>JAWQUT010000103.1:1819709-1852297 GCA_033807755.1 Ellobium chinense | reverse complement strand
CCCCTCCCCGTTTGCGAGTTTTTCCCGGTTACCTCCCTTCCTTTATTGCATCTTTTGGAAACGTATTATCACGTTTATTTGCCCACAAAGGGCGGAGTGTAAGATGGCCGGAGGAAAAGTAAGNGGGGGGGGGGGAGGAAGAACCTGCAGGACAGTAACTATTTTCATTTACATCACCAAGCAGCGTGGCTGTGCGGTTTGTGAGTCGTACTCAGAAACTGATGACTATCAAGTCTAAGGTTTGTGTGTTTGACTCGCAAACTGGATGGTTTACGTTGTAGTGTCCCTGGAAAGGCACCACATTTCCATTTCCTCACTCGACTCAGGTGTAAATGAGTACCTGGCTTTAGAGCTGGGGAGACCAGGGCGCTGCACCGCTAGCGACAATGAATGACTTTGTTATGTATTTCATTTGCAATATTAAGTATATATGCATGTATGAGGTGTATTGTTTTATGTCTTTATATTATATATTGTGAATGAGATGTATAACGTTGTAAATCAAATTCCCTACGGGGTAAATAAAAGTCGTATTTTCGTATTTTCATTTTTCATTTTGGTGAACTAGATCTAATTTTAAAACTGTTTTTGTTAATCTAAGAAAACTTCAACAGGATTTTTAAGTAAAGGACAAAAGGTCAAACGATGCGCCTCTTCCTCCAACTTTTATTTTTTTTCAATCTTTAGACATGGTGGATCTCAAATCCTGTGAAATCACTTACATATTAAATTTGCCAATATTTTCCTGTCGACTCTACTTAATCACAATTTATTGGGAGCATGAAAAAAGTTGCGACTAAAAGGAACTATGATCATCCACTGACCCATATTTATAGAAATAGGGTATTATGTGTGGAGGAAAATGCTGCTATTAAACAGAAGTTGCAATTATCCAAACTGCAGACGAGTGTAGTCAAATGTAATACAATTATTAGAGACACTCTTTCTAAGTTGCGTAAAGTTGTTGTGTTTTTTGTTGTTGTTTTTCTTTGAGCATACATACACATTGTTGGGAAGTATTTTATTAGATAATGGAGGTTATTTTATGCACCGTACCGATTATGTGCACGTTCCATTTTCCATTTTGGCCATAAGATGAAGATAAACTCTTTTGTCATAAAACTTCAGAAGTAGGATACCCTATGTGACATTCTTTAGATATTGTTATGCCCGGGGGGAGGGGGGGGTTTCTACCACTGAGCCACTCCAAAATGTGCTTAAATAAGAAAGTCCAAATATAACCGATGAATATTCTACAGTATGTATTAAATAATATCATATCTGAATGGTGTGTGTAGGGAACGGGTGTTTCTGTAGTATATTTTAGACCAAGAAGTATTTATTTCCTTCCTAAACTTTTCTCAAACAATGGTAATTTATAAGATGCATAATTTAGTAAATCGTGTCCTTAACTTTACAATTACATGTTTGTTAACAAAGGTATGTAACGAAGTAGGAGCTTTATTAGTAACTGTAATATAGGCAATCTTTTAAGCGGGGAGTATGCTGATCGGTTTATGAAAAGACTGGAGTCATAATTTTAAGACTAGGGGTCCAGTTTTAACGAGACTTTTTTGTCGCACGACACCGTGTGTGAAGAAACCGAAAGTCAAAAATGGCGACAAATTCGTCCCGAGTTCTGAGGTCACTTGCAAGAGAATTAAAGACAATTTACAGGAAGGTAACGGACACTTAGAAAGAAAACCTTTTTGTTTTGGATTCTTCCAGGGATGCATTACCCAAACATTACCCCTAACCTTGTTTCTGTATCTTGAACTAACTCAAGCCCCATTTTGACTTTGGCCTGGGAGAATCTTCTAAGACTGAGACAGAATGTTTCCAAATCCAATATAGAATAGATCTAGGACAGAACGGAGCTAGTCTAGCTGTTGGGCATCCTGGGTCTCTCCTTGTCTAAATTTAATCTACATCTAGATCTAGATCTGTTGCTGCAGCATCCATGTAAAAGTTAAAATCGATCCGAATTTCGTAGATCCTGTGGAGTTCACAAAATTGAGCCCAGTGGAGAGATAAGAAGCTCCTCTCTGTCACTGTCAGGGTATCTACTACTGTATCTTGAAAATATTCGGTCTCGGATTCTCCCACAATCACAAGTCATTGGTATTGGATTGGTTCAGGTTAGAGAGGCAAGTTCAAGGATTTGGGAAGCTCAATAGGCATAGGGTCAGGCACCCTGTTTTGTTGGGTATTAGACTTATTTAGAGACTGAGATCCTGTCACTGTGTCACTATGTGCATTACTTTTGGATTAGGGTACTGTTGTGTCATCGCAGTGACTTTCACACTGGATGCATCAAGTCCCAGTCCAAAGCCATATGAACATTGGCACTCCTAGTGGGAAGGTTTCTGAATGGGTCTAACACTAATCACTAACAGTTCTAAGATAGCTCTATGTCCTACCCGGGAGGAATATCATATGTGTGCAGGAAAGATTTCTGCATGCAACACACCGAACCAACCATATACCCTAACCCTAACCCCAGGGTTAGGGTTAGGGTTAAGGTTAGAGTTAGGGACGGTTAGTGTTAGGGTGTTGGTTCAGTGTGTTGCATGTGGAAATCTTTCTGGCACACATATGGAATTCCTCCCACATCCTGAAATAGTCACTTGTTTATGTTTTTATGTTGCAGTGCTGCTCTAACTAACCATTTCATGAGGGCCTAACCCTTAGAAGCTAAAAGTTTGATATGACAATCTCCTTGGGTGGCTTTGCACAATTTATTTTAAAGCCATTTAAACTACATTATTGATAAACACCACAACACCTTAGAATTATTTTCAATTCCAGTTCTTGTTTGGGAACACATAAAACTACAAAATATGGGGAGCCGCTTTCAGGAAGCGTGAATTTAAGAACAGTCAGTCTCATTTTGATCATCCAATCAAATTTGACCAAATGGGGATGTGGGTCCATTGAAAATTTAATATGTACGTTGTTCTTTCAATTTTTTCTTTGCAGGAGAATATGCAAGAAGTACCTGCATATACCTACCTTCAAGATCAGTTTCGCAACTTTCAAGTGACCGGGGAGAAAGTCTGCCGTGCACAACAAGAGGTTGAATATGTGGCACAGACATATCTCTGTTACTTAGAGAGCACCAGAAAACAGGAGGTAGGTCAAGACTGGTTAGAACAGAAACTGCTGCGTTAGAATTCAAACTGCCTTAGAACCTGCTGATTTTGTGAAATTTGAAGTTTTGTTCACATAATCTAGATGCATAACCACTTAATGCCATGGGGTCAAAGTGTCATCTGACCTGGAGTTGAAAACAACCCCTGCCCCTTCAGTAATCCAGACTGCATGATTGTGTGAGTCACCCTTTAAATTTTAAAANCCCCCGGAAAATTTCATCAAAACACGCAACAAAATCTTTTTTAAAAAATCCTTCTCAGATCAGGTTTCTTTCATTCATTTAAATAGGCATCATTTTATGGATTAATTTGATTTACTTTGGATACTCAGGGCACTGGTACAGGAAAATGAAACCTTTATCACAGAACAAAAATACCATCTTAGGAAACACACTAAGCAATTATAACAATTTCTGGAGAAATCCTGAGACTTGAAAAAATGAGAAAGGACAGAGTATCAATTTACTCAAAAGCTTTAATTCTTCATTTGCTTGAAATTTTGGGCTGGTCCTATCAATTTCAGTAGTTCTTTAGAATACACTGTTGTAGCAAATGGCCACTCATCAGTGAATGTGATTAAGAACCCCCCTGTTTCCTCCCCTTCCACTCCAATGCAGGTTGTTTTGAAGGCTATGATCTATTTGCTCCCTCATTCACTGACGCTGTCCCCTTCCTTTTCCAATAGATGGGTAGATGGGATGAGCAGTATAATGTCTAATATTTTTCATCTCACTGTTGGCCAGCACAGTTGTTGTCAAATTCATTATTATCCATGTCAGATTGTTTAGATGTGCACAGCCTATGCCCTGATATGCACCAGGGTGACACACAGAACAGGGAGAGTAGAACATTGCACTGCTCTGCTAGCACCTGGCATTGCCTGCATTGCATCATATTGCACCAAAGCACATTTCTCATTGCACAGCAGGAGACTTCTTGGACTAATGGTAAAATAAGACAGGTTCAGAGAGTGCTTTAAAATCTCATTTCTCAGTTCAGGGCACAGAGGGGTCCTTCTAAACCTTCTGAAGTCTCAGTAGCTGAAGTGGGTATGAACAGTATACACTGATTTTTCCTTTTCTTTCCTGCACAGGAACTGAGTGCACAATATAGAGGCAGGGGAGATCGAAGTGTGGAAAGCAGTGCAGCAATTGTGGGTCTGAAGCTACCCAAGCTTTACCAAGATGATTCAGCTACGAAGCCACCTGATAAGTGATGCAACATTACAACATCCTGTGGTATAGATGCCTAAATTGAATGTGGGTGTAATAGAGACAGACTTTTTACATCATTTATGAAAGGTGCAATAGCAGTGATGTGGTTTTCAAATCTGGTTGGTTGGTTATTTGACAGTACAATTGACTCGACTTAAATAGAAAACATTGTGATTTAAAGGAGCTACAATTTTTCCAACGACTTTTATACAGAAGCATCCTGTACATATTTTGTAGCACATTTTTTTTTTCTTGTGTGAAAAATGTGATTATCCAGATTGCTGTTGAGTCAACTGTGTTTTTAGTTTTGTGTAGTGAGATGCCATATTTGGAGATTTCAAAACAATCCAAAAAAGTTTTTTGCCTTAGATTAAGGACATAATGTGCCAATCAGGCATTTTCATCTTTTAATTGCAAGTATGGTATTGTTAGGGCATGTTAGTTTTTGCCCCCCAAAAAAGGGACGAAGTCCAGATATTAAATTGGCGTGGTTTGATTTCCGCTGCAAACCCACATTCATGATGAAGTCAGTGTTTTGTTATGAAATGTGAGGCCATACAACAAGCTGTATGGCTTGCTCTTATGTACTTATGCTTATTACCTCCCTTGAGTTGTTACTCTTATGGTAAGCTCCAGTACCAGTAAATTTTCAGATTTTCATAGAGGGAATCTTAGTATTAGTTTGGATTTCTGCTTTCCCCTTTGTGTTACCATCATCGTGCATTCCAACTTGAGGGCACTGTGTTTAGGAATTCTGCATGTTTTGTCTCATTTTTAGACTCAAAAGGAAATGAGGCAAACCAGCCACCTTTTTTTTCGGTTTTACATGTCGGCATGCTCTTTGGTAACAAAGTAGTGTAGAAAGCACATATTACAGTAGAGACTTACCTCTGATATTTATATGATTGTATCCTGTGTCAGCACGAAGTCATATGATGATGGTGACGATGATATGTCCCTTTAGCTGCGAGCAATATGCTCTTGACAGCCCATTGCGTCTCAGAAAAGTCATGTGATTAGGAGAATGAGACCTATCAAGTTACACATATGTATTGTACACTGTATACAGTGGAAACTCATGACTTCAAACTTCATGCACTCTAGAAATTTGCATGCTCCATGCATTGTTAACAGCTCTGTTGTTTTCAGTATCGGACATTGTATTTGTCATGAAATTATGGATCGGTCTCCTAAAATTCAGGTTTGTGAAGTCATACTGTATCTTCCAGTAGCAAGTTATCATACTCCAGTGTGTATCTGATGTGTAGTATCCTGTAATAATCAATAAACATGTGTCACTGTCATTATATTCCATTCTTGTAGAAACTTTCTGTTCATACCAGCTGAATAGACAGGACTTCAACATCCATTGTTCACTCTAATAAAGGATCCTAGTCAATAGGAAAAGATTTAAAGAAAAAGAATAGGGGAGGAAGTGAAAGAGAGAATGGCTGAGAGAACTGAGTGGGCATAGCATTTGTGTGGAATGAGAATATGTTAGTCTTCCTTGTTTGAAGAATGTTGATTTATGAATAAAGGACATTGATTGATAATACTTCATTTGCAGCCTTGTTTTTCTCATAAACACCGTTCTCATTATCATGCTTCAAGTTCAAGTAAAAGTTAGTCATAAAATGCCAGTCTGCAGTAGGAAGAACTTGAGTGTGAAATGATGTATGTAACTAAAGGAATACATTTCTAAACATGTTCACCACATACATGTATATGGGTAGGCCTACATGTATTACAATCTGTTTCACTTTATCGTAACTCTTCAGGAGCATGGAAAGGTTGTGATGAAAGGAGTTATGATAATCCAGTGACTTTTATACAGAAATACAGCATTTTATTGTGGTGAAAGTGTTGTGACTAAGCATAGTTGCAATTATCTGGATTGTGATTAAGGAGAATTGAAAGTATCATAATCCAGCTTTGTGTGAAAATGATTTGGACGCACCTGAGTCAAAGACCAATGATCAGTCTCTTAGCAGGCAACATCAGAGCTTATCATTCAGAAAATTTAATTCAGCACATCAAAAACATTCTTCTAAACCATGGCTTCCCTGAAGCATGTCTTCTGTCCTGATTTTGTCATTTTGGCAATTCAAAGATGTATCCATCGCTGTATAGAAAATTGAACAGTTTTTGTATGCCATAGTCCATGCATTGACAATACTCCACTCACTGGCACTTCTGCTTGCATCCATCCTCCTTTCCCATCCTCTCTGATCAAAGCAGGTCTGGCTTATTGAGTTAAAAAAGTGTGTGAAGAAGATACATTTTGTCAATTATTTATTATTTATTATTATGATGACTGAAAGGTCATTTTGAATGTTTCAGAAGTTCTCAGATGGTACGGCTGTGTTAGATTAGAGTGACTATGACCATTAAGAAATATTACTGTATTTATCTCAACTTTTTTCGGTGTTTACCCTGCCATCAGAAACTGTTCATGTTGATTAAAAGGAAAAAAAGGAGGAAATTGATAGTCTGATGATGCCTACTCTAATTAATTGTAATCCACCTGATGACATCTTAGTCACATTTTTCAAATAAATGAATACTGTACAGTATTATATTTCCTATGTAAGATAGTACCAACTACTTTAACCAGGGTAAAATTTGTATTTCAGCTGTAACACAAGCTCAGCATTTGCTGTGACAAAAAAGAAAGTCGTCTCCCTTGTATCAGGAAACAAAAACAGAAGCCTACAGGTATGAAGATGCCAGTGTTTTTTTCACTGTTCGGAATATAAGGTTTTACACCTCTCATCAATTTATCCAGGGGTCCCAAGCCAACATACTTTCCACACATCTTGTTTAGCTTTTCCTCCAAATTTTGACACCAAGAAAAATGTCCCTAAACCAATTAAATTTTGAGAACTTAGGCAGTGAAGCAGGCCAGCTAATATTTTAGGCCTCTTCACTCAGTTAACAGGATAACCTTACCAAACTAGCAACAACCACATAATTTATATTTAAGTGGCTTATTCTACAAATGTATTTGCACCTATCTAAGCCTTTGAAATTCAAATCCAACCCCTCCCCATGGCCAGTTTTCTGATTTTATAGGGACTATTTAAACCTGCATATTTTCACACCAGGTGCTATTGGCATCTTCATATCTACAATACTTATACTTCCCAAGCCTGCTTACCTATACAGGTGGTAAATGGACATCAGTTTAACATTATTTTTATCATTCTGAAATTTCATTTAGAAACTGCCTCAGTCCACCACAGCCTCACCTTGGCAGCCAAACTCACAGTTGTCAGAGTTTATGGTCCCCAGCCTCAATGAGGTTGGTAGGTTGAACAGCATAAGGATTTTTTTCTTCCCAACATATTGGTCATCCTGGCAAATTTGGTTATCTATTTCAAACCTTTCAAATATACACAGAATACATCCTACTATACACCAGAGGACTCATAAAACAAAAGAATGGATAGAAGTAATAGAACACTGAGATGCATATGTGCAATTCATCGCACTTTAGCTAAATGGTAAGATGATCTGGGATGACCGAATGCTTCTGCTAATCATATGTTCAAAACATGGAAAGACCCTTCTTCTATTCTAAATTTCCTAGAGCCCCAAGAATAACATATATATGTGATATATCCCAACCCCCTTGATCTTTTCCTGCTATTTTAGATTGTCATAGTTTGGAGCTGCACTTGAAACGCTGTGTATTTGAATTAATACTGGTCAAACAAATATATAGATAATCGTCACAAATGTTGTGCCTTATTGTTACAATTGAACTCTCATGAAGTTTGAATCATCTCACACGACACTTTGGTTCTGTTTTCTTATGAATGCCTCTGAGCCTTAGGCTGCACAGTGCCACAGTGCCACTGGCGTTTCTTTTGTTCCAACACATCAAAGGATGGCCAGAGGCAGTGTTTTTAGTTTCACCCTAGTGCACGGATAGGACCGCGTATCAGCGCTGCTTCATTTGTAATTGTTTTGTGGAACGCGTTACAATTTAGAGTTTTAATTGTTTCGTTTTGTTTTGGGTGTTGTTTTTTTTTGTGTAGAAATTTAAAGTTTGGCGAGTTTGAGAAAGGCTAGGTAGGCAGAGGAACATTGCTTGACTTCAATACATTTAGAAAGCATTTCCATGCTTGGACCATCACTCAGATGAAAGTTGGGAGTGGCCACATTAAAAATATTCCTACAGACTAGTTTAATGAAGATATTGTATTGCACAAGATCACACACATCTGATAAGGCCAAAGGGAGCATTTTTAGCACTATTGTTTGGAGGACTTCATTTTGTCCCGAGTGGTGCTGTTACGGGTATTTTCATCTTGATGGAAATATGCACCAGGCAGTTTGTGAGCAGTGTGGAAATGTGTTAGGGTCAGGGGTGAACACTAGGCTCATACATGAAAGTTGGGGAAATATTCAGGTAGTAGGTATTTAAGAATGAGATTGCTGTGAAGTTAGCGTCCCTGTGGTGTAGTGGTAGCACGTTCAGACTTGCGAGCTGAAGGACCCTGGGTTCGATTCCGATCAGGGACGTGACATTTTCTGGTGTAGGTTTTTTTCAGCCCTTCTCAAAATTGATCCACAGTAATTTGGTCAAATTCATAGCAACACACTTCCCTAGATAATGTGCATCATCTAGAAAACTATCAAATTGGACTCACATTCCTCACAGAGTATCTTCTAGAATATGCCTTGCCACCTGATGACATGTTATTGATGAACGGCACTGTGACACGGTGAAATTGTGCAGGTGTGACTGGCGCTATTGCACCATGCTCCTGAGCCTCAAGCTCACATGTAGGTGAACAGTTTGGAAGTGTGTCAGGGTCACGGGTTAATATACATGTAGCCCGGTGGAAAGGTGGGGAGGGTGCAGACGGCGAGGTGACTTCCTCCACGTGGCAGTGAACTCCGGTAGCCGTAGGCGATCCCACACAGGCTGAACAAAGCGCAGTTCTTGGTGGGGTGAAGAAAGGAGTTGGCTCTCGTGATGACAGTTTGCTGAACCTTCAAACGATATTCACTAAAAGGGCGCCCTCGCTGGGGCTATCGATGTTGAAGTTTATATGCTTATCTTCGTCTTGTTGTTCTGCACAGCAAGGGACACCTTTCCAGAAATTCCCCGGCACTGGTTCAACTCAATCATTAGTTCTCACCGTCCCACATATAAGTTAACATGATAGTTAGGGAACAATATTCAGGCAGGAGGGAGTGTGAATTGCTCTGAAGTTTGCGTGCCTGTGGTGTAGTAGTACCTCATTGTAAACCGAGATGACCTAGGTTTGATCCCTTTACAGAGATATTGTCGTGTAATATTATGCGACAGAAGTAGGTAAGCTGCCTCCCAACACCTTTAAGTCGTGTTCTAGTTACAGCCTTTGCAATGCTTTGGAGTGATATATGTACAACCTCTGTGTCTTGCTTTGCTCTACAGTTTGATGTATGACATGATAATGTAATTTGCACAGCTACCCTGCCAGCCCCGGTTAACCTTCCAGCTCATTGTTATTTTTTCCCACATCGATGCCATTTCCTCGCATCCACTGCTGGGATTCCAAGCCTCTGACATAGTAGCTCTCCGCAATGTCCTCACAGCCTTGATATATATGTCACACCTATTTCCCCCTTGGGTTAGTCTGAGTCTGAGTCTGGGTGAGTCTACGTCTGAGTGCAGTCAAGTCTACGTCTTACTCCTGCGCGGCTCTTCATGCCTTTTCTTCCCCATGAGGCTGGCTGGAAGCTGTGTAATGTTAGTTTTTTTTCGGCCTATCTTCTCAAAATTGATCCTTCACAGTAACTTGTTAAAATCCCTGCCGACATACTTCCCTAGATAATGTGTAACAACATCAAAAAAACTTATCAAACTGGGCTCACATTCCCCCTCCCTTCCCTTAATAATAATGAGTAGAGAATACTATATGTATGCCTTGCCACCCAGTTACATAAAAGCCCATAGCCAAGTTTGTTTCCAGGCACCCTTCAACGTCATCATCATCATCAGACTTCAACAGACACCAATAATCTTTTATTCATTTATTACAATACTCTTAATATTTTGTTTATGTTCGTTGTGTTGCCTGTTGGAAAGTGTTGAGACTTGTTTAACTATTGATGACTAAGAAATATTTGTGGAGTATTAAAAGAGCTATGCATGATTTGCCTAAACTGACCACTAGACTTTAGATAATCTATTTGATGTGAAGAATATTTTATCTGTCCAAAATTTAATATTCAGTAATGTACACATGGCAACAGAGTTTGTGTAATGCAGAGTGTGGATGTCATTTGTTGGTTTAGTGATAATGACATTAATATGTAGCTATCTGGCTATGACATTATGGAACGTTTTGTGAATTGCAACATTTTCTTATTGCTTAATATGCTTACCTAGCTTTAGTCAAAAAAAATCAAAAAAACATGCTGAAAAGAAAAAAGGGAGGGTAAGGGTTAAATTGGTGAAGCCATGATCTCTATGTCAGCTTCAATAATCAGCCTTCATGCAAGCAATGTCTGCACTTGACTTCATCATCTCAAGCCGAGAGAATGACTTGTTAACACCGTTAATGATTATTATTAGATTTTCTAACTTATCACAACATGATAATAGTTTATTCTGTCTCAGTGTATTCTGTTGGCTATTCACCAACTCACAATCCTGCTCAGGACTCATACAACATGCATTACAATCAGACAAAAAGAGATTGTGATTTTATTTTTCATGTTTATTCCATTTGAATCAAACAGAACAATAAAAACATCATGCACGTCTCAAATGACAAAAACATTCATGTACATTTTGTTTCTTTTACAAAGGACTTTTAAATATAACAATCCAGGGATAAATTTACAAAGCAGGCAGACATGAAAACTACAGATGCTGTAATAACCATGGGCCTAATCTCTGCATAATAAATACAGTATAAGAAAATTATTGCAATCGTTTGATTGGTTATTTTGCCCCATTCACCTTCTAAACAACCCAAAAATATTTCCCCAAAGAAGAATAAATAGGATGAGTGAAATGCCGTAATCTAAAGCGAATTTTAAAAAGATTCTTAATCTTTATGACATTTTATGAGATTCTCAAGAATTTCACACTTTGGCTGATAAATTTTGTTATCATTTCTTTTATTCTGGAATCAATGTAAAGTTTTAAGAATGAGACTACCAATTAATTACAATACAGTCATACAACCTTATTCTTTTAACACCCTCTGTCAGATGTGAATAAAACATGATAAAACTTTTATCGTTCTTTCAAAGAATGTTTGTCTAAGTGAAAGCTCTCACAATACACACAGTGATTGTTCTAGCTTGAGATTCATTATTATAGATCACATATGATTTCAAATTCACATCAAATCACAGCTTAAAACTGGTGATCTCAAAAAAACTTCTCCCAAGGGAGAAAGCGCCAATGTTCTCTTGCTCTTATACTAATACATATTACCTCTTATTTTTTATGATACCAAGCTTGCAGAGGTGAAAAAAGTAGCCTGCATGTTATACCTGTAAAAGACGTTATGATGTCTCATTTTTCTTGAATAGGCTTGTGTCACAATAATGTATTGTTGAGTGCCTACTTTTGTCTGCCCCTAGCCCTTAGTTGGACATTCAAAGCCAAAAATTAATTTAAAATAAATACGGTAGCACATCGTTGGACATCAGGTTGCATAGTATAAGCAAATGTACATAAAGAGCAAGAGAACAAGGTAATAATTATTGTTTTAAAAGGAAGTATACCTCTTTGTGTTCATTCTTTCACTGTAAACAAAGCAGTGAGAACTAGCAAGGAAGGAAAAATTAAAACCAAGAGAGATTTTCAGATTTTGAAAAGAGATGAAAGCATTATACCAATACTCATACTTTCTCATGTTCCTTGATCTAATTACAAAGTGGATTGTCCCTGCATATATCAACAAATGTAAGTTCCCTTAATGCTGGGAGTCAAAAGATAAAAAATCATAAAGCTTACTTGACTAGCTGATGGGTAAACGAATAACATTTTACTCTGTACTGGAATCTACAGAATGGCAGCATGAACTGAAGATGAGAAAAGGGACAGGATAGTCAAGACAGCTGCAGGTTAGCAATAGCATACAGCTATATATAAAGGCAACAAGAGCAGCAGGGGAGAATTGTAATCCACATCTTTACAAAATAGGCTTTCATAAAAAAAAAAAAATCATGTACATTATATTACATATCTTACATTTGTACAAAAATAAAAATTTCCATTCACAAATGTATTCTCTGTTTCTTCAAACCTTACTTGGGGACTATGGAAAAAAAGGTTTGAGCAAATGCCTAGGGGTCAGATAACATGTGTTACTTGATGCAAGAATGTGGGCTTTAGTTTAAAATACATGTAGTTGACTCAAGGCAAAGTGCTGTTCTCATCAGGGGTTGTGATGCCAGAAATATTTCTATGACACGCCTTTCTATGAGCCCAAAGATTCTTATCCCTATCGGCCTGTTAAGCACAACCCACACTTACATTAACCTACTTAGAAATGTCTTCGATCTCATGATTGTTTCCTTTCAGAAGCGTATGAAATACTAATTTGAAAGCTAAAATTTGTCTAACAAGCATACACTCAATGAATAAATTGTCTCTTCCAATTACAAATCCATTTACTTGCTATCATACACACATGAGATCATGTTTAACACTGCAACTGGCTTCAGAACAAATATGTAACTCTTACCAGGAAGACTATACCATGCATCAAACATACTTATGTACCATAGTCATAAACTGTCACAGGGATGCCATGTAAAAACTGAAAACACTTTCACAAACTTTCTATAATGACAATGACCACTTTAAAGATGAGTCAATGTGACAAAAAGAAAAATTCTGGTAAATTTGTTCACACGAAGAAAATTTACAGAAGAGGAACAGGTTTTTTTTTCATTTCAGAATTCCTAATTTGTGGTATCTCTGTATAGTAAAAAAATTTCAAACTTCCAAATTTTTCCACATATTACCAGGCACCAATGAGCATTTCTCCCGAACTGTTGTCTATCTGACATACAAAATGGTCAAATGTAATAGCTATTTGTTTTTATGTAATGCATATACTAAGACATGTTATGCTGAAATGTTCTCTCTCTCTCTCTCTTTTTTTTATTTTTAAAAATTTGTAGACATATGCGTGACAGAACAATAGGTACAGGAAGTAATGCATGTGGTGATCAGGCATAAGAGTGAGTTCAATGCAATCCATTACATACAAAACTCATATGGCAGTTATAAAAAATTCTACAAAAATAAATTACATAACCTCATCTCCCAATTCTTTATCATAGTCACTCTTCTCACACTAATGAAAGCCATACAATCAACAAGTTTCAGTCCCAATTAATAAATTACATCTTTATTCTCACCAGCATTCATCTCATCCTCTGATATTTATCTAACACTCATTTATTTTTGCACACATTTCGCTGTTGTTAATAAGTTACTTGCATTTACATCACAAAGTTTACACTGCAAAGGCAAGATGGCCTTATGAGATTGTGATATGGAATGAGATTACTATAAATGATCATATTATGATCATAACTTAAAATCAAATGCAAAAAAAAAAAAAAAAAATAATCTGATTTTATGGTAAAAATGAAAGAAAAAAAATCTTGCTATTTAGGGAAATATTTCCTACTTAATCTCTTGTGAGATTATTAAAACAATATAATGTAACATTTTGAGTTTGAGAGTGACTGAAATTCTGTTGATTTCAGACTGACACAATTTTTTTTTTCCAGTCTCAGCTAATATTAATAACATGCACATGTCTTACTAAGCAAAAAACTCATCCATCAAAAATGAATCCAGAGGTTTTGAATCTTTTTTTTTTTTTTTAGAATATAAGCTCTAATTTCCTGTCCAGGTATCCAGTACATAAAATCAGTGATAAATCATACAAATTACCAATCTGAACTGAACATCTAAATTCAAATCAAACATTGATGACTAAGAAATGTGATGAATTAATACTGCATGCCCCAATTTTCTTCTGGCCTTCAATTCCTCAATTTTCAGCACGGTATGATACCACTCCCCTGAACACCCCTCAGAATCATAAGATTTCAGTTCGCACATGAATCTCAAGATCTCATTTATTAACAAAAAATATTTAGTGTTTCTGTGGACATATTTATGCAGGAAGTAGTGAAAACTTTAAGGCACCCAAAAAAAGCTGGGGTATACAGTATGTCACAGCAGATACATCCTTCGATGGAAATCACATCATGTGCGCTGAATATCTTTTAAGCAATTCAGTCTGGTACTCAGAGGGGAGCACCTAGTAATACTGTGTGACAACTGTAAATGCTTTCAGCAGAAATAAGAATCATGGACATGAACTCAGACTACATATTGACTTTATGCTTCTGCATGGCTTTGTATCTTGTTTAATGTTACGGCTCGGCTGCAAATACATGAAGGAATGATAATTACCTGCCGTATCTTATACACAGATATGCTTATAAACTTGCTGCTGGGTCTGCTTGAAAAAATTAATTTATAGCTTGAACCATAACCTACATAGCTTTGTCCTCTGTCTCTGGATTTGTTGTTAACAATGATGCCATTGTTATCTCTTGCCATCCACAAAAAGGAATCAGTTAAGTGAGACCCAGTACCCTGATGTTAGAAACAGATTATTTTAAATCTGTATTTTTCTAAATATATGTGACCATGGTGTAATCAGTTGTGATCGACGGAATGAGAGCAATCAATACTCAGTTATTAGCCATGCACCACTCAACATGTCAACTATGGCAAGCTTCATACCATACCATGATTACAGCCTTTCACAGGGACCAAAACAGTAAGTGGCAGTAGCAACCATCTGCCAGTGGATATGTCTTGATTACTGCACTATAAAGCCCATGAGGTCTTATAGCAGATTCAAATTATCCTGAAAATGGCATGCTTATTTCCAAGGAAAGTGGAACTGCAATAATTCAAAGCTATGAGACTGCATCTACCTCAGTCCTTGTGCCCTTGTAGCTTGAGTTTCAGGATAAAAGTATCCTATTTAGACAAGCAGAGTTTAAAAATATCTGGTCCCTGCTTTAAGCCAATCAGTCAGCTGGAATGGTAAATATGTAGGTCAAACTCAGAATCTTCAGTTCTAACCTGATATGTATGGCATGCTTTGAGAGAACAGAAGAAATTTAATAACACTTTCATATAATACTTTCCTTAAGATTACTGACTTCTAATGAGGACATATCAACTGTTACTACACCACTCTCCCTTTTAGTATTGCTTTCATCAGGCTTCTCTTCTGACTTATTGGAATCAGTGTCAGTCTTGGTCAGCTGTGCCTCAGACCTGGAAATGAAGAAGGTGGCAGATTTCTGTTTCTCACCATTACTTTCTCCCAGCAAAGGTGTGGCAGTTGTTGTTACAACAGCATCACTGAACAGATTTCTCTTGACCATGGGGGACTTCTTGGTACAACTATTTCTTCTGGAGGCAGGCTTGTATATTCTTGATGCAGATGACTTCAAATCAGTACCTGATTGAGATGCCAAGAACATCCTTGATGAAGCCGCTGAGGGGAGGTAGGAGGATTGCACAGATGATTCGGTTTCACTGTCACTATCAATGCAGCCCATATCAACATCAGTTTGCTCGAGGCAGGAGCAACGCTTCAGACAACACTGGCAACAGCACTTTGAGAATGGCACAGTTGCTCTCTTCAAACACCTGTCCACTGGGGCTAGAGATCGCATGACTTCAGGCAGGAAGTTCCATGTGTGAAGCCCAACTGGCAGATATTGTCTCAACCTATCATATCTCTGCATGATGTTGATAACAATAATAAACAGGACAATGGCACCAATGAGGCACAGACCAACAATGAAGGGGATTTGACCAGCAAATGACAAAGCAAAGAAAATGCCAGGGAAAATAAGGAACATGCAAATGAGGTATGCAATAGCAAACCATCTATAAATAGCTGTGGTGCGGCCAAGGTATTTTGCTGTATTTAAGACAATTTTGCGCATCTTGGGTACTGGGTAGAACAGAAGGATGCCAGTAATGTTGAAGAAGAGATGACAAAATGCCAGCTGAAGAGCAACAGACATGGTGGTTGATGAAGAGGCCAGAGCAGCAAGGATACCTGGAATCAAGAAAGTTAAGATCAGTTAAAGGCAGCTGTAATTTGTGAATAATATCAAGATAATGTAACAATATCATTTAAACATTAAGCCTACATAATTTCTTCAAAACTGAATAAAATTCATCTTAGACAAGAAGATAAGCCTGCATTGACCACTTTTGACTTAAATGACTTGCACTGCATGAATTTGCAACAGCACAATAACTATGGTAGAAGTATGAAAAAGTTTCAACTGCCCTATCCAGAGAAATAAATTATCATACAAGAAACAAATCATCAACAAGGTTAATGACCACCTATTTCTCAAACCATAGTAAATCAGCACCATTAGATATCATTTTTCCCCTTTCTACATCTATCATTTTGTTATAGTGATGTTATACTGATTCATAAACTGAGGAAGTGCCAGACAAGCACTGTATCATATACAGACATTTATAACCAGACTAACCTGTGAATGTTGTGCCAATATTAGAGCCAAGGGTCAGAGGGTACATGCGCTCCAGCTTCAAGCAGCCAATGCCAACCAATGGGGTGAGAGCACTGGTGAAGACGGAGCTGCTCTGAACCAAAATGGTCATTCCTGCACCCACAACAATAGCAACATAACCGGTCAGCCAGTGGAATGGCCTGGGGAAGTCGGCATTGATGGTTTTACGAGCTGCCTTGGCAATCTGTCCACCCAGCAATGAATGAAGAAGTTTGACCATGCAGTAGAGGCACAGGGACAGGCAAATGATGGAGAAGATGAAAAGGACAATGCCCGAGGAGGTGTCATTCCAGCCGAAGATGCTGAACAGGGATTCACCTGCAGATGGAGAAAGAAAAAGGTAAAATTGAGATAAATTTCCCTTTGATACACTCTACAATATTCAACAATCATTATGTCTACAGTTCTTCACAGTTTCTAAAATACCAGTCTGTGATGTTTTTTTAAAAATAGCTTTACATAAATGAAATATAAAAATCAAATGCACAGAGACTAGAAAAGAAACAAATGGCTCAACCACCTCCTACTTTTCATTTTCCATCTTAGACTTGCAATTCAAATATTGGACACTATTACAGAAATGATCAGTAAGTAACATAGCATACAGTAAACTTGAATACCACACTGAACTATCTTAACTGAAGTTAAACAATCTAGGCATAAACATAGTTAATCATTAACATCCTTAAGGCAAGTACAAAATCCAAAATGTGAATAAATGCATGTAGCGTAACAACTTCTTACATTTCTCAAGAGGAACTTTCTTCTCAGTTGTTTGGTTGACCATGCTCCAGGATTCTGCACCGGTGACATTGTCTACGACTGTCTCATTCACAAGCTCATACTCCTCAACTGTCTTAAATGTGCAGTATACCTGTACAAGAAAACAAATATGGATGTTTGAATGCTTCATAGCATTGAAAATATTTCGACAGCCCAAAATTGAAATAAGACAAATTTATGTTACATAGTGTAAATCAAATGAATGACAAAAGCAATTCAGATGTTTGCCATCCTGTGAGGTAATGTTCATGATAGTCGCAGGAATACCAATGAATTATGATATACAATGAGCAGTTTTATGACCATGGTCAATGAGAATAATTAGGTTGCAGAATGAAATCGAATGAGAATTGTAAAATTATATGAATAGAAATCTGACAACCTATGGCATGTAGTAAGCAATAATATATGTAGAACTTCAGTTTTAAACTATGTGTTCCACTATGCAACAATCAAAAGCAACAATACTGAAGAGACAGATAGATCATTAACATTAAATTGCTATAATAACTACACAGAAAGGAAAAGTAAAGCATTTTGAAGAAGGAGCTATATAATTTGTGCTGATTTTCTCTGTCTAAGTTTGGAAACCAGAATTCATACTGGTATATAGGTACAGTGTATTTTACTTCACATAAAACAGATTCATGAATGCTTACCTTTAGAAGAGGTTTGTCAGCATATTCCTTCTTTCCCTCAGCAATGGCAGTGATGATTTTCTTGTCAACCTGTTCAAATTCAAAATAATTATGTGTTAAAGCAAAAGACACAAAACATGTCCCCTTAATTTTACAACAGTACCTCTATTTCAATGATATTCTAATCTAATAAACCCCTGCATCATGCAGATTCATGTAGATTGTAAATTAACATACAAAATTAAGCCAGATTGGCACAAGCTTAAATAATTATGTACTAACAGTTTGTTCTTTGAAATGTAATGGGGTGATATGCATAAGCCTGTAGAGCAGTTTATGGATATGCCCCTTCTTATTTGGCATCATCCCATAAATTAACACAAAAAAAAAAGCATACAAAAACAAAATAGGCTCTTGATTTCATATATTTGCACAACCTGGCAAAGAACATGAACAAGATCAAAGAGCATTTGTAACAGTAGCCCAATACAGTATCCTTGAACAACAAACATAATTGTATGCAAATAATTTTATGTAAAGCATTAATGTAAATATGTGTATATCTATTATTCTAGGGATGGCAGCTACTGATGGCAAATTTTTTGGAATAGTGATTAAAATACATGTCTGTTTAAAAAGGAGGCTCTTTCACCATTCTTTCTATTTTTCTCCCTTATTAAAATACCCTTGTGTTTTGGATTTGATTTCAGTTATGAAAAAATTTTTATCACTCTGCTATCCCTGATTATTCTCTACCAAACAGTTAATCTTTAAATATAATGTTAACAACCAGCGACTCATTTTCCATTCAAATATTGAAACAGTACAAAAAAACTTTTTAACACCAACCTGCACAATGCGCTTTGTTAGGGGCTGGGTGAGAACCTTCAGTAAATCCTGATTCTTGGCTTTCATGGTCTCCATGTTCAAACTTGAAACAATAGCCTTGGTCAAGTGGTACAGGTAACCTGAAAATAATGATGCAGTTTGAAGTTTAACCACTGTATTCAATATTGAGTAATGAGACAACACATAGCAATGTTCTTATGGTCAATTCCATTTACTCAAAAAGTTTTCAGATTTCAGAAATTTGTATTTTTACTACAAATGTCAATGGACAATCACAACTCCCTTTAGTGATTCTTGCTCCTAGGAAGCTGTGATTAAGTGGAGTCAGCAGTGATATACACTGTAATTTGCACATCATTTCTGCCTATTTCATTTTATACTATTATTGTCTGGCATCACAATATGCAAATATTTCGTGCAAATTAACACAAATATATTCCCATCATATCTAACAGCCCATAATAACAAATTCTATCAAACACCTTAACCCCTTCACTATATACGACATGTCTTCACCCATACCAGCAACATCCTCCCACCAAATGTTTGGTGTAGGGTTAGGGACAGCATGAGGGGGGAAGAGTTATGAGATAGAGCCATCAGTGTTAAAACAGCATGATGTAGTAAAGGGCTGAAAACATCATGTAGTACATAAAAGTTGTTCACAAATTTAAATCTAGACCTAAATTCATGAACATATTGATCATTGTCATTTTCTACCTATCACAATTCATTCCATAAGACAATCCAGTCTTATTTAAATTAAAAAACCAGAAACAGCTGGAGTCTTTGAATCATGAAATTTTCTGACTTATTGTTTACCAATGAACATGGGATCAGCAGTAAAAAATCCTTAAGTCACCATGTAACTTATATCTTACCTGTGCAGTATTCTAGGGGCAACAAGATAAGAACAGTCAGCCAGTTGAATACATCATGAACCTAGGAGCAAAACAGAAAATTAGATTAGATTTCATTCCCAATTATTAAAATTTCATTCATAATTATGAGAAATTTCATGCAAATGAGGTGGTGATACTGGAGTGGAGATGACAAAGTTTAAAGTAGTCAACGTTTATTTTCAACATGAGAGACAACTCCAGCCATGACCCCATGTAGCTGAATGAGATCTATGCAGCATTTCCAGATGTGGATCACTATGGTCATCTGCTTACATTTTGCACATTGGTGTTTACCTGTCTATGTCAAATCCTGAGTGAAATGCATCAGATTTGCACATCAAGGCATTTTCAATGATATACAATGAATTTTCAATGCAAACTGATCCAGAAAACAGGATTTTTTATCAGTTTAACATGCTTTGGTGTGCAAATCTGATGCAATTCTCTTTGGTTCTGACATAGGCAATAGGAAGCCAAAGTGCAAAATGGTGTGTTAGTTATGCCTATTAACAAGGCATGTGACTAAGGGGATGCACTGTAGAGACCTCATTGATTATTAAAATGACATATGATTTTGTTTGATTATCCCCTCTTTAGTCCTAGTGTAGATAGGCAAATGATGGCTAGGAAAGCTGACAATATATATCTCAATGTTATATGATTGTATTGAACCTTATCTAAAACACTGTATTAATACATACATGGGAAGAACCAACATCCATCACTATAGCATTTCAAAACATGTCACTCTAAAACACTGAACAGCTGCAAAGTGACATCAAATATTGAAGACATACACTCTGATATTATGTTTAAGACTGACAAGCATTTCTAAAGCTGTGTACTGTAAATTGTGTCACAGAAGATACTTAAATAACCACCCAAAAGGTTCAAGAAAAGTAGGTCGACTTACCACTGCTCCGCTGAATGCTCTGCGGAATTCTCTTCTGTTCATGGAATGGGCAAGGGAGACAAGTGTGTTGGTCACAGTTGTGCCAATGTTTGCACCCATTATGATCGGGATGGCAGGTCGAAGGTCAATGACTGAAAGAAAGTAATTGCAAGTACATGAATAATGTGATAAATTTCAGCTAATACTGTGTTTTCATTCACTGTCATCAACTTAGGTGAAGTACCAGTAACTTTAACCGTGAAATGTGACCATTAAAACTGAATTGCAGCATCACAAAACAGGCATGACATATAAATGTAAGCTGTTCGAATCATTTCTTCCCTTCGACATTTAATGTAAATTCAGTAAAAGAAATATCCTTTTGCAGTGCAATCATGAAATACAACAATATGGAAAAACTGATCAAAACATAGGAACATAATAATAATATGTTATTACTGTTTACATAATGCTCATAACATTTCCTGTCTTATATCATTTTTTAATAACATAGTATATTATAATGTTGCTGTACTTTCAATATAATTCTTTGGTGTGCATGTACTTAGACGATTAAAAAAAGTGAAGAAAACTAGCTGACCATATGCATGTTCTCCAGAAATCAGCTCCAAAAACATAATGTCAGATGAAACACAATTAGCTGACTACATGATCCATGCTCTCCATATCTGAACTTTAAAAGAAACAAAACTCAAATCAGTTATCAAAAACTTACTGTTGGAGGCCACCATCGTGATGACGATGGAGCTAGAGGTGGAGGAACTTTGCAGGATCACAGTAGCCAAGACACCAATCATGAGACCAGTGATGGGGTTAGCCAGCAATTCACTGTCTTGGAACACGCTTCCTATGAAGATTAAAAAGGAACAGAAATAATTAAACATTAGTAATGAGGGATGGGATAAGAGTGTAAAATATGAAAATACAAAATATCTTGGGCCCCAGTATGAAAACAGAAACAGATTTCTTGGTTTCTATGATGAAACTAACATAATTACAATATCCATATGGTTCATTAGTAGAAAACACAGCAAAAATTAAAATGGTAAGATTTGGACCTTTTAGCTCAGTTGCCCCCACAGATTTGTTAAAGAAAGCAAACATTAATGACTTGAATCAGCTTTTTTTTTTTTAATGCTTAATCATTCTTAATTTATCCCCCATTCCAGCTTATAAGTTTTATGATGTACTGTTAATTGCATACATGTTCTGGGAAAAAAACCCCATAAAAACCCTGAAGAATTAATCTTATATTATGTGTATGTATATTTTCACTTATTATCAAGCCAGGGGCATTTGACCCCTAGCAGTTCAATGACCCATGAATGATGCTATGATCTGAATCATTTAAAGTACATTATACTCAATAATGAGTCACAGACACACTCATAACTTCCTGACTCATTCATGTAAATTTCTCATTTAACTGCCGGTTCTTTTACCACAAAAGATTGAATGAAAAAACATTTCCCATGGTGGAGTTTATCTGACATTAATGCTAGGCATCCCTTTCCTTTTCCATTAGACTAACTCTAAATGCAATTTAATTTCCAGCCACTTTGCAAAAGCAGCTTTCTTGATATAATAAGAAAATACTCTTGTTTTCTCAGGGTTGAAAGGGGAGTTGAGAATTGTTTTATTTTTTTCCACAGTTAATTTTATCTTTTGACATTGTCAAGCTTGTACAGTATATGGACCATACTGTAAACAATCTGCTCTTCTGACATACTGTATTTATCTGGCTTTGACCTCATGAGTCACTTACCTGCAGTTTTGCCTCCCAAAAGCCTGAATGCATTGCTGAGCAGGTCCAACATGCAGATGAACAGGTAGAGCAGGCAGAACACACCCACAACCTTGATGACAGTTTTAACCACTGCCCCTGGTGTACATTTACACCCTTCATCTATATTTACAAGGACAAGAAAGAAGAAGAAAAAAGGATGAAATTGATGGACGCGTGGCCAGCATGAGCATGAATGCAATACAATACTGTATATTGTGTTATAAGCATATACATAAAACTGCAAATACATTAAATAACATGATTAATACAACAAACATGCAAAGCTAAAATGAGACCAATCATTTAAATAAATGACTAAAATGTTTAGCTGGTAATTACGGTGTAACGAATAGAAATTTATTAATACAGGCTAATGAATAGATGGCTTAATCTATGTAAATCAATATTGCCATTTAATTGGCATTTTCCATAAAATAATAATCATCATAACAAAAGGCTATAACAATTTAGTAGTAGGATTTTCATATATTGTATCAATGAACAATAAGCAAAATAAATATGTTTGTATAATATATGACGATGGATGTAAATTAAACTTGTAGCTAGGGCAACGGGCGGAGGGCAACCTTCTTCATCCCACGATTTCTAATCCTGATAAGGGAAATTGACCAAAAGACCAGTGACAACATGGTTCGCCCTTTCCCACTCCTTCTCAGACTCAAGGTCAATTCGCAGTCCCCCATTCCGTTGCCCATGCTTTTGTGAGTGTAATGAATGAATGAGTGTTCGTAGCTGGTATGTAGGTCCTACGCTTTCTAAACCTGTCTTTGGCATGCGCGTCTACGGAAGTATTCTGAGGTCATCGTCTCAGAGAAGCAGAAGTAGGCCATTGTACAAGCTCTCGCCTGTTCAATTCTGCCGTTTTACATAACCGCCAGGCAAAAAGAGTGTTACATTATCATGGGTAGGAATCATGTAAATTTCTATTTCTACTGCCTCACCAGGGGCATTACGTTAATCCACAAACAAGTAATAGGGCACTTTGAATTGACTTGCGAGGACATTACTATACCTGCAGACCATTAAAAAGCAGCAAGGACCAAAGGCAAACTACCTTGTACCAGAGACAATAAAGAATGTGAACCATAAGCATGACATTATGTAATTAAGAATGCTAGCCGCCTTCGCCTGTGCTATCTTTCGCTGCTCACCTGAAAATAACTCATGGAGTTCTATTTTTTTGTTTATTAATTTATAATTAAATAAACAACCATTTTTTAATATTTTTTTTCCAGTTGATCGGAAGAACTAATGGCAAAACTCATGTATCTGAGTTTCGTCCGAGAAGGGAAAAGGCAATTTAATTCCACATCGCCAAAATAATGAGGGCGGGAGCCAACCATTTGTTTCTGTTGTTATTGTTCGATTTATTTTCATGAATAAATGTTAACAAATTCCAGTGCCTAATAATAGACTGCTCACTTGGCAACCATTGCGCACATCGCCCAAGTCATATTGCGCCAAAAGAGAAGTACAGTATGAGTAGGCGCGCACGGTCGGATCCTAGATGAAACCGGTTGGAACAGGAGCGCGCTAGAGTCGCGCGCGGCGCCGCGCCTAACAACAAAGGGAGACAAAAAAGGCGCCGCGATCGAATCGAACATTGGGAGTTCCATAGCACGCGGGACACTACTGACTGACCCAGCACGCGCACTTACGTGTAGGTTAACATGGCGTGCTGATATTGAAGGGAAACAATGTGTTCGTGAGCGGGCGAAAAGAGATTTGATAAATCTACAATAGAAAATATACACAGGCAATCATTCTTGGTGGGGAATGCATAAAAAAGAAACAAAACACCGGCACTGAAGCCGATTGGTGATATATACAGCCGGCGGGTGTCGCATGTATAACTTTCTCCTCTTGACCTGATTAGTCTATCTTAGTGAGGACGATTATCTCCATGAGAATTAGAACAGGCAAAAACTTTGACCTACTCTGATGTAAACATTATCGTAAAGTGATAAGTACACATTAACTCATTAGATTTTTTTTTTCTGAACTCGGCTCCAAACAAATTCTGGTAATTCACCCTACTCGCTTTCGTTTCAAACTTTCGATGCTCTGTATGACTAAACCGGCTGGACTGGGTAGTCCCATATGGTGATGGTACCGAAACAACGAATCCTTTTTTAACCGGCAGACTTAATAAAGAACAAAAATGTTTGAAACTGATTTTGTGAAAGAACATCAGATTTCGATCACACAAATGACTTACCAATCTCTGCTGTGAATGGAGGAAAAAAAATGTCTTCTTACGTGTTACGAACACTTTCCCACACTTCCATCTGTTATCTTGGTAGAAGATGAAACATCGGTTCCAGGCATCAGGTCTACCTGATTTTTTTTTTTTTAGATTTTATTTTGAGAATGGAAGGTGAGAAACTAAATAAACGTAAAAAGAAACGCACCATGTTGGCACTCGGAGATCCTGGCTAGCCGTTTAGTCAAGTTCTTGTGTTCTCCGAGGAGTGAGCGCCGTGCTTTCTCATCTGTCTCCCCTCCGTCCACCTCGGACACCCGAGAGGAAAACCCGGAGTCCTTGGCACCCCTTAGGAGGCCCTCCGTGTTCAGCAGCGCATTCTGAGTGCCATTTTTTAGTGGTGGTCCAGTGGATAGCCCTCGGGCCTGGTTGACGAGAGAAGAGAGTCACTTCCACATGCCTACCACTCACATTGAACAATAACTAATAATAAAGGTAGTCAGGCTAGAAAAATGACACCTTACCTCCTCTATGTCTGCCTCACATCCTTCGTCCAAGTCCACATTGTTGACAATTATTTTGTCTGAAGTAGGCACTACGTCGTATTTCTCCTGAGATAACATTTTCACACAAGTTTCTTTCGCTTATCTGAATGAAGACGGACGGTGTTGTCTCTTATAGCAGACGAACCACGTCTTGCCCTCGTGTACTAACTAGTCCCTGGTTCCGGTCCGGCTAAATGTAAATGAGCTCTTACTTAGTAACGAGTAACGGCTGCGCGCGCACCCATTTTCACTCATGGGTTCAGTCGTGATAAACCGAGGAAGTTGCTGATTGGGTGGTTTGTGGGCCGTGAGATGTGTGACGTCGCCCAACTCGGGGACTTTTGATTGGCTGCGCCAGTTTCATTGATCGTTTTTTCTCACAGTTCCGCCGCAAGCTTAGAAATGGGTTTCTGCGCTCTAGGTTTCGGGGTTTAAAAAGTCAAATATACCGCGCCCTGCCAAGGTTACAAACTGACTTTATCACATATGATATTGTGTTACTTTTATCCTTATAAATTTCAGTGTAAATTACTGGTGAGGTAAGCCGCAAACAACAAACACAGTAAATCTCGCCAATGACCTGTGACAGTCCGTATTACTCTGTACGGTTGCTTACAACGGAGCGGTGACCTTTTCGAGGTCACCTTACCTACTATCATGTGTGAACTCCAAGGGGGCGCCCTGGTTGCATCATCAGGTATTTTATGGATAACCTAAAAATAGGCAATGACCGCATTAGTGCCGCGCGCAAATTCCAGCGTAAGCGATTACAAGTATCCTCTCTAGGGTTGTTTACATTGACGCATTCATTGCAAATGAAAACAAATAAAACTGTAAGTGGAAATATACGCTTAATGAAGTGCTTGGATAATCCGTAAACAAGATGTCATTGGGACACTAGGGTGACTAACTGGCTGCTTCCAGTTTAGTGTAAATTTTATACAGGAGCAGCTAGTTTTTTTTATAATTCAAAGCAATTTCACAGAAGAGAGACAATGTCCCGGCTAAAATCATATGAATTTGAATTTCGCGCAACGTATTTTAATCTATATTTAAACTTGGAGTGCGACCAACTGGTTCAAACTGAAACTACTGAAGCAGGAACATGAGAATTAGCCTTCTAAGAAGCTGAGCATGTAATAGTTATGTCTTTAGCTGAAATGAACCTTCTGTGATTTCATAGGTCTTGAAGAATTTTAGGCGAATGCATCCTAGAGATAGCATTATTAACGTTAATGGACGACCCCCCTTAAGCTGTCTTTAATAATTTCCTGCCATGTTCTATGTACCAAGGAAGCCTGAGAAGTTTAATATTTGTTGATTACGAGTAGAATTTCTAGCCAAATAAACACATTTTATTAGACAGTTGGCAACTTCCGGCACAACTCTTGCAGCAAAGCAGTTCAATTTGACCTGACGTGCGTTGGAATCATGAAAGATTTAAATGGCATATCAGTTGTTTAGGAGCCAGAAGTCTGACAGTTGGCTCCGAAAGAGCTAAATCTGGCAAACTTTGAACTGCAACTCTGCTGCGGTGCTAAGAAAACCTAATCAAATCTGGATCAAGTGGATCTAATAAATTGTATACCAGGTCAAGTCTACTTAATTCATTATTGCACGGCCGATACACTTACTTAAGGTCGTCAGCTTGAACGAAAAGCTCAGAGGGTAAACCAAATTTATTAAGACTTACGTTAAAGATGTAAACTAAAGAAAGAGAGAAAGAAAAAAAGAAAAAGAAAGTAGGAAGGAAAAAAAGAAAGAAAGAAAGAAAGAAAGAAAGAAAAAGATTGAGAACACACAGGACCACAGATAAAATGCATAAAATGCAAGGGGGAAAGAAAGAAAGATAAATGTACTTTTAGGTTCAGCTAGACTAGTCTGCGCTGCTGGGCAAGTTTACTTCATAGGTGAAAACAATCATGTACTCTAATGACCGCTGCCGTAAAAACAAGACGTAATACATGTAATTCCGCGACCGTTCTCTGGGGCTGGAAAGTACGAAACGTGTCTGATGAAACGACTTCATGTTTGGCGTCATGTCTACTGATAACCCCCAAAAGACTATAACGTTACTTTATGATTTGTGAACCCCCCGATGGGCTAATTCTAATACTGATGAAATGTCAGAGATTCTATTTGGACTGTCAATATTGCGACATTTCAGCTGATGAAATGGCACTGGACCGATGGCCGGTGGACATATTATTTTTATACGCGAATTGACGAAATGACTGTCATTCTGTCATCTTGTTGTCATGCCCTGTGGTGGAATTAATTATGGTGTGGACGTAAGCTGTTGTGACAGTGCCGTTATCAGAAGTAGGAAGCCAGGCCAATTTCTGCAGTACACATTCTTACTTGCAGGCAATTTCTCATTTCAATTCATTTCACTTATTGCCATTTCAGCTGGTTCGATACAGGTTCTCAACCTGACTATCTGGACTAGTCAATGTTCCCATCCCCTACCCCTAATTTTTGCTTCCTCTCTTTAAATTTTGTCCACTTCCAAAGATTTTGAGATAGTATGCCATATGCGATCTTAGGCCTATTATATACTAAACTTGCACCTGACAGACCCCTTTCGAGATTGCATGCACTACTTGTGCTATACATAAGGTCTGGGTTAAAATTTAAACTTTTGGCCCCGCCCCCCGCCGCTACGCATCATGGGAGCTAGTTACAACATAAACTTGCATTACAAGCAGTAGGTGTAAAATCATTGGAGGGCGAACTGCCAAGTGAATTATGTTTTTGCTTACCTGACAAAATGATAAGGCATACAAGTGTTTCATGGTGTATTTGTGAGGATTTTATTTATTTATTTATTTTTGAATAAGGACGTTTGGTTGTGGCGGAAGAGGAAGAAGAAAAGGAGGAAGAGGAAGGTGAAAGAACGAAGTCAGTGGAGGCGGGTATAGATCAAAATATGTTTGTTGTTGTTGTTGTTGTTTTTGTTTGTTTGTTTGTTTTGTTNGGGGGGGGGGGGGGGGGGGGGGGGGGGGGGGGGGGGGGGGGGGTTGCCACTTAATTCTTCTTTCAGTAATGAATATTTATGAACAAATTACAAGATCGCAATCCGTGTAATAGAAGCGTAAAATGTAACAAGCCCATGAGAATAGGCTAGAGCCGAGAAGTAAGGAGGCAATCACTGGATTGACCTATTTATCGTGGGAAGCTCTGACCTAATGCGAACTCGTAAGCTTTTTTATCTACATGTCACCGGGATGTGGTAACTTTGGTAGATCTAAAACAAACTAACTGGGCAGTATACCAAATTGTGATGGTGATGCTAAATTGTCGCTGTGAAGGTCTTACGTTCCAATCCCCCCCCCAAGAAAATGTCAACCATCCAAAAATCAACTGCTTTTTCTTCTCAGGGGCTTTTCCTCCTAAGAAATTTTTCGGTGGGGCCAAACTGAGGGGAGAGAGAGAGAGAGAGAGAGAGAGAGAGAGAGAGAGAGAGAGNAGAGAGAGAGAGAGAGAGGGAGGAGGGGGGGCATGGATGATGTACTTTCTATAATCTTTTCTCTACAATTTTCCGAAGTGTTTGACAGGAAGTTTCCAAGAAGTGTCGTTATGTTAAAAAACAATAATAATGACGATGCTGAACATTAGTTGGGGAAAAACAAGGATAATAAGGTCACATAATCTTTTTGTGCGGTGTTCACATTAATCAAAATTCTCACTGGGAATGTTCCAGACATGTTTATTTTGCAGCTGTGCTCTGACTGTACTGATTGTAAACAAGATGGCACCGTTACTGCTGAATCCGGGTGAGATTATTTCTTGGAAGTAGTCCATGTAACAGGGCACAAAGGTCATCCTTGGTAGCAGTGACCAGCATAACAAACAACTGGCTAACTGACCATAACACCAAACAGGATCTCTTCGACCTTGAAGACACAGGCAGCGGCGATGCCTATTCCATCCCATCCTTTCACATGGGGCGTCAGTGATGGAGAAAAATAAAGAAAATAAGTCATATAATTACTCTGCACTTTGTGCAAATTAATCAACGTATTTACCCCGGATGTTTATCTTATAATAACATTTGGGCTCTGACTGTATACAAAATGGCACCGTTACTGCTGATCTGAGTAAGATGGCTTCTGGGAAGTAGTTCATTTAAAGTAAAAGGACATGAAGGTCACCCTTGGTCAGCAGTGACCACCAAAATAAACAACTAGCTAACTGATCATAACACCAAACAGGATCTCTTCGACCTTGAAGACACAGGCAGCGGAGCCGCTCATTCCATCCCATTCCTTCACATGGGGGGTCAGTGATGGGGAAAAACAAAGAAAATAAGGTCACATAATCATGCAATACGCTGTACAAATAAATCCAAGTGCTTATTCCGGATGTTTATCTTACATTAACAGTTGTGCTCTGACTGTAAACAAGATAACACCATTACTGCTCTATCGGGGTACGGTGGATTCTTGTAAGTTGGAAGTAGTTCACCTAACAGGACGTAAAAGTCGTCCTTGGCCAGCAGTGACCATCACAACAAACACGAGCATAACTGACCATAACACCAAACCGGATCTCTTCGACCTTGACGACATGGGCAGCAGCGATGCTCATTTTATTCCATCCTTACTCACAGAAGAAGACAGTAATAGACTGAAGACAGCAGTAGGTATGAGAACAGAGAATACAATAAATGAAGATGCTGGTGAAAAGTGAGAGAAAAACAATGAAAAATAGAGGCCACAGAATCATAATGTACGCTGTACATATTAATCTAAGTACCGTACCGGTATGTGTGTCTTACATTTTATGTCTTGACTGTAAACAAGATGGCACTGTTGTTATTGCTGAATCGGGGTAACATGGTTTCTTGGAAGTAGTTTATCTAACAGGGCATAAAGATCATCCTTGGTAGCAGTGACCAACACAACAAACAACTAGCTAACTGACCATTAACACCCAAACAGGACCTCTTCGACCTTGAAGAGACAGCGGCGATGCCTATTCCATCCCATCCCTTCACACGAGGCGTCAGATGGAGACAAACAATGCAGGGGCGTAGCGTGGGGGTCGAAACTACATAGGCAAACATTCCAACAGTTAAGGGTATCGTCGTACGTTCACCTCAATTTCCCTCTACATTTACATTAAGCGGAGGCGGGTTGCATGCAGGATGGGTGCGATATCACGGCAACCACAACATTAAGAAGAAGAACAACAACAATATAACAACAACAACAACAACAACAACAACAACAAAATATTCAACGATAACTGCAACAGTACAACTATACTGACTTACTGTTTACTTTTTGTAGATAGTATTGACGTGTCGTGCCTTCATTAGGGCAAAATGAGTGAGATCGGTATCGTTGAAGAAAAGTGCTAATGAACAGATAGTTGTCTGAGCTCAATAAACATATTGTTATTGTTATTGTTATTGTAATTGTTATTGATAGTTCTTTGATCAGCTTTTGTTCCATAGCAAGACACCTTAGACATGTACTGTTTGCTCATGTCATAGCTGAGTGTGTGTAGCCTTTTATCCGTTGCAAGTGCTCGCACGCAATGGATGCATTCAAAACAATAGCCACGTTTGCTGGGCAACTTCACTGAACCCACCTTGCCGAAAACATAGAGTTTCAAGTTATTCAAAGTTTAAATCTATCTAGCCACTAAACCTAGATCTATCTAGACTAGTCAATAAAGCACTGAAACAAGAAACCACACAGAGGTTAGCCAGCACGCATGACCCCATTCCAAGTTGACAAATGAAAAGATAAGTCATTCATGGGTCTTTCCATGGAAACTAAAGGGACATTTAGATAATATTTGTGAAACAAAAAGCACTCCCAGATTTACTTATAATCCACTGACTCTGACTGCAAACAAGATGGCACCGTTACTGCTGAATCGAGGCAAAATGATTTCTTGGAAGTAGTTCATCTAACTAAGTAGCTCATAAAGCTCACCCTTGCAGCAGTGACCACCAAAACAAACAACAAACAAGCCGGATCTCTTTGACCTTGAAGACATAGGCAGTGGCGATGCTCATTCCATCCCAATCAGTCATTTTCCTGGAATTAATCCCTTAGAATTCGCTAGGTGACGTTTCAGTAGATGTTCGGGTACACCTCACGTGTTTCATTCTTTATCTACAGTAATTTTACACGTTAATGGCATTTACTTTATAATTTGATGCAACAGAATTCAACCCTAAGGTTCCCACAGGAACTTAGCCTGTCATGTGAAATTTGGCACCCCATATCTAGCAGAGAAATGCAAAACATCCCTTTGAAATTTGAAATTAGTATGCGTAAAGTGCAATGAATGCGACCACCGGCTGGTGACATTAACTTGCGTATGAGGTATGTTGTTCTTTATGTTTGTTAAGTTCAAGACGTTCCTGATTGTTATTACACATGTAGTTTAATTAGCATTTCTTTGAAAGTACTAGAGAACTATTTCTAAATCCCAGGGGATATTCATAATATGCAAGCAAAGGCTTCTGCAGCTGATAATATTTTCACAGTTGTTTTTTAGATTTACAGCGCCAAATAGTAGAAAACAGCCAGTAGATATTTTCTCCCAGAGTTTGGTTTGAGAGTAACCGTTCTTTACATCTGAGGAAAATGGTCCATTTCCATCCCTCCTCACGAGACGTCACTGATGGTAACAGTAGGCACAGGATCTAGGAACAGAGAATACAATAAATGTTGTTACATTTCAAGTTTTAAAGTTTTTAGAGATAATCTAAAAAAAAGGGTGATAATCTTCCTAATCGGATAATTTCAGACTGATAAAGACAGTATTCTGATTCAGCATTCAGTGGTACATTTTTTAAATATCGCGACCACCTGTCGCGGTGACCGTTCATTGTCTCTATGATGTCTATGGAGACCACTTGTCTAACGCAAGCGCTTTTCTAAGAAACAGACAGTGTCGCCAAACACAGATTCAACTACATTTCTGTGCGCCCCCC
>JAWQUT010000103.1:1795806-1809135 GCA_033807755.1 Ellobium chinense | reverse complement strand
GGCGACATTCTCCCCCTTTCCCTTCTCCATACCTCCTCTCCCCCTCTCCTCCCCGCCTCCCACCGATCCATCACTCGATCCAGGGGTACACAGAACAAGAATGGACTGCAGTACTAAGTATATTATGGTTTGTAATGATGCAAATGCTAATGAATAGATCAAGATATTGTTTATTGGTGGCAAGGACGGGTGGGTGGTGAGGGGTGAGAGGACAGAAGGCTCTCACCCCTAATAACCGGGAGTACAACATCGGGTTACCACTGGGAAATTCCACTGAACGGCCTTGACATTACATCTTGTTGGCTAAAAACTTGTTCGTCCTTAACAATGGACACGAAGCAAATATTCGTCATCATTATCCATCTCCCCCCCCCCCCCNCCCCCCCCCCCTTCCGTCTCCTCGCACCCATCTAAAACAGCCACGAATTATATTATTGTGTAGCTATAAAGTGCGAATTGCTGCCGATACACACCGTGATTTGGAGGAGAATGAAGTAGAAGAAGAAGAAGAAGAAGAAGAAGAAGAAGAAGAAACGCGACAGAGTGTATGTCAACAAGCCCGTAAAAAATTCGGCTTCTTCTTTTCGCAATCAAATCAATGAGCGAGGATGGTCGCGAAGACCCGACAAGCGAGAGAGGGGTCATTGTTTTGCCCCTTCAGCTATCTTTCCCCATCCATCCATCCAACCATCCATTCCTCCATCCCTCCATTAATCCATCCATCCATCCATCCATCTGCTAATGACATCGTCCTTCAATTCATTTGCTGTTATTTCTTTGAGCCATGTGTTTACCTGTCATTGTTTACGAATGAATGTTTCTCCGAATGTGTGCCTGTCTGATTTCTGCCTGCTGTTCAGTTCGCCTGTTCATGTGTTTATCCATCCTTCTGTCCGTCCATCTGTCGGACTGTCTGCCTAGATAGCATTTGTTTTTGTCTGTCTTTTTCTTAAGACATAACAACTGCCATAGAAACCAGCGACACCGTCAAAATAAGAAATAAAAACCCTACCAATCAACCAACCAATTCCCCCCTTTACCCACCCACTCAACTACCAATCAACGAACGAACGAACGAACGAACGAACGAAAGAACGAACGAACCAACCAACCAATCAATCAACCAACCAACCAACCAACCAACCAACCAACCAACTAGCCAGCCAGCTAGCTAGCCAGCTAACCAGCCAGCCGATCAACCGACCAGCCGAGTCCCGACGGACAGTCAGACAGCCAGACAGACAGACAGACTAACCAACCAACCAACCAACCAACCAAAAACACAGACAGACAGACTAACCAACCAACCAAAATCGCAAATATTATGTCAAAACGAAAGAAATAATATTAAATCATTGCCTGGCCCATCAGTGTGCCAGCAGACTGCGAATGCCACTTCCGACAAAATGATGATAACTAAAAGTACAGAGGGGCAAGCAAACAAGTAAGAGACCGGCAATGGAATCTTCCCTTGTCCACGGTCAGTTCATCGATTATTCAAATTCACCGATTGCCCCAAATCTAATCAGGAAATCGAGAAAAACAGCGCGGGCGAACAGTTCGGGATGCGTCTAGAATTCTCTCCAGAAATGCCAGGAGCATGTTTAGGGTTTTCTGTTTTGTTTTTTGTTTTTGCAATTCTGTCGGTGTGGCCAGGGGCGAAGACTGACTATTTTGTCGGGGTAATCATGGCTGGAGAGAGATAACGTCTTGGGTGTTGGGGAGATTTACTTTAAATGATGCAAATACTCTCTTCTGTGTGCCATAATTTACAGTCTTCCATGGTTTCGAATTTATACGACCTTAGAGAAAATAAATTTAAATATTCTGCCCCAGAGCCTGTCTTTAAAATGGGAAAAAAAAACAAATTAAAAATAAAACTTTTACCGACTCCATAGGGTAATTAGTTTACCATGCTATATAATGTTGTACATCTCAGTCATATATAAACACATAAAACAGTACATATCATACATATAAATACATAATATTACAAATGAAGCGCATTATAAAGTCACTGCTGATCTCCCGCTGTGCAGCGTCCTGGCCTGGTCTCCCCTTCCCCCAATCCCTAAAGCCGGACATTCATTTACACCTGGGTCGAGAGGGGAAAGGAGAGTGAGGTATCTTACCCAAGGTCAAGGACACAACAACATAAACCACCCGACCTACGAGTCGAACGCACAAATCTTAACCAACCAACCAACCAACCAACCAACCAACCAACCAACCAACCAACCAACCAACCAACCAACGAGTCCTAATATACTTCTTCGTTTTCCCACTCATCTGTCACTTCTCCCTCATTAACCTTCGTTTACTGTTGGCTCCCATGTTCATTTGTCTATCCGCCCGTCTGAACAGTATAAAATCTATGAATAGAACTATATCTACCATCAAGACTAGAGGCATAAGAAACTCGTGTATTATTTATAGCCTTCATATGGAGCTTAACTGTAACATTATTGATTCGTCAACCGCTACTGTCCGCAGTCAGCCTAATACCCTCGTAATTGCCTTCTCAGATACAGTCAAATTCGCTTAATTACAACTCCTAGGCAACACGGGAACCAATGTGCGAAGACCCCCCGGGAGTCGACTGTGTAAATTCCCCCCCCCCCTCCTCTGGCGGGGTCGCATCTACCTCTTACTTCATCACCTCGCGCCTTCCTCTTTCCCCACGCTATGTAGTCGAAACCGTCTCTCTCTGTCTTTACCATACCGGTATCGATAATAGAAAAAAAAACGATTTTTTTTTTTTGCTTTGATTTGTTTATATAATATGGAGAAGGGGTAAGAGTAAGAGAGGACATCGATTCTTCATTAAAGGCTCGCTCCGGATGATGGGATATGTCACTCGTTTGAATTCAGCCTCATGCTTCATAACAGATGATTTTGGTTTTTTTCCCCGCATTTCACCAGTAAACATATCATACTGCATAGAATGCAGATCGCTAGTTTACTGTNCCCCCCCCCTCTCCTTTCCCCGAATTTTACGGTAGAGAAAAATTGACTCAAAAACATCTAGTCTAGTATTGAATAATATGAAAGCAAATCCGCCTGAATCAAGGCAGTGTCCACTGTCATATTTACAGGCTAGATCTTGCCTTCCGGCATTGATGATCGGATGTCGCATCTGCTCGCATCTTCCTGAACCTCTCAGCTCTGGCATTGCTGGGCAAGACTGGGCAGGACCGAGACTATAATATGAACGCATTTCGTGAACTGAAACACAGTTCACGTTAACTTAATCTGAACTTACTAGCTATTTTGGACGAACTGATCTGATCTGGATCTGAACTGTAGCTATTTTGGGTGCTTTAATCTGAATTTTAATTTTCTACACTTTTCCGTCTATCTCGAAAATAGGAACCAAATGCCAATTTCAAAAACCAGGAGGATCTGATCTGATTTGAAAACTACACAGTTTTCATGGACCTAAGCTAAACTTGATCTTAGGACGTTTCTTTCGTAGTGTCTTAGTGAACTGAACTTGATGTTAACTGAGTTTTCGGTGAATTTGCCCGACTCTACTTTTGGGTAGAGGATTCGGTGAAGGTAGGTACGGCTCTGCTGTGTAGTAATTGAGGCCAAGCTTAAATTTATGGGCGTAGCATAATTTTCTCATCAGTAAGCCTGGCAAAAATCAATATCCTTCATCTTTGTGTAAATGGACTCGCACTATCCCTTGGTGAAGTCAATTTAGCATCACTGATAGCTGAATATGGTCATAATGTACATTCTCTTACTACGCTCAGCTTATATTAATCTATGGTCTACTTAATGCGAAAAGAGGTCGCACGCAGAGATAATGGGAGGGGGGAGGGTTAGGGGTGGGGATTAAAACCAATGGTATATGGCATGTTATAGCTACTGTTACCATCCCACAACCGCAGCCGTTTCACTTCAGGAAACCCCCACTCATCCTTTTTGAACTTACTCCCCGGTAGTCTGACATCGATTTTACTGTATGTCACCCCCGGACAAAGCCTGAGCCTCATTTCATATTATCGTCGGGCTTTTCAAAAAGCTCCTCTCAGACAGACTTCATCAAAATGACAAAAGAACTCAGCCTTATCCTGGATGTATCCTGGTAATCTAACACGATTTGAGACTACCCTGGGGAGAGGGGGGAGTGTAAGGTGAAAGCGGATGGGAAGTGGGGAGGGAGGGGGGTATTCTGAAATCGCCACACCCTGGTCCAAGAGCTTAGAACCCAAAGACACTTGATTTATATTAGACAAGACCAGTACTTCCTAGGTATTACGATGCCAATGTTAATTTTTGGCTATTTGAACTTCTACATTCCTCATTATCATCAACTGATCCCACTCCAAAATACTTTCTACACAATATGTTCACTCTTTTTACAACTTCTGACACACAGAAAAATGTCCCAAGACCGATTAGATTTTTAATATATCTTCCTTTTTAATATAATTATCGTTGTCGGCAGCTGAGAAGAGTGTGTTTAGCGTTTCAGAAAACGTGGCTTCTACGCATAAAAGAGGCTCCATTTCCTTTTATTTGTCACCTGGAAACATTTCCGGTGCGTAAACTAAGTGATGGAATGAAAGCGCAGAACCTCATGGCAGGCAATTTTCTTTGGCCCAATTCTATTTTTATGTATATATTGCTTTCAGCAGACAACACCTTGTACTGCAGGGCTCACGGGTAAGCTTGTGAACATTATAAAGATGTCCAAACAACGAGACGTGTCGTGTCGTGTCTTGATCCTTTGGGTTAACATGGTAACTCTACTAGAAGTTGCAGGAGACTAATTACTTTTTTAAAGATCTGGACTTTCAGAGTCAGTAATAGCAGGGTATAAAATATGTTTTTTAGAACAGATTATGTGCAACTAATATGCAAAACGAAATCACATCACAAAATTTTGTCCTGAATTTGTAGTAAAAAACATTACTGTTGCGGGGAGCGTTTCCCAGTGGCTTCAGCGGATTTCATTTGTGTGGGCCTGTGGTCTGCAAAAGATCAACATTGTAACCCCTTTTCATCTAAATTAAAACTGTGAAAAAAAAAATCTAAATAAAATACCCCCACTGCAAACAGTGGACAATTTGAGACAGTGATAGCACCAGATATGTGAACTCGCCTTGGCCATCTTGGAACGGAATTGTGGTCCGAGGAGAAAATGTTATTAAATGGCTCAAAGAGGCTTTTACAACTTGGTTCCATACATATAATCAAACTAATAAGGACGAAGAAACGGGGGGAGGCAAATGGGGCGATCATGGAACTGGTGTCAATCAATAGTCGACTATTTGGAGTGAAAATTGGATTCCTTTATATTCAATATACCTGAAAGATATGTAATTTCACCCTAAAAAGTCTGACAAATAAAAGTGAAAACTCGCAAACGGACAGATGAAAGGCTACTTAGCTTGTATTATGCCAAAGACTAATGGGGAAAAGAACGCGTAAAATGTGGGGTAATTTACGACCGCCCCACATTCCATAATACAGTCGTTCCGATAACCTGATTTCGACCCATCCTATTCCCAGCTCGTGTAATCAACACCAAGTATCAACATAAGGTATATGACCGGACTATTTCCTCTGTTTAGGTCACTCAGTAAGTCTTAGGGTGAACTTATCGTTGGCCTCATGCCGAACTCCCAAATCTTAGGAAATAGTTACCACAGAAACCCTCAAATATCAAAAAGGGCCGTTGAACATAATATGTCGGTTATGATCTTAAATGAGATGGCTCGAGAATTGTGGAGCGTCGTGGCCGAATGGTTACGGCGTAGACTCAGGATCTGAAGGTTGTGGGTTCGATTCCCGCCATGATAATGTTGGAAATGGCTTTTTTTTTCAGTCCATAAATATGTCTGTAAAATGAGCAGTTGACTATAGATAAGATAGACAATTGTAATAATGTTAATAATCGATGCTTGTAAATGGCATCGACACTGTAAGCTCCCAAGGAATTGAGGATGTCATATGGTGATCTAGCTTGCAAAAGTATATGATGTCTGTTGCTGTTGCTGTTGCTGTTGCTGTTGTTGTTGTTGTTGTTGTTGTTGTTGTTGTTGTTGTTGTTGTTGTTGATGATGATAAAGCAATCTCTTACGTGGAAAATATCAGTAAAGAAGGAAGAGACGCTACTCCTGAGAAACAATGACAAGATCAGTGCCAAAAGAGACCAGAGAAACTGGACTGGACAGACTCCGAGCAGTCAAGAAAATCACACTCACAGTATACTGAGACGGCTGGCGTGACATGATGCGAGTCTCTATATGATGGCTAACGGCACGGAAGGGACGTAAGACGATACAATATAAAATATGATCCCCCCGAAAGTCAAAAAATCACGAAAGTAATGTATATTAACAACATATCTCTACTGGTCTAGTCCAGAGCTCGGTGGATTAAGAAGATTATTTTCCAGCGTCAATATGGATTAAGCCGATCCCCATGATCTTTAAATGCATCGTATAACAGGAACAAACAGATCAGCAAAGAAGAGACCCAACAATGCTTAAAAAAAAGGTACCAAAGTGAAATATATGTTGTTAAGCCCCGCGAAAAGAAATAATAATTCTTAGCGATATTTTCTGGTATTTTTCTACTCTTTTAAGCGGAAAGATTTGATGTTGAAGACAATACAGGGGGTGTAATTAATTCTCTACGAAACCCACGCTTGTCGCTAACTTCTTATGGTTTTATCTGCCAAACCAAACTGACACGCATCTAATGCGCAGTGAAGGAGAGAAACAACATGTTCGCGAAAGGCATTGTGTTCAACGGCGTGGCTTGCCGTGATTGAACGGGAGGACAGGACATTTGTGTTTGTGGGGGATGGGGGTGGGGGAGTTGGGGTAAGTGGAGGGATAGAGGTCTAATAAAACCATCGATTGACGGCTTCGAAAACATCGGCTTAAAATTTGCTACAAAAAAAAAAAAATCACTCACTTCACCATCCCAACCCCCCACTCCCGTCCCATTCGTGCTTTCGTGTGAGCCCAAAATCCGGTTTCTTCTTATGGAAACATGTAAACCACAGATTTTGCCATCTAACAGGCAAGGAAAGCGCAATATGTAGGCTAAGCGCAGTCAAAGAATGTTATTTTTATGGCAAATATCGTTTCTGTGATAAAAATCGACAGACACTAGTGAAGATTGAAGATATAATCCAACATTCAGCGTTTCAAAAATGATGGATTTACTTCGTCCTGTCCGAGTGGGTTAGAGGTAGTTTGGAAGCAAAGCCAACAAGTGGGTGATCTAGGATATTGCTGTCAAAAGTAACTGATCGCATTCCCGAAAGGGCGCCTTTTAACTCAGCGCACCCGGATTAGATACGAGTCGTACTCGGTGCTATGCACTGTCACTTCTCAAATGTGAAACTCTCCCTTCAATTCGGCGCATTGGGATTAACTATGGGTCACATTCAGCGCTCTTCATTACTACCAATCAAAAGTGAAAAATCTCCCTAACAGGGCCCCGGCTGTAAGGCAATGCCAATGAACTTAGTGAATTAGGATTGAATATGGTTACATTCGGCAAACTTCACATAGCTTATCAGAAAAAAAAAAATCTCCCAGCCGAAAGGGATCCGATTCAATTCAGTTCAATTCAGTGCACTGGAATTAAATATGAGTCACACCCGATACACTTTACTGTTAGTATTATTTATCGAAGTGAAAATCTCCCCGACAGGGCCCCAGCTGAAAGGGACCCCTTTCAACTTCGTGCACTAGAATTAAAGACGAGTCACATCCGATACACTTCACTGTTATTTATCATTGTAAAAATCTCCCCCAACAGGGCCAAAGCCGATCGGTGCCGAGATAAACTTGGCGCACTGGGATCAAAGGAAGCACGAGTTTTGCTTGGGTTAAATATGGATTATGCATCACTGTTAGGCCTATAAATCAAAATCCAGGTTCCATAGTTCATCTCCCCTGCATATTCCTAAAATTTACAAAAAACTTTAAAACAAAACAAAACAACAAACAAACAAAAGTAATCTCTCACGAGTCTGAGGAACCAAATAGCCCGATGGAAAATTAAGGAAATAAAGAGCGCATCTGATACGCAACAACTGAAAAAAAAAAAACAACCTTGAATTCAGCTTCTTTTTTTTTTTTTAAACCTGGTGGCAGATGGCTATGATAGATATTCTAAAGGGAAAGAGAAGGGTTCTATAACATGTGAAAATCATAAGAAAACTGCACGAAAACTGACATGCGCGGAGTTGAAAAATTCCAGAAAAGTGGGTCATAATGTCGTGACTCCTCTGAATGTTGAAAATCAGGAATTCATCTCAGCATAGCTCTATTAGTCTGGTCAAGAATACGATAGATTAAAAGATTATTTTTGCACGTCAGTATGGATTAAGCCGTTCCCCGCAATCTTTCAACGCATCGTTTAACCGGAAGGAATCGATCAGCTTAGGAGAGACACAACAAAGGTAGCACATAGACGAAACATATCAAAAGCAGGTTAAAAACGACGAGGAAACAATGAAATCATAAAGGAATGCTCACAAGAAGAAATTATATCAGACAATACAACTACACCTCAAGAGATTGCTTACTAAAACTGATGACACTGTTGTTGCAAAGGTGCCAGAGTGGTTACAGCGGCTTTGACGGCAAATTCTTCGAGGAGGCTATTTATGCAATTGTGTAGGTATGGAGATGCCATCAGCACTTGGCATTAAAATATGCAATTTTAAATAGTCCCTATAAAATCAGGAAACTGGCCATGGGGAGGGAGGAAACGGGTTGGATTTGAATTTCAAAGGCTTAGATAGATGCAAATTCGTTTGTAGACCCAGAATAGGTGAGGTTTAGCCACTGAAGTAGAAACTTTGTGACTGTTGCTAGGTGGGTAAGGTTACCCTGTTTACTGAGTGAAAAGACCTAAAATATTAGATAGTCTGCTTCAATGCCTAAGTTCTCAAATTCTAATTGGTTTAAGGGCATTTTTTTTGTGTCAAAATTTGGAGGAAAGGCTGAACGAGTATTTTGACATGGGACACCTAGATAAGTTAACGTGAGGTGTAAAACCTTATATAGATATATATATATCTAGCCAACAGTGAAGAAAAAAAAATAACATTGGCATCTTCACATCTGTACCAATGGGACAAGTACAAATATCTTGGTGGCAATTGGTAGATATAATATATGGCAATTGGTAGATATAATATAATATAACTGAGTAGTACCGGTAACCCATGCACAATGTTTTATCTGTCTCACAACAAACATGTTGCATCAGTAAATGTTTGTACTTTACTTTTCGGACACCTCTCGTGGAGACAATAACAGCACAAGAAGAAGAGAACATGAAACGGCAGTCCAAAACAAAACAAAAAAAGGAAAAACCTACAAGAAAGCATACCAAAGCAGTACAAGGGCATCCCAAACAAAAGAGAAGAATAGAATATACCAAGACTGCATAAAAGTAGCACAAGAAAGCAAGCATACTTAACCTCTTGAGCCCTTACCCCGGCATGTAAATCCCTGTTCCCCAGAGCTTAGAGCAAAGCCAATGAGGTTTGTCCGAGTTTTCGGTCTCTCGAGGTACACCGTACTTACTTTTTAAGGTCATACCAAGATATGGGTCCTTAAGGTTCAAAGAGTTTTTAAGGCATGAGACATAAAGAAGAAACCATGATCTGTTATTACGATTGTAAATAAGGCTACTGCAAGAAAAATCCGTGATTCGCTAGTTCTATGGCTGCATGGACATAACGATTTTATTTAAATCGAGCTGTTATGATGCAATCCTTAAAACCTATTGAATGAAACTTGTAGGCATTATTGTATCATTATGTAAAGCATGAAAGACTGCTCTGAATGTTACATATCCTCACCACGGCATTTTGCAATTCTATGCGCTGGGCCCAACCTCTATTCGGTCGAGGTTGTCAACTTAGGGTCATGCCACAATTACTTCTAGAGGTGGGCCGTGACACTCAAAGAGGTAAGCGAAGAGCACAATAAAGCTGCCATGAGATAAATATTATGACACAAATTACACATTATTGACCTAACTGTATTTCCTTGTGGATTTTGGTAGATGTGCAGGGGTATGTCTAATTCTAGTTGCATCAAAGGGTATGCGACCAAGAAAATGTTTGGAACCCTTGCTCCACGGCCACAATGGGTGTCGGAACTATTTCAAACATCATGGAGGCAGGGGACGACTTGAAGTTGGGGGAGGGAGGAAAAGTTGGGGGAGCGACGGGGCGGATGTCACATAGGGATATAGGTCTTAAGAGATAACCCAAGACTCGAAATTCAAGAAACTTTATTGAGCTCATGCCACAAGATCATCTGAGCATCCAAGAGTGGTTCCTACGTATTTAACAACGAAATACAGCATAAAGTAATAACAAAAACAGTGGCGGAAGTGAACATATTAAAAGTAACACTAATCCCATGAGGACACCACATTTTCCGCACTACACCAAGAATGACAAATAAAATTAAAGATCTTCATTATGAAGGCTACTAATCTCCAGGCTCCTAATACTTCTGTATCATGAAATTACAACAGGCTGTCAAACGATTGATCCAGACAGATTGCTCATCATGCGTCTGTACCAATCGTCTGCTAGCTTTTTTAGCTTTATGACGTCACCCAGCACGAGTGATGGCGGCATATGGAGAGTGAAAATTTCGACATTCCAGCTGTCAAGGATAAAATATACGCGGTTGAAAGTTAAAACAAAAACAAAAAAACGTGGCTTTTTAGGCTGTGAGGTAAATATCTATTCCTGTCCCTTTAAGAACTTAGACACATTATTCAGAGTCATGAGCTGGAAAGTACAGAGAGTCAGCCCACCTGCTCCCAGTCCACATCCCTGCATCTCACTCCATGTTCCATCGTTCATGACGACCGTACATGCTGACCTATAGTTCATGACGCCCGTACTTGCTGACTTATCGTTCATAGCGCCCGTACATGCTGACCCATCGTTCATGACGCCCGTACTTGCTGACTTATCGTTCATGACGCCCGTACATACTGACCCATCGTTCATGACGCCCGTACTTGCTGATCTATCGTTCATAACACCCGTACTTGCTGACCTATCGTTCATGACGCCCGTACTTGCTGACCTTGCATTGTTGTTGTCATTCTAGACCAGGGATGAACGGGGCATTGATCGACGTTCAACACTTAGAGATATTGAGTTGCTCGCCTTTTTATGACAAAGTATTGATATCTTGAGAGAAGAGCAAAGTTTCCGCGTTGGATATTTTGGAATAATTATATGTTTGGCAATATTATCTATCAGATCAAATTCACCTGAAGTAAAAAAAAAATCAAAGAGAGCGGAGGGAGGTCAGAATAAGGGCAGGAAAGAATAGCAGAGATATGAGATCAATTGTTAGAAACTGGCATTTAAAATGGGGTAAAATACAGCTAAGAAATGATTTATTGATCCTGGTATCAAGGAGTACAATATTTGGTATCAATGTTCGGATTCAAGCGCCGGTGGTAAATGTTTGTCTCCTATCTTGAAAAAGGCTCGGCATCTGAACCTACAGTATTTACTAATGCCTTAGAGTTATTGGAGCCATAAACTAATTCAAATAGCATAATAAAGCTTAAATTGAATCAGCCTACATGGGCGGCGGTTAACATTACGTTCGAGGGCGGAGACGAAAAAAAACTCCAAGAAGAAATTCATATAAACGAATATTTTAGGTAGACTAGACTAGACATATCTAAATGCGGAACGAAAGTTTATGAAAACTTCATTAGGTACAGTAATTATGTGTTGATGTGGTTATGTTTGCAGGGTGAAAAAACAAAACTTCCTTAGTCCTCTCCATCCTCCCCTTCTCCCACCAAAAAACCTATACTAGGCTGAGGAAAAATTATTGTCAGATTAATGTTGCTATCGTTATTGTTGTTTTGGTTGTTGTTATTATCATTATTATTATTATTGTTGTTGTTGCTGTTATTGTTGTTGCTGCTGCTGCTGCTGTTGTTGTTGTTGGTTGTGGTGGTGGTGATGGTGTGGTGGTGGTGATGGTGGTGGTGGTGGCGGCTGCGATGTTGTTATTGTTAAGCATAACCCTGAACGATTAAAGAGGCATACATTATATTAAAAGCATGGCATGGAAAGTACATTTATTTTATTTTGACATTTCCTTATCACAACAGACGTCACTAACAGCCTCCATTGATTAAACCATTGCGCTGCCTATGAACATTATTTATTATTATTGCAGCATTAAGCTGTTACTGGCTGAATGCTGACGTGCTGTTTTGCACCCGGGGCGCTTCACTCGTGGGTTCACTTCTGACCAGAATGGTATTTGATACAGTACACAACGGTTAAAATGAAATCCACGGGGCCAACGACTTGTGTTCGGTTTAAGCGGAGGTTTGGTTTAGACAGAGATGTCTAAAAAGAAGAAAATACATGGGACTTGTTGTTTCGTTTCGTTTTAGCGGTAGTTTCGTTTTAACCGTTTTCGTTTTAACCGTTGTCTATTGTAATAAGAATTGATTCGTTTAATCCTAGTCAATAAAAATGTTTAATCTTTTTCCGTTTGTACATTGCAATTCTCTAGCGTTCAAATAGAAGGATTTTCAATTTCCATTAGGTGCGGATCAAATCAAAAACTAGTTTCGACTAGACTAGAATGGAATTTGTTTTCTGTGATGGTCGTCCATAAAAAAAAAAAAAACCAGATCATCGGAGGTTTCCAGTAAACAAGTCTATCACAAAGAGAATCTAAATGGTAATTTAATTTAAATTTCAGACATGTTATAAATCTAACATTTGATTACTGTCAGCCAAGAATTGCGATTGAGAATTTTTCTAACCTCGGATCACTTCCGTTTGGCTAAATAGGTCAATTAATACAACACTTGCCAGTCTTCGGAAATGTGGAAAATGTTGTGTTTATAAGGACTTGGGATGATCCACTGACTTTTATAGTGACCATCTACTATTGCCGCCATGTTTCCAGCCTGGCGCGTAAGGCGATCCAGAAATAGTCTAGCACTCCTAGGGTCCACTTAACCTGCTAAGGGTGCCCTATAATTGCAAAATTCTCACTATATTTGGCTGCTCAAACGTAAGCAGGCAGGCCTGGGTAGGCCCAGGACTGTAAATCAGTAAATTTCTTTCCGGTACCAACAATATACTGTACATTGATTCAGGAAATGAGACGAGCATGTACAAAGAAGCGTAAAAGCCGCCAGATAAGAAGATCAACAGAAACCCTCAGACACTACAGATGTGAATTTTTGAAGACGCCTCTCAAACATGGAAGTAAAATCATGCCTCACACCACTCTCCAACCCCTCCTATCTCCCCCCTCCACC
>JAWQUT010000103.1:1782724-1795772 GCA_033807755.1 Ellobium chinense | reverse complement strand
ACACAAATCATTCTACTTACTTTATCTATCTTACATAAAAATACATTGGATTTGGACTTGGAATTACACGTAGATAAATATTGTTTTACATGTGCTTTTGTTTCTGAATTTTAATCTCACTGACTTACTTATCAAGATTCGGACTTGGAACTAGTTCTAGGTGGCATGTTGTGACTTTGGCCATCACTACCTGCTTCACATCCCATTCACTTGTGGCTAGACCCTTGTCATTGCTAGGATCACGTAGATTAGGTAGGTCTAAATATGGCCCAGTGCTGTCACGTGCCAATGTATTGAATTTACCTAATAATTAACTACGGGGTGCTATCCAAAAGTCCCCGGATCAACTGTGCTTATAAAAGCCCAAAGAGAAACGAAAATTCAGCTCTAAGGACTGAGATGTAAGGAGATTTAGGTAAATAATGAAGACAAAGTTTGTCTCGTTGATGGTGCTTGAGAGGCCGACACTTACAGACTTTCTAGGCATGGCACCTGTTCCGAGATCATTGTGCTGACACTGTCTGGAGGAATGTAAGACCAGAAGTAAATGTACAAGCTTTCATATGCATGAATAGGGGACTTGTGGATAGCACTTCGTAATATTTCGACATTTTGGACCTCAAGCGCGCCTTGTATCATTTCGAGATCTTGGACCTCACGATCTCGAACTTCATGAAAAAGACAACCCGCATACTAAAATTTCAAATCCCTAATTCTCTATGTCATTTTTTTTCTCCTAAACTAAACACCTTACGAATTCGACATCATGGACTGATCCTTTTGAATTCAAACTCATGGGACCTGTTAGAACGTGGAATATCATCAACTATACCAGTTCTACTATAGGTATAGCCCATGCACGTAGAAATCTACACGGGGTATCTGAATTCCAGCAGAGGTGCAAATATCACACCTTCGTGCTTGTGGTAGCAACATGAACGAAAGCACGTACCCGCAGTTGAGAAGTTGTTATCACGAGAAGACAGAAAATGTGCTTGTATATAGCCCGGAGAGAATTGGTCTTACCTTACATGCATTGTTATACATCTCATTTATCTATTACAAATACACATTACAACAAATTAAAAACATTAGTAGATCGTTGTCAGCTGCCGCGGTCCAGCGCCATGTTCCCCACTGCTCAGGAACCACTTGCAGTACTCATTTACTTCTGAGTCAGACAAAAAAAAAACAACAACTAAAATCTAAATGTCTTCGTCAGGAACATCTCATCGTAAGCTGTCTGACCCATTAGCCTGCCCAACGAACCTCAGCCCTAGCGGGCTATAGCTTGTGACAATGACTCACAAGCCCCACGAGCCATGCCGCTCACTCGTAACAACATCTACATACTACTACAGGCGGGGCGATTCGCTAAAAAAACTGCTCAGAACTGGAACGTTGTAGCTTAATTAACACTGAAAGACTCACAACATCTTTGTGAATCACAAAAGAATACCACTCCCATTGGAATGGTGGTTGCGTGAAAGCTCATTGGAATGCAGTGTGACTAGGTTGCGTTTGTTTAGTTCCTGCTATTTGACCAAATGAGAAGCCACACCCCTTCCTGAGCAAAGGATGTATCAGTCTCTAAACAAGCTAAGTTGGCTGCGATTTATGCGGAACAGCCAGAAAACTACGCTGACCTGAGATCGAGTAGTGTTTGCTCTATTTATGTATCTTTGCCTCAAAGGTTAGCAGACATATCATCATTGATTCTTGCCACTTTCTCCTCCGACACAAGACCTTCTGAAATCCTAAGCAACGGAAGTATGAGTCTTTATACAAGCCAAGATGGCTGCGGTTGATGCGGAAGAGGTAAAAAATACTGTGCTAACTTTCGAGCAGCGTTTGCAACACTTATGTCTTTGCCTCATTTATTATTATACATACCACCATTGATTCTTGCCACATCCTCCTTCGGCACAAGACCGTTGACAAAAAGATTCTACTAACAAATTTGAAATAGTGGATTGTAATCGCTACTGTTGCCAAGCTATCAATGTCTTAACTAAGGTTTAAACTCCTCTCACTTCCCTGCGCGGCTAAGGCACGAAAAATTTACTCCAGCTTCCGTTGGCTGACATTGTCTCTTACTTCTGATAACAGGTCTATTTGTTCAAGCACTGAAATACGATTTCAGCACACGTACAGATGTGAGTGAGTGAATGAGTGAGTGAGTGAGTGAGTGAGTGAGTGAGTGAGTGAGTGAGTGAGTGAGTGAGTGAGTGAGTGAGTGAGGGAGATCAAAAGATGGATGCCTTGCTGGTTGCTTGATAACCGATGTTTATTCAATTTTTCGATCACATGATTCACTTGATCAGTGATCGATTAAACATTTATCAAGGAGAAAGAACCTAGCGAGAGCTCTTCTGCTCTTGCATCCTGCCAGAAAGTATTCTTTCTTCATCAGCCAATGCCAGTGGCGTATCTAGAATGCGGCACCCCGATTGCGCATTTTCCCCCTACGAGAGAGGTCATGACTCAGGTCTCTCCCCCCTGCTCTAAGAAGTGTCCGTGAGAGATGCACCACTTATTTCCCTCTCCCCGTTCTCTTAGATTTTCATCTCTAGGAGAACGGGGAGGAGGAGGAGAAAGTAGGTGGTACATCTCTTACAGACATTTCCCAGATCTGCCACTGACCAAAGCCTGCTCACGTCAAAATGAAATTAATACGAGCAGGATGGAGTCATGCGGCAAGCTGCAAGCGGCATGCAGCAGAAGGGCAAGATTAATACGTATCATGTTCTTTCCTGTTCGGCTAAAGTTAGAAAATGTCTGAAGTTCCACAAGATCAATACAAAACAGTTCGTGCCAGAGCATTGAGTCTAAACATGGAAATGGTGTTAAATAACAGGAACAGGCATGATGCAGCGTCGTGAAAACACCGTCAAAGTTTCACCTTCCAACTCTGATTAATCGAACTTCATGAAAAAGACAACTCGCATACAAAAGCTTAGGGACGCTTTCATGTAACGCTTATGCATTTGATAACTGATCTGAGTTGCAAACGCATAAGTCTATGCCCAAATGCATGGTGGTCTTAGTTTGTCTATTGAGACAGGCTTTATAGTTTTTAAAAAAACAAATTCGTCTTTGCGGAAGTTCGTGTAACAGCCAGTTGCTGTTTTTAATTTGCAAAGCCGAAAGTTATTACCCTTGATAAGAGGGTCAAAAGTCACTCCACGCTTTGTCGTCTGCCGTCAGTAATATGCCTGTATGAGAATTTCGCCATTGAGCAGTGTTAGGCATGGCCATCCCATTCGAAGAATGAGTGCCGTTGCTAGTCCATACAATGGAGTCTATGCAGCACTAAGCTGACTTCGTCGCCATTAAGACGAAATATTTGGCTTCACTTGACTGCCACTGACATAACTGGCAGTGGGTAACTACAAAATATAGAAGTATGGCGTACGTGTATGGTAAAAAATATATTATGTACTCATACATACTATTACTCAACATCGAGGTCTACCTGAATAATGAGAGGATATAATAATAATGAATTTGTGATGTGAAATTAATACTTGATAACAAGGTTGTGTTATTAAACGGTTACTTCATACTCAGATTCTGCTGTATGCTTTGGAGCAATAGCTTCTCCTGTATTTACGAGAATATCGCTGCATGCTGATTCATGGGAACTTACTCTGAGTGAATTCATATGAGAAATTGCAATAGTATGCAATCTGCTGCTCATTCACTGTGCCTGAACTCCCCATTTTGTGCACACTTTGTTTTGTTTTGTTTTTTTGGTCCCTTGTTTATTCCACTACTCCATACGGTGATGCATCGATCTTGACGTCCGTGTTTCAGCACGTGACCCAAACAAGGAAGTCATGCTGTACTTTTGTCATCTTCACCGGTCCTTTTAGAAATATGTAAGCACAAACCTGAAAATATCCTGCTAAAAAGTTGTACATCTTTCTCTTTGCCTGCTGCCTACCTGCCCGTCTACCTGCCTATTTGCCCGTCTGTCTGTCTGTCTGTCTGTCTGTCTGTCTGTCTGTCTGTCTGTCTGTCTGTCTGTATGAGTCCCTGACGGTAACGTCATCTGACTACTGGCTTTCATAAACAACATAAAAATCTGCTATTACTTGTCATTTAACAGTGATTACTATTATCGATTAACTCAGTCAGGAAAATAAAGAAGTTTATCCTTTTTTGTTATAGCTCTCATTCCCTCTATCTCTCCCCCACTCCCCCACCCCCTCACAAGGAAACAAAAAGACCTCTTCTAGATGAGAAAATCCACCTGAGCTGTATACACCACTTTCTTTAAGGTTGCACTATTCTTCGTCTCACTCCGCTCTAAAAATGCTCTAGTGACATTTAAGGTCTAAGCTACTTGCAATGTCTGCGTCTACCTGTTGTCATTTTAAGAATGGATCACCAAACCACTCAGCGCAGCCATTTCGTCATTTACTTTCTTTATGGCATTGATTGGTTGACGAGAGATCTGTCATTTTCACTAAGGGTTTGTCTGCGACTGATTGAAAGAAAGAGAAAAAAAAATGGAATGCCATATATAGCATTGGCTTGTTCCTTTCATGGTCTTGGCGACGCGCCACTGACGTTCATTGGCTGGTTTTTGTTGCTGACAACTTGGCGTGTTCTGCAATACAGGAGTGTCGCTTGTCATTACGTGTCATTCATTACTTTTGACCTTAACTTCAAAGGCTTTGCTTTGGGATTTCGGATATTGAAAACTGCCAACGTCATATATAGAGATAAAATACAAACAGCAACAAGGGTAATACTTGGGTCTTATATGGCCGCGCCTATATCGATATGTTCAAATATCTTATAATATGAGTACTCACGACTCCAGTATCGTCGATAGTCGACTGTAGTATCACAATACCTCTACGAGATAATTCTACCTGCCGAGAGCAAAAGTCAACAAAAGTTTTCCTTGGGTAGTCGAAACACGGGCTGACTAAAGTGGATGATGTTAGAGTTTACATTGACATAAACCATGTTTTGGTGCTGTCCAGAGTCAGTTCAGAATCAGAGCCTTTAGGAATGTTCTTGCGTCTGAAACAAATGTAAATGTAAAAAAACAACGTGAAATCAATTAAAAATGGCAATATTGATAGTATTTAGTGAATTAGTATTCGGAAGTGATTACTTGCACTGAGGTCCAGTATCAGGTTGATTTAATATCGATATCAATCCTAGCACCTAATTCTCTTTGCGACTCTTTGATAAGATATAGGCATTTTCAAGCTTATTGAACAACGGAGCCACACGATCTCTTATAAAAATAGGCACTTATCGATTATGCAGTATATCTGTGACGCCATATTAAAAAAAAAAATGGTCATTGTTGGCTGAAATGTCTCACCAGAATTTCTTGCCAGAGAACTTTGGTCTACTACGTAAAAGCTGACATTTGGAAAGACAATACGTGTCTCCTAAGCATTGACGTCACTATGTCGCTTATTGCACTCATGGTCTGCTATGGCTTACGACCTTTTCTGCTTTCACACTGGTTCATTCCAAGACATATTAAAGGCGTTCAGTCTCATTTCACGAGCACTGTGGATTTCAGCTATAAGAATTCGCTTAATGATTCTCAGGTCGGTCAGTGACTTTATCTGCCTCTTCCACCCCCACCCTACCCCCAAACCCTCCCTTTTTCGCTTGCCCCCTCCAAAAAAGTTACATCAAAGATTAAGAGTATCTTTGCACATTATAATTACGAAGAACAATTTGTTTGCCACTTTCACCTTAAAATGACCTTCAACATAGTTAAGGACTTTAAACGTGTCACTAAAAATAGTAATTTTTAAAATAAAAAAGAAAAAAAAGTTGTTATAAGAGGTGTCATACTTCATTCTCGCCTTTTATGTCAGAGGAATTTGCACATGAATGTCGTATTAAGCAAAACAATTTGGCATTTCACTTTAATTTGTTCTGACGTGTATCCTGCTGTAGGTTATGTATGACTAAACCCTTTTTTTCAAGGTTTTATCCCGGGTTTATGTAAATGCTTCGTTCAGGTATAAAGATGCCATTAGCACCCCGCAGAGGGGTATGCAATTCTTTTATAATCCCTATAAAAGACAGATTTTTGGCCATGGGAAGAGAGGAAGAGGCTAAATTTGAATTTCAAAGGCTTGCATAGATGCAATTTCTTTGATAGGTGAGTTTTGCCACCCAGGTATAAATTATGTGAATTTTTTCTAAGGTTATCTTGTTTATTGTATGGAAAGGCCTAAAATATTAGATAGTCTGATTCGCTGCCAGTTTTTAAAATCTAATTAGTTTAGGAGCATTTTTCTATGTGTGAAGATTTGGAGGAAGAGTTAAACAGTATGTGTGAAAAATATTTTGGCTCGGGACACCTAGATAAGTCAGTGACGGATGTAAAAGTAGATAAGTCAATGAGAGATGTAAAAGTAAATAAGTCAGTGAGGGATGTAAAAGTAAATAAGTCAGTGAGGGATGTAAGAGTAAATAAGTAAGTGAGGGATGTAAAAGTAAATAAGTGAGTGAGGGATGTAAAAATAAATAAGTCAGTGAGGGATGTAAAAGTAAATAAGTCAGTGAGGGATGTAAAAGTAAATAAGTGAGTGAGTGAGGGATGTAAAAGTAAATAAGTCCGTGAGGGATGTAAAAGTAGATAAGTCAGTGAGGGATGTAAAAGTAAATAAGTCAGTGAGGGATGTAAAAGTAGATAAGTCAGTGAGGGATGTAAAAGCTTATATAGCTGACAGTGGAGAAAACAGCGGCATCTTCATTCCATTACATCAGTTTGCGCGATTGCCCACTGGTAATTGTATTTCTCCGCTATCCAATATCAAAGCTGTTGCATGTCTCGTCCTTCTCCCCTGGCTACTAATCTGGAAACCAATACTTACCGATTTCTTCTCTGACATTGAGTATGTACCAGTTCCTTTTTTCAGATGAATTTCTCTGCAAAATATTATCAAGACTGGTATATAACCAGAATATCTAGCAGATAAATAATATATCAGTGATTAAATGAACCACTCTTAGTTATAATACATGAACTGTTATTTTGGCACCGCAAGAACAACCCCAAAATTCATTACTTCCGCTTTGACTCTTTTGCATCGTCAGAGGAATATGATTGGCTGATATGGTCTGTTAATTGACTCCTACTGGCCGATGCATCTCTGACTTTCGGAGGAGAGATTTGTTAGTGTAGTTACAGTATTTTGCTTAAACCAGAAGTGAGCTCACTGAAGTTGACTGCTTAAGAACGGGCTATTCTGTTTCTCCAAATCACAAAATTCGGATCTTAAATAAATTCAATATCTGTCGTTCCATGTTCAACCATTGTTACATATTTATGTTCAGGCTACAATGTCAAAGGAAGAATTAGCAAGAGCTGGTCTTTAAGGTGTCCATTTTAGCGAGGGTAAATCTGAATTTCATTAAATTATTTTTCCAGCATTCGTCACCATCAGCTACTGAGACTGACCCGAGGCATTATTTACACAGTGTATCGTAGAAATATCCAGGACACGCTGTCAGGTAACATGCATGTACCGTCTACTGTTATGATCATAATATGGCTTAATAGGTCCACCCACAGCTGACAACGCAGAGATCAGTTGGAGTTTCTCTGGTAACCACTACCTCATATAAGAGCCAATACAGGCTGAACTCTGGGGTAGTTGATAAGTATGCTGGCTATAACATTTATTTATCTAGTCTTTTTAAAAAAATCTACTGATTTATTTATTAATTTATTCACCTATCTGACTACTTATTTAAATTTACTTACACTAATTTTGTTGATTGAAACAATGAAGTATTTATTATATCGTTTAACTGTCAGCCCACTTAATTTTAAATATTCATTCATTCATTCATTCATTCATTCATTCATTCATATGAACTGTCCCAAATGTGCTTTTTCTTCTCTATCCCTGCTTCTAACCCTAATCCCTAACCACTAACCCGAAGCAAAGCACTGCCTCCCTATCAGCAGTTGAAGTTAGAAATTGAACCACACCCCACTTCCCCTTTTAGCCTCTGAGATCCAGACGTGTTTGTTGTATGGATCATTGGATGCCAGACCGGGATATCCTCGACAGTTAAAGGCGCCGGGCATGAAAACAAGATGAGAGTCTGGGATCGATATCACATAAACAGACAGGCAAACAGACTAGCGAACTGAGACGGACCTTCGACTCCGTTTTTTCGCAAACAATTTTCATTTCACTTGTCACATAATCGACACTGTAGTTCATAAAGAAAGAATATTTTGAAAGGAGTGAACAAGCCACCTTGCTTATTTGCATCAATTACATAATCGCAAATTTGTCATGTACCCGAGGAGTTGCGGTTAAGCGGAGCCGACTGTGTTTACGACGGGACTGGTGGCACTGCAGTAGCAAGATTGTGATCGAAATAGAGCCATCGAAATTTGGGATTGGTTTGAGGGAAAGTGGGGTGGGGTGGGGTGGGAGATAAAGAGGAGGGGCGAGAAAGAAAGAGGGAATGACAGATAGTAGCAAGGACAGAAACAGAATGACAGAAGGTTGAGGTGTCTCGAGCAATCCTATTGCTAAAGGCTAACCTCAGAAACCACATAATTTCTTGCTGTTGGCTGGACAGATAGACAGACAGACAGGTAGACAGACAGACGGGCAGGCAGGCAGACAGAAAGACAGACAGACTTGCAGGCAGACAGGCAAGCAGGCAGACAGGCAGGCAGACAGACAGACAGACACACACACACACACACACACACACACACAGAGATAGACAGATACAAAATGTCAAGCACATAGTCTCCAGTGTAAGTTTACACGAGGCAGAGGAAAACGTGACATTAGAATGATGAAACCTGAAACAAGAGATGGAAATAAATGAGCTGAGGAGATAAATGTGCACTGTTTCATGGTATCTCTTCAGCATGGTGTATGGGCTATGTCAAGGACTTTCCCACCCTATGCTGGGTTTAGGGTGAAAGACAGGGTTAGGATAGCCAAAACACAAAAGAGAGTTCCTAGACTGCCCCACTGCGGTGTTGCGGTTTGCCTAATGTGGTGCAGAGGAAATGTGGAGGAGCTCTCCCATCTTGTGCTAAGGGTTAAGGGTTAAGGACAGAGTTTACTTTAAGGACACATTGGAGTGTTACTAGATAAGGATAGTCTCTAGAGACTGTCCAAGAGGTGCATTTTCTTCTTTAACCATACTCCTAACCTTGCTAATACACGCTTTAATCTTTTTGCTATATATTTCTATGTATAAGTCGATTGCCGTCACTCCAGTCCTAATTTTCGTTGGCTATTCCCACTCACCAGTAATGGAGAAAAACATCTGATCTTAAATATATACATTACTTTTAATAGTCAGTGATAAGTAAAGTTTTTTGCTGTCTCTCTTCGTTTGAACCACTCCCATGAAAAGCCAGCTGAGGCAGGCTATTTCAAGAGAACAGGAGATTAGCTCACTGGCAGCTACCTGTTCAAATCTCTCTACCGAAATAGTACTGCTTTGATTTAACCTAAACTAGTCAGGGAAGTGACAAATGCATTAGAACACGCCACAGCCCTTGAGAGGGAGAAAAAAAAATCCAGATGTGATAAATGTATTGCCCTTACTCGTAACTCCAAACTCAAGTAATTTCAAACTTAATGCGCGTGTGTAACCTTAACTCTGCTCCAGCTACAAGGGAAAGAGAGAATTCCTCCTTTCGCCAAATTTCGCATTCACAAACATGATTCTTAACACTTGCCATACGACAGCTGAATGCCACATAGTATTTTTTAAGTGTTATATGAGCACATGTGGAAATATCAGTAGTCTAGTACACTCAATGAGCCTGATACCAATGCACCTAATGGTAATTTCAGTGTAATCACACCATTTAGCCAGAAACGGCTCTCTTATGTATGTATGTATGTATGTATGTATGTATGTATGTATGTATGTATGTATGTATGCATGTTGTGCATCATTTTTGTCCAAATTTTGTAGCATAAGTGCAATAATTGGCTTTTCGAACATTTGGCGGAGTAGTTGTAAACGATTATGGATTTCAGCTCTTTGGTCTGCAGCTTGCTGGTCATACTTCTACATTTCTAGTGTCCTGTAATAATTTTCATTCTGATCTGGTGTAAGTATTAAGGTTCCTTAATATAATATGATATCATGTCATTGTACCCTGTACAACTTTGGAAATAAAGAACTTTTGTATGTATGTATGTATGTATGTATGTATGTATGTATGTATGTATGTATGTATGTATGTATGTATGTATGTATGTATGTATGTATGTATGTATGTATGTTTGTATGTATGTACGTATGTATGTATGTATTATAGCGAAAGTCACTGGGTAGTCCTAACTTCCTTCAGTCACAACTTTCCCAGTGCTCGCTTGGAGTTGCAGTTATGCGGTCTTGGCTTGTGTGACTGAAAGCGAATATTTTGACAGTGGAACAGCACTGTACAGCAGATAGTGTTTGTCAGGAGAAAATGGCATGTTGAAATTCCTGCATGACTGTGTCTGTATATACCTAATGTAATATATAGACCAGCTAAGTGTAATCTAATATGGAATGTGAAAACAAACCGCGAGTTTGAATGTCAATCTAAATGCGGACTATCCAATTACAAAAAGTTGACTCTCTTAGCTCGCAGTAATTTCTACTGCAATACTGTGCAGCAATATGGCCGAATAGTTACTGCATAGGACTCAGGGTCTAAAGGTTGTTGGAGCCAAATTGTAAAAGCTTCTTTGGGCCATTTAATAAAAATTTCTTCTCAAGCACAGGAACGTTCCAAGATGGCCAAGACTAGTCTGCAGTTCTGGTGCCACCACTGTGCTCAAATTATATACTGTTTACGGTGGCGGTCCTTCGGTTAGATTTTTCACAATTTTAAATTACATGAAAAGGGGTTAAAATTTGGCCTTCTTTTGCAATGCAATGCAATTCTGTTTATTAGCTCTTGCAGAGTTCTGCACTAGAGCAATGCAAACAAATACAAAAATACATTTCAAAATGGTGAACATTGAGCAGATCACAGGTCCGCACAAATGAAATCCGCTGAAGCCATTGGGAAACACTGCCTGCAACAATTATTTTTTTACAAATTCAGATTTTATACTCTGCTACTATCGACTCGGATAGTCCAATTTTTTTTACCAATTAGGATCCTGCAACCTAAAGATTATGAATTCGAATCCCGATCATGGTGATGTTGAAAGTACCTTGGGAAAGCATTATTTCATTCTGATTTTCATCGCCCCCGTTCGTCTGTGAAATGGGTTCCTGGCTATAGGTCGTAAGGGATAATGCCAGAAGATTATCATTGCCTGTAAGAGGTAGAGGCATGGAGTTGAGAAAGTCCTTGTGTGATCTGATCTGCTCGGGTTATAGTGCTAAGTCGTGTTATCGGGCATTTGCCTAGATCCGAGGCTCATAAGCCTCATTATTACTATTAAGATTATGATTATCATTACTTGTGATGTACTTTGATTCGACCTTCATACAAAAACAACAGACACAGGCATCTCGTAGTTGGTAGGGTACAGCAGTGTACTTTTTTATTTTACCTCCTTTGGTAGCTTGGGTAACTAATTATAATATCTATGGAAACCTTTTGATTAACAAACTATGGTGTACCGTTTGTCCATATCCTTAGGTTGTTACCCAACGGGTTTCCATAGATATTATACGAGGTGGAAAAAAAACAACAACATAGTACACGCCTATCTGTACCCTACCACCCACGAGATGCCTGTGTCAGTTGTTCTGTAATGAATGTTTAATCAAAGTACATGACATCACATCATCATCCTTATTATGACTGTTATTGTTATCATTATCAAGCGCCATCCCTGACCTGATTCGTAAACGAGTAAATCTTGCTGCATAACCACTCCTTGGGTGCACTGGAAAAAAGTTGCGCGTATGGTTACAATGGCTTAATCCGATTTGCCTCTTGGAGTCAATAATTTTTTGTTTCTTTTCGGTCACTTGGAAGAAGTTCGACAACCTCTACGTCTTCGTTTTATAACAAGCTTAGTGGAAATGCTGTTAACAATATTGGTCTTGCGTGTCTTTTCAACGATTTCGAGCTACGAACCGATACATCGAAAGAGGTAAAAGTTTCCTTAATGACAAGATAGAAGTCCCAGATCAAAACTTCAGGTTTAGTTTACAAAATCAGAAAAGAATGCAACTGATTTGTTGTCTGGCTCATAAATCTAAGGCCCATTCTGCATAATTTGTCCAAAGCAAAGAACACATTTTTTTTTACTGTCTTCGAAAGGCAAATGAAAACACTTTATTTCAATCCAGTCAGGAGTCTGTAAACTTTAGAGGCTCTGCGATCTCAAACATGAATGCGTTTTATCAAAGAGTGGGTGTATAGGCAGGAGAGGACACCTCACATGCTCACAGTACTTTTAATTTGTAGTATAGTCCCTTATGAGCGCTGTGCTCAGCACTTTTCCAGACAAAGCTCAGATTAGTGTGCCTACATATTTAAGTTCGCCTTCTATCCAGCTAATGGTATTCTCCTTAGTTAACTGAGAAGATAGTGTGCTACGCGCGAATTACAAATACGTGTACAGCAGGCTTCACGATTCGGCAGTAGTGTATACACTCGTTGGATTTGTTTAGAATCTGAAAATATTCAGTTATACTAGTTGGAAGGAACTTGTTGCTGAGCGTGTTGCGATTAAGCGGAGTCAACAATGTAGCAAATCTTCCAAAGTTTATTTGCTAGTACTGTCAATCAGACATGTCAAACTGCCATGTCAAACTGCCCTATGCGGACCAGTGCCTAAAGAGGACTTGTATCAATACGTTACAGTTAATAACTTAGAGCATCAGTAGTTCTCAAGCCGTGATACACACAGTGACCCTTTTAGAGATACGCAGAGAGGTAAAACTCTTCAATCATATGATTTAGTCATGTGCACAAACTTATACACACATAGATATATATCTTTGCATGTTTGGATCGAAGATCAAGCCTGACCTGAGAGAGAGAGAAAGAAAGAGAGAGAGAGAGAGAGAGAGAGAGAGAGAGAGAAAGAGAGAGAGAGAG
>JAWQUT010000103.1:1751090-1773629 GCA_033807755.1 Ellobium chinense | reverse complement strand
GGAGAGAGAGGAACTGCAAGAATTTGTGAAGTTGATGAATGGTAGAAGTAAAGACGGAGATTTTTCTTAAAGGCTCGCCCGGGATTCTCAAGGACAGGAAAGGCATGATGGGACATTTTCCTCATTTGAATTTCAGATACACTCTTCACATTGCGGCGTCATGTCTCCGGACTTCACGTGTAACACATTTCACACTGCATATGAACTTTCCACATCACTCCACTGGGAGCAGAGGGTTTGGTAGACCCCCCGAATGTAAAATGGGATTTTCAACATTTAGTTCTCTTTGAAAGTAGGGAATATGTCAGACCCCCTGNCCCCCGAAGTGCAGTTTGGGTGGTTAAAAGTAACATGCCAACGTAAACACATTTCCAACATTTGAGTAAAAATAATGATATGTGCTGGTTGGAAAAAAACGTTCTTGAGGCACTTATAAAAGCTTGTGAAAAAAATATTGATATTTAACAAAGTTGTGACAGAAAGAGTGGGTGTCTGGGGTCTGTCAGACCCCAAGGGTAAAATAGGATTAACTATCGCTCAGAACCTTACGGTAAAGAATAATGATACAAAAAAAGGGTCTAGTATTTCAAATCTGACAGAGATCCACCTGAATCGAGGCACTGTCCACGGCCATTTGTAGGCGGGGCTTGCCTTCCCACAGTAACGATCGGATGGCGCAACTTTAATAGGTACAAAAATATTGAGGAAGAGCTGAGCTTGAAAAGACGACACAGTTGACTAGGCTTCATTTGGGGATTATGTAGTTTCAGCGATACAGATATACATATATACAGCGTCAAAACAGAATGCTATAGGTAAAATGGGCGGAACTTATTTATATATACATATTATTATGATTTAAGCACCAAATACTCACAGTTTCGGCGAAACTGGGAGGACCTTAGCGACTCAAAATAAAAGGCGAGGTTTCATTTTGTTTCTCTGATTTATAAAGTATGCATGACCCTTTTTGTTTGCAAGAGACATAGTACTAAACGTATTTAAGTAGAATGACTCTGCTATCCCTCTGTTGAACTAAACACTTCTCACGCAATCCTCACGGTGTGTTGTGATCATCGTCAACCTTTCCTTTCCTTCTCATCTTTTACCTTCACTGTCTGTGTTATTCATTTTAGCTTACACATTTTGCCTGATTTTCGTCTTTTGAAAATTTACAATAAAAATTTTACTACCTCTTTACTTTTAGTTTATTATTACCCTTTTTGGTGCAGTTCGAATGACTTTTCATATACGTGAAAATGATGATGATGGTGATGGTGATGGTGGTAATGATGATCCAAAAAGGTAATCACGACGCAACTGAAGATTACCGAAAGGAGAGACCTTACTTTTTAAAAAAATTATTTGAATGATGTCACGAATGAGGAAATCAAGGATGAGAGTGACAAGCGATATAACTTATACACTGTGAGCTGAAGAGTAGAAAACATTGACAAGACGCTCAAGAAAATGCTGGACTGAGATGACCTCCAAAGTGAGTACAAAGGTCCTTTGTCCGCTGATAAACATGTTGACCCGAGCTCAGAATGCCCCTTGTTAGTTGCTACCGGTTAAACAACAGACAGCCCTGTCAAGACTGCAACAGAGCACGTAGCTTTGTTGCCATTCTGGTCATGCACACTCTTGTACAGCGAGTATGATTTTTTTCACTTATATTTCTCTATTTACAATTTGAAGCAAATCTAATGGGAAACATATCCTATATTGTTATTTTGAAAAGAAAAACCAGGCATTTTACCAACAGTTTCCTACATTTCACGAAATTTCCCAAAAATATACGAAAAATGAGTTTTTGCCACCCAGGTGAAAATGGTTTTCATAAAGTCATTTTATTTATGAAAAGCCATATTACCCTACCGTAGGGGAAAATCCCCACTAGTGGCAACACAACCACGTGAAAGCAAACTTGTAGCTATCAAGCTTTACATCCTTAACATAGAAGAAACATGTGTTGTTAGCTGATGAAACCGGAAACATACAGCGTATCCGCCAGTCAGCGGTCGCAGCGAACACTGTACTGACTTAGATAAATATACTGCGACTGCACCGAGAGAATAACATACACAGAATTGTTCCGTTGATTAAGGAGGCATGTGCTTTACATATAGGCCTATGTGTGTACATGAACACTGTTGTTTATTAAACAACAAGGGTGCAGCAAGTAACAACAAAGGAGCTGCTAGGCTGGGTTCCTATAATATGTGCGAGATTCGAGGAAAAGTGAAGGGAAACCCGGAACAAGCTATGTCCAAAAGTTTAGGGTTGTCTCGTGACTGTAAACACCAGTGGATGTATTAGACGGCGTTTGATGAATTAGTCACACAAGCGTTTTGTTGTTGTTGTTGTCGTCTTTGTCGTTGTTATTATTATTATTGTTGTTGTTGTTGTTGTTGTTGTTGTTGTTGTTGTTGTTGTTGCTGTTGTGTACCTTTCAAAAGGAAACGGCACTGAATTCTTCAACTCTCTGACGGTTTTAGGGGATGGTGGAGAAACACATGAAACTCAATGATATCTACTGTCATATATAAAATGAACACGCCATCTGTCACGCCGGAGACCATGAATAAAATGACATTATCACAGGTCATTCACGCTGGGGTTCATGCCACTAGAAGATATCACAGAATTAAATCAATGTAGTATTTCAAAATTGTGTAACAAATATTTATTTCAGTTTGTCACCTTTCATCCATCTTTAAAACGTTGTTAAATTTAAAGATGCTCGAACCATATATATAATTTTTGTGGCAAGAAAAAAAAGTGCCGAATGGAACAGGGAGTTAAAACAGACCCAATACGTTCAACAATCAACAGCGCCGGATATTTTAAATCCTAAAAAATCTACCACTTAAGGCCTCACAATGCGTTAGGATCTCAAAAACTTTCAGAATTTTTTTTTTATTTCATTTCGTTTGCTTCTAAAATTTGAATGGCTTTTTATATAACCAGTTTAACTAGGATTTAAAGCGTCTAAAACATGCAGTCTGCGGGTTGAAATTTTAATACCTATTTATAATAACCACTTTACCTAGGATTTAAGGCACCTGAAACATGCAGCATGCGGGTTGAATAGGAACAAGATCACTAAATCTTTCACTGACAACATCCTGTAAGTTGCGAATTATGCACAATGCATAAAATTTGTTTAAATGCGAACCATGCACAATGCACACACACACACACACACACACACACACACACACACACACACACACACACACAAAACCGCGATGCGCTCGGTTTTCATTCGGTTGCAGTGGCGAAACCGTAGAGTGCCAAACACGTTACCGGTCCCTGTTGTGATAAAATTTGTAATGTTCATTTACATTAGTTTCAGTTTCTGTTGAGATCCATTTTGGAATCTACACCTTCGCGACATTCTCATTCAGATTTAACTGTGGAACGAGGGGCCTTCAAGGTTTCTGTGACTTGGGACTCACCAGCGCCCGTATGCATAATCCTTAAGTTAGTTAAGGCACTGCGGTAACCACGGGAAACTAACAAAACATTAGGAGTGTTTACTCTGATTAACGCAATACGTTAAGTAACGTAAGGATTAAATGCATACGGCCACAGATCTAAACATGGTACTGATGTATAAGCATTTACGTTGGAAAGCAGAACTTATAACAGTCTAGCAACCGAAAACTGTTAAAAAGTATCATGCCTGTTCTAACTAACTCATTTGCCATATACAGACCACATAGTGATAATTTCCATAAATGTTCAAAACAAACAAACCAAAAATTGCTATTTTCGTCTGTTTGTGATAACTGACTATTTTCACTCGTAATATCCTCTACTCCCTTCCCGCCTGTCCCTAAGAAAATAAACTTGCATTCAAAATATAAACAAACTTAGAGCAAATTAGATAAGATAACACATTTTAGCACAAAAGAAAACAAACAACCTCAGGTATTATTAAATATTACAGTGCATTACATGTTAAGATTATCACTCGAGCCCTAAATAGACACCAGACGGTGCATCCAAGTATGGGGCAAGGTTAATGCACTGTGCGGTATGCACTCCAGACAGTGTCACAAACAACAGGTACTTTAACCCAGTCCCACGCAGACTCACAGTCAGACCGCTCGCTGTTTTTAATTTAACGGCACAGCAAGGTGGGAGATAACCGAGTGTAAATGAACAACAACCACGAAAAAAATACCTGTGATGCCCTCGGTTTTATATCGGTTGCTGTGCGAAAATGAGCCAAAGTGTATTATTTTTTGGCGTAATTTGACTGCTGTGTCTGGGAACCGATTAATCAGCGGTCATCGTTCAAAGTTAGAGAGATGACACCGTAAGTCTGAAGAACGCAAGTGATAAGAATCGCCGGCAACAACAACATCAGCAACATCATGAGTGACTGCAGCGAGAAAACCAACTGCTACCTCCACATCAGCAACACCAAACTTAAAAAGTATCTATAAAACGGCGTCTATCATCCTGGCGCAGGAAATACCGGATGCCCGAACCCCCTTGAAATAAATTACTTCTAAGTCCAACAGGTGTAAGCGTTAAAGAGAAACTGGGATGAAAAGAAGCATAACAGATAAATATAATATATATAATTATATTTATTGCAAATATCATCGACCTAGATGCTATACTTATAACAAAGATAAAAGATAGAAACAAAACCCGACTTGCCAGGGCCAGTATATTAGACGCACACTGAGCAAACAATTGTTTAGCATGTATTTTAATAATTTTCAACAGTGATACCCACAGCACCTAGATATTTGAAACTTGCAGCATTAGCAGACAATATGCATCTCCTAAAGCAAGCCACATTTCAAGTACACAAGACTTCAATTATGGAGGTTATCAAATTTTGAAATTCGGCTAAACATATTTAGGGGCCCACAGGACGGATCTTACATATTCAGAGGAGTCTCACAATCCCGAGCTCTAGCCCTCGATTTCTAGTGTCCGGTACTGTACATACTTCTGTGTTCATTTACTTCAGGATTTCGAACACCTGACTTCTGTAATTTGAATTCGTGACGTTGCACTGTGTTAAACACACACACACACACACACACACACACACACACACACACACACACACACNCACACACACACACACACACGCACGCACGCACGCACGCACGCACGCACGCACACACACACACACAAGCAAACACACACAGATATGCAAACTAGACTAGTAGATCAATTATAGCGACAACAATGACAATTCAATAACTACAGCAAAGGCATCGTCATTACTGGTCATCTTCACCATCACCACTACTACCGTGTTAGTGCCAGCACTGCCAGCACCAGCAGCAGCACCATTACCACCACCACCACCACCACCACTACAACAACAACAACAAAAACAACGGGGGCAACAACAGCAACAACAAAAACAAAATAATAATGTTGACAAAACCAATTTACAGTACAGTCTAAGATTAGTTAGCTACAGCTGCGCAGAACGCAACCAAGTTCGACATGTGAACTTATAGCTTATGACGCGAGTTACGTAGAGGAGTACGGACAACACTACAACCAACATAAACAACAGACGCAACAAATTAACATCATCATTGTCATCAACACTCATATTTACAGCAGGTGTAGGCCTGCAGATGTCAACAAAATTTATCTGGCCTGAGAACGATGTCTGTTTATCGCCGTCAGGAAATTGGAGCACCAACCTCGATTCCGCAACACGTAGACTAGACATCCTAACCTAGATCTAGATTTGCAGCCAAGGTTACAAAAACAAACTTTTGATGTTTTTTTTTGTTGTTGTTATTTAGACTCACAGTAGTTAGGTCTAAATAAAAAAAAATACCAGGGTAATTGACCTATCGTCGCGACGAAAACAAGTAGATTTTCTTAGAAGGATGAAGTGTCCATACCAACATCCGTGAAGCTGGAACTCAGACGAGGAACCGGAGCCATGATTATGGCAGAAACGAAAGATGCACAGCCGGATTTTCTTCGTTTCCTGATGCCTCATGCGTCTCCATCCTGGATTTCGGGAATCCATCCTGGATTTCGGGAATTAAGTCATCCTTCGTTTCCTGACAGGTTTCAGTTTCCGAACTGTTTGTGCCAGGGTGGGAAATTAAGGAATGTTATTATGGTATTTAATACCGGAGCAGGCTTCATAATTTTCTTCTTGCGCAGACACAAATGTTTCTGCCCTCACCGTTTTCTTTTTTCAATCTTCTAAACATACAATGTAACTCACAGTATTAAATATACTGCCCGAATTTCTTTTCTCGAATAAGTTTTCAGTTGCCTAGTTTCTTGTATACTGGAACTTTCACACAACCCAGTGTTCCCATAGCTGCAAAGGAATATGTTATGAGTATTCCTTCCTCAGGAGGCAGTTATCCTAACGATTTGGAGAGAAGGGAGAAATGCAATACCAAAGAGAAAAAAAGAGCTTCATCTGATCATTGGGATTACAGTATATAATATATGTATGGCTGCCAGCCAACAATACTCATGCAATGAAACCATGAATCTTATAACATTACTTCTTAGCGACAATGCGATGCTGCAGTTACATAGTGCTGACACTCTGCTTATAAAAACAAAGTGGCATATAATCATCTAATGGCTCATTGTTGGAAGCCGGAAGAGGGGGGGGGGATATACAGTAGAGCTATGACAACATTGAGATGGTTTAGTAAATACTATTTATACTGGAACACAGGGCTATGGGAATATAGGAATGCTCCTATGGGAATTCTGATAACATAATCACTTTTTTAGGACATACACTAACTCTTGAGGGTGTATTATAAGAATGATGATCCAAAATGCTTCATGGAAGGAACAGAATAGTCTAAACAGGGGATTTCGCTAAGTCATGGGTGCATTAACCTAGTTGCACTGTCAAATTTCGGCCATCCGATAAACATATCATCTGATCAGAATATGGTGTTATCACTGAAACAATACACAATGCCCTCTTATCTGTTTGTTATTTTTACCCAACATACTTTTTTAGTTCAGTTCAACAAGTTTATTTTTATCTTTTACTTACACAACATATGGTAATCAAACATAAATGATTATAAAGACACCAAGGTTTCACAGATGTCAAGTCCCAAACATACGTGAAAGATCATCATAGGAACTAAAAAATACACTCTCTGGCTCGCTATCTCTTCTTACTCCCTCTTTCTGTCTCTCTGTCTCTCTCTCTCTCTCTGACTGTCTGTCTGTCTGTCTGTCTCTTTCTCTCTCTCTGTCTCTCTCTCTCTCTCTCTTTTCTCTCTCTCTTTCTTTCTTTCTCTCTATCTCACTTTCTCTTTCACTCTCTCTCACTCTTGCTAATAGCAGAACCTCAGGAACTAAAATGTTACGGGTCAGGCTCAGAAATGTTGAATTCCTGTGTATTCAAGGTCTGAAGTAAATGTAAATCAAATATACTCTAAAAAGCACAGAGCTAGGGACCAGAGCTCTGGTAAGAGCAGGCCAGAACTCCGATTACGTGAAGTTCGACGTCGAGATCGATCTCGATATTCCAGATCATTAGGTACAAGTAATATCGACATACAGAGCAAAGGACTGGAACTTTGCAAAAAAAAAAAAAAAGCAAAAACTTCGATTACTCGCGGCTCGAGGTCATGAGCTTCTATGGTACTGTATTAGCAGTATCGACAATCTGTCACAATCCACAATCCAAAACCCTAGCCGGAAACGCCGCTGTCAGTAGCCTAGGATGTTACGGTAAAGTAAGAATTCCATTTCACAAGCTGTTGGATTTCACACTAGACATTTTGTCAGTTGGTTATTGAAACTGAGTATGGTTCTGCCCACATTTAACACACAACTTTTTGAAAAATATAATAATATTTAGTGAATTTATTTAAGAACAAAATAGTCGATGATTTGTCTCTGAGCACTTTTTTAAGGCTGACGAATAAAAATAACAGACATACAAAGAAAAGCAAGTGAAAATGATTCCGAAGGCCAACAGAAATATGATCTGAAATAGAACAACTGAGAGACACAGTGAAAGGGCGTGAGAATGAGAAAAAGAGTTGTTATTCTTCATCTTGAGAAACATAAAATCTCATATTCAACAACAGTTTGTTGTTGTTATTTTTCCAGTTATTGTTGTTGACTTATATTTCATAATAATTTTCAGATGCGCAAAGCACAATAAGCTCATTAGAGAGCTTTTATTTTCAAATTCGGATGTCTGACGGACCTTTTAGACAGAGGTAGGCATGCGCATATGATATTTTTAGTGATATGATTATAATGTATGTTATGGACAAGTTGTGAAAGTCACATTTGATTTTGTTTGTTACTATGTAATATGATCGTAACACCTGGAAATGTCATATGTGCATGGCTATCTCTGCAGTACGGTCAGTAAATGATCCGACTTTGTAAACAAAATCTCTCGATTACCACGATTAAACTGTTTACTTAATTTAACAATACCGAAAAATGTATTATCGGTTAGTAGCAAGAACAAGGGTCCAGTTCATAATGAATAAGAGTATTTATGCTCTTACGGTCTTATCTAACCGTACGTGTTTATGGATGAGGCTGTCATTTTTGAGCACGTTTATCTTCAGTTGTTATCTCAAAGTTGCTGTTTTGGCTACTTCCCATTTGGGTCAACAAAAATAAATCACAAAATATTTCTAGTACAGTGGGGTGAAAGTCAAAAGTCCAGCTGTAATTGTTTCATGGCGTTATATAATACGAGGTACCATCCAAAAGTCCCCGGACTGAGCCTATGAACGCTTGTAGACTTACTCTAGACATCACTAGCGGTGTGGCTGAACAAGTAAGGCACTGAACTCAAGATCTAAAGATCGCGGGTTCGATTCCCGACCACGGTCATGTTGGAAGTGCCTTCGGAAAGCATTTCATTCACATTTTACTCAGTCCACTCGTCTGTAAAATGGGTACCTGGCAATAGGTAGTGGAAGAAATTGTCACAATGCTAGTGATCAGCGTTTGTCTGCTCCCCAGAGAGCTGAGAAAGTCCTAGAATGATCAGGCCTGCTGAGGTAATAACAGTGTAAAGTCGCGTGAGCGGGCATTAGACTTACAAAAGCATTATTACTATTACTTTCCTCCATCGATAATGTAGCCCATTGCAAACCGCCCACAACCTCCATTTTCGCCATGAAACTTTAAAAGCTTACGTCAACAAAATGCACTTTGTACCGAGGCAGCAGCGACTAATATCAATCTACTCGTATACTTCAAAACAATATATCTATATTATTCACCACCCTTGTTCCCTGAGTATATTGTTGGAATGAGGTGGGATTTATAGAAATACATTTGTATGGTAATGGCAATTCATGTTGTGATTGCCTTTTCTGAAACGATTGAAGTGATATTACATATGTCAGATAAAATCATCATTACCTGTTCATTTTTAATAAAACACCATCCGTGCTGATGCACACGTACTTTCTGCACAGATGACGCTTAGAGAAAAACGAGGTCTCATTCTACCGTTTTATTACATGAAGATACTTCAATTCCCCACTGACTTCTTATCTCCTTACATTTCTGAGCCCGTTTCTGATCATTATCCTGCCATGCAGGGTTAGGCAAGTTTACGGAAAAAAAAGTCAATTATTCAGATCAATTCCACTTCACTAAGGGAAAAAGCCCTAGGATCAAGTTTAGCTCGGTTCCATTAACATTGAATGGTTTTCAGATCAGATCAGACCAGATCCTTGTGGATTTTTGAAACTGGCATTCAGTTATGATATTCGAGTTAGGTGTGAAATGGATGAAAAATTTGAATTGAAAATTTATATTCAGATCCAGCATCCAAAATAGCTACAATTTCAGATTCAGATCATTTCGTCCAAAATATCTGTTAAGCTCAGCTCAAGTTCACATGAATTGATCTTAAGTTCACATGAATTGACCTTAAGTTCACATGAATTGACTTAAGTTCACATGAATTGACCTTAAGTTCACAAACTGCGTTCAAATTATCTAATCTCTGCCCAACCTTGCTGCCATGAGAATCTATTTATTGTCATTTTCGGATTTGCTCATCAAGCGGCGGAATGTCACGGTGACATGCGTCGGCGACGCGCAAGGAACTAGCGTTTCAGACTTCGAATAGGGCTACCGCTCTAACCAAACATTCAAAGAGGCGTTGATCGGGCTGGGTAACCCTTGTCTGTAAACAGCCCCTTCCTTTCGTGCGTGCAGTCATTGCCCATGATCTGCCCTGCTAACTTACTCTTAGCCAGTCGGTGATCTCTAGAGTTGGTTTACAAAGGAACATGAGTGGGTTTACAAAGGAACATTGATGGTATCATCATGTGTAATGAAGTTGATTCAACGTCGTCTTAGAAGGGAAATTGAAGGAGACAAGAAAATCGCTAAAATAGATTTAAATCTTACTCCTCAAATCGTCTGAAATTTTGGTATTAAAAAAATCTCAAACCCCCCTACCTGCAAGAAAACAGATTTAGATCCAAAACCGTTTCAAGACATTAAGGTGCTGCCCAAACTGGTTTTCAGTCCTACACAATATTTAAACTGCTCTATGGTCCAGTATAAGATAATGAAGTCTTTCAATTCAGTTGCCTCAAAGCTTACAACCGCACCTATAGACCTCTCTTTTCGTCCACAGGTCTCGATTCAGTATGTGGTATTTTCAACAGAGGATTGCATGATAGAATAAAGAACATTCAGAGATTTGACAGCTTAAAAGAGGGTTTGAAGGGTTGTAATCTAGTGAACTACATATGAGGTGGAACCTCAATAAAATTAGACTATGTCTTGGTGCATGGAAAAAAGTATGTAGTGGAACCTCGATAAAATTATGTCTTGGTGCATGGAAAAAGTATACAGTGGAACCTCGATAAAATTATGTCTTGGTGCATGGAAAAAGTATATAGTGGAACATCGATAAAATTATGTCTTGGTACATGGAAAAAGTATATAGTGGAACTTCGATTTTTAGTAGTTATTTAATAAGTGTGCCTTGTTATTGATTATGCGGAGTAATTTTCATGTGAAGGTATTAATAATTATTCTACTATTTCATTATTCAGGCGGAACTTGGTTTTATGTATACGACAATAATAAGTATAATATTTTTCATGCACTACAGCATACTGTATAAATAAAATGGAAATCCTACTGTAATTGTTACTGAAGTATGCTTAAAAACGCGGTTCACCTGAATAATGAAATTGTAGAATAATAATTGTTTCGTTCATATGAAATTCGTACATACATCTATTACATTAATACCTAATTAGTAGGTTTTACTGTATGTGTTCAGCTTTTCACTAAAACTCGCGACTGCTTAACTAATGACGTATTGTACATTCTGATGTTCAATGCCATGAGGAGACTATGACACAGTCATTGACATTTTGCTGGGTCAAAAACTATTTTTTCTCATGCCCATAGGTTGTATGCAAATGGTATTGGGTTTCTTCCCGTCATAATGTTACGCTACAGAAGTAATTTTATATTTTATTTTACATAGTAATTATTAGGATGCTACCAGCCATTACGATGTTGTATGTGTAATTGGGTGAGAAGGCATATTTCTGCATTTCATTCTATTCTTTGCTCATTAAAGGGGTGGAATGTGAGCCCAGAATGATAATTTTTCAGCTGTCATACATTGTATTGGGAGGTGTGTCTCCAGGGATTTGACCAAGTTACTGTAAAATATCAGTTTAGAGAAGAAATGGCATTAAAAACATAACGGTAGAAAATTTCATGTCCCTACCAGGGAATCAATCCAGGGTCTTTCAGCTTGCAGGTCTGAACGTGCTACGACTACACCACGGAGACGTTAACTTCACAGCTATTCGAGCCTTAAATGAAGGGAAAAAGCTAGAGAATAGAACATGTTATTTTTGCAGTTGTCTAGGAGATGAATTCCATGTTTTATTTGAATGTGAACAGTCAATAACTGAAAGGCACAGATTTCTAGAAAGAGAATGTTATTAACGACCTAACATGTTTAAGGCAAAGAAGTTGTTTGAGAGTAAGAAAACTTACTAATGTTATAATTAGAATGGCTAAATTCATCGTAATTGTGTTACAAAGATATCAGTAAAATGTATATAGCTATTAAGTAATTAGAAGAAAAAAAGAATGAATGTAAGGACTGAATGATTACTAGTGAAAGTGAGTGGTACATATTATTGTTAAATATAAATTGTACGAGAACGCTGTGAATGCACGTGAATGTACCAGTGTATTGTGAACATGTGTGAAGTTAGTAGTTATAGTATTTACAATGTCCATGTACTGTCCCGTTGCATATTATACTTTGCCCATGTACCACGTCTGTGGTCTGGGCTTATTCCTAATAAACTTGTGATTTTCACACTTTCCAGCTGCACACATATGGAATAGCACACTATGACACAATGTAAACCCACATTATCAGCAGTGGCGGTGGTAGAAGCCTAGAGAACATTAGCGCCATCACCTACAATTTTGACAAGTATAGTTTTAGTAGTATGCGCTTCAATAGGAACAACAACAACAACAACAACAACAAGAATAACAGCAACAACACACACACCAACAAATAATAACAACAACAACAACAGCACACACCAGCACAACAAGAACTACTAAAGCCATTTGCAAAACATTAATTTTACGTTACATGACATAGATGCAATATTTAAGGCAATCAAAGGAGGTAAAAGAAACAAAAAGTACAGCAAATATGTAAAGAAAAGAAAAGAAGAGAAGAGAAGAGAAGAGAAGAGAAGAGAAGAGAAGAGAAGAGAAGAAGAGAAGAGAAGAGAAGTAATCAAAGTTAGTCTTAGGACAACAACAACAACAAAAAAAATAGCAACAACAACAGTAATAACGTCAACAACAACAACAACAGCAACAAAAACACCGCTGTCAACAACTAGGCCAACAAGGCAACTTCAAACGAGAACAGCAATCATATCACTCTGACCAGAAGTCACGAGAAGCAACTCGTTCCCACGATTACGTCATCGCTGTCTATATTTAGATCCTGTTAGGGTAAATAAATTATTATGAATGGAAACGGACCATAGAATTCTTCAGAAGCTACGCTAAGTCGCAATCGCTTACTACTGGTCTTAGGTGTATCGGTTATCTATGCACGTGACCTATATTTCATTGCAAGGTTGACGATCTGTCTCAAGCTGCCTGTCAGCCTTCTGTTTACGATACCTTCCATTCATGAAATATTCAAGATGTCGAGTGTTTATTTCGTCACTGGTACAAGTGTTTATGGTCCTTCGAGCAATGGTTCGCAATAGACAATGCTGATGGCATGACCTTTCTTTTGTTGTTGGTAGTGTTGTTGGCTTGTTCTAGGTCTATGACTTACAAGACTACAAGTATTTCTCTTTGTCACCACCACTTACAAAAATGGTAGCAAAATGTCACCTTGATTACATAACAAAGCAGTGGGCGAAATGTTAGAGAAAATGAATACATATTTTGCAGTTATCACTGGCAACAGAACATTCAATTTTTCTTTCTTGAAGTCTGTATTATTTTATAATTTTTTTCACTAATAGAAAAAAGTTTATTTTTGCCCATCCTTTTTTTTTAAAAATTATTTTTGCTCCTACTCTAGCCTATGAATTGTACATGTACATCATACAGGAAAATAAATTATGATGGAAATAAAATAAATGTGACATAAAAAAAAGCAACAGCCAGTTGACTGATATTCTCTTGTAATTTAATTGTTCTTCATGTCGTTGAGATAATACTAACAGAGATGATAATTACGATGACGATGATGATGATGAAGAATTCTTTTCCGTTATTGCCTGCGTCTACACTAGTCTTACCTATGAAACACATACAAGTAGGCACAGATTTGGTGTCTGCGGGGCCTTGGACACAAAAAAAGCACGGGGCCTCATTACAGGACTGCCCTTGGTATATGAGAAAAGGAAGGGTGGAAGAGGACAGAGAGAGAGAGAGAGAGAGAGAGAGAGAGAGAGAGAGAGAAACAGCGCAGTCATGGTCGAAGATGTGTGAGAGAGAGAAAGCGAGAGAGAGATAGAGAGAGAGAGAGAGTGAAAGAGAGAAAATATGAATAATTTTGTTTTAAATATTGTCTTTCATTCATACCCATTTACTAATGGGTCCTTGCATGAAGACTGCCCAGCGTCCCGAATAGACGTACATGAAAATGTCATGTGTTGGGCAAACTGCCGCAATAGACATGAGCATTTGTTCTGCTCTTTCCTTGTCGCCTCACTTGTCCCCCTCTTTTGTCCCTCTGTCTTGTCCCCCTCTCTTGTCCCTTTCTCTTGTCCCTCTCTCTTGTCCCTTTCTCTTGTCCCCCTATCTTGTCCCTCTCTCTTGTCCCTCACTCTTGTCCCCCTCTCTTGTCCCTTTCTCTTGTCCCTCTCTCTTGTCCCTCTCTCTTTTTCCTCTTATCCTAATCTCTTCATGAATATTTTTCGTCCTCCGATTAGGGGCCACCTAAAAGCGTGGGACCGTGGGACCGTGGGACCGTGGGACGGTGGGTACGTGTTGATTGTGCCCGTGCCTAAATCCGCTCCTGTAACAAAAGCCATGTTCCCATGGGATCCACAGCACGTCATGTCACTTCTCCACGAGTTTTTATGTCCGCACTTTCTCATTGTTAACCGGATCTGCTTGATCCCACAACACTAACCACATAACACAACTTTTAATGTCATCCACCGGAGAGAATGTGAATGTTATAAGTCACGATCTGAAGAGGCGTGATGTGTAGCATCTGGTGGAAATGCATCCATATAATAACAAAGATTCAATAAAATGACCATGGATGGATGGTGTCACCAAGGGATCTAGCTGACACTCCCGACTCAGTGGGAAAGCAAAGAGAACGTTATTACTATCAGCACCCCATAGACAGAGTCAGTATTTTGTGTACTTTTCGTTGGCTGCTAGAGAGCGGGACAAAGTGTTTATATGAATGCCCTGTATGCCGTGATGCCGATCCAAGATCCAAGCACTGATCTAAATAATAAGTGCAAAATAGTTTACTATTTTAAATACACTGAGAAAAAAAAAAACCGAACTCGGAAGTCATGTCTCAAATGTGGCCTAGCTCCATCAAAGTGTCAGGAAGTCAAAGGGCTGAAACACTCATGTGGGGGGTGGGGGTGGGGGATGTTTCTGCCTCTGAAAATCCTCTGATGCCTCGCTCTCCGAGTTAGAGAGTTGCATCTCTCAAAAAGCCTTGGCCAGTTATATTTGGTACCAGCTCCTGCACCACAGCAGTCGGGGCTTCCCCATGGCTGCTTCGCCTTCCCACGAAACAGCCAGTGGACAGTGGACAGTGGAGTGTCTATATACTAGTGGCTCTGGTGAGGTGTTAGCTTGCATGCAACTCTTCTCTCCTTCCCTGTCTTCTTTGACTTCTTTCCTATTCCTTCTCCTTTCCTAATTGATCGTATTGAACTGATTTCGCCTTCTTCCTTCAACACTTTTTCAGTCAGCTTCATGACATCTTTCTTGAGCTACATAAAACATTATTAAGTTGTGTTGGCAGTTCTTGGCCTTGTTCGTCCTTGTTGTTTATGGGATAGTTGTTATTTCTCGGTTGATAATGTTGCTTTTGTCGCTATTACTAGAGACACTGATTAAATTCATCAAGGTTAATATTCTTCTGTGAACTGTAGACGACTTTTTGCCGGTTTTGATGAAAATCATGATGGTATATCGATTGACACCCCCCCCCTCCCCCCCCCCCCCNNNNCCCCCCACCAAAAACCGAAATCAAAGTTTATTAATTTCAGTAATTCAAATCTTATGCGCTTGAAATTTGACACGCATTAGCTGATGGATATTGTCAGCTGATGCTGCAAATTTCAAACATTTAGATGGTATGATAATGCCACAGCTGAATAATAAAAATATACATGTCTAACAATATGTCTGGTGTACGTTTAAAACACTGGCACTGGCAGATCATTTTCTTAAATGTTTTCAGTTTTGTTGTCGCTATGACAAAAGCATAACACCTGCATCAATAAAAGTTGCAACAGTTACAGATTATACTATATCTGTCTGATTACGTACAGAAATTTTCATCCCATTTTCTCCTAAATTCTTGAAGTTACTGAGCTTTGAATTAGGGAAACTCTGTTTTTGACCTCTTGATACAATTATAGATAATGTTACCACGAGGACGAATCAATTTCTTCAAATTTTGTGAATGTTTTCGTTTTTTTTCCTTCGCCGTTGTTGACCTTTTTAAAAATAATTTTAGGATTAAATTGTCAAAGGATTGATAATCACGTTTTGAATTTGCTTACCATTAACAGTTTATTAGAACCAGTTTGGACACAGGATTGTTGATATCATGACTTCCAAACACGCAAATGTCTCAATCCACCAATGAAAAGACATACTCGTCATTGGTTTAATATTATAGATCAGGGGATCCCATCATACTGGGTGCAAAGCAGTTTGTCAGTTTACAGGGGAAAGCCTGTGTTTACCCAAATAAGTGGCACCTAAGTGTGAAAAATTACCACGTGATATAAAACTACGCTTTCTCTATTTATGATCTTGTCGCACTTCTAACAAGGTGTCAGCCATAGATGAATCACTTTCTCAAGGCTGTTCGTGGGTTTTCTGGGATTCAGGCTGGACTTTCCCAGTGAGCTGATTTGTACTGTAGCCAACCAGATTTTGCAGACAGGTAGTGGGAGGCTTTGTTCAACTAGCGGATCTGTGGCGGGGGAAGGGGGGTCGTGGACGCCCCCCCCCCAAAAAAAAAACCAACAAAAAAACACACAAACATGTTTACACAGTAAGAGCTCTAAATACAATTTTAAAAATTTCATATTTCACCTGCCGGTAGATGTAAAGGACTATTCATCTCGAAGCTCAGTTTATATCCTTGACATTATTATAAATGTTTGGAGGAGGAAAGGGATGTTAATTCTTGTATATTTTGAAATCTAAGCTTACATATTTCTAAAGGAGAGGTTCGTGGTGTGAGGGAACCCCTTTGTTTTTTTATCTGGATGTTGTTCGACTTTAAGTGCGACATGTTGAACTGAACTTTGCTGTCATTCCTATTTTTGGCAGCGAAGCGGCTATTCACAATGACATTGCATTATATACTATAGTGCCTGAATGCAATCCGCAGTATTATTGCGGATATCGGTTTCTTTATGGCGGAGCTGAAACATGAGCAACAAAGTTATTGTCTCCATTTTCTCCAAAATTACACACTACTGAGACTGCAGCAACAATAAGGAAAACATCACCACCCCCACCATCATCATCACCACCATCACCATCACCACCACCACCACCACCACCATCACCACTACCACCAACCACTACCACCACCAACACCACCACCAACAACAACAACGACAATAACAGCAACAATAACAACAACAACAACAACAGCAACGACAGCAACAATAAGAATTCCCCAGGGTGAGACCTGATTCTGCTGGTTTAAATGTCAAATATGAATATTTAATAGTCTGTCGCCTAGAACGGGGGTCGTTCATAAAATACGTGCGCTCCGTGTGGTTTGTGAGTGGGAGGACTGAAGACTGTCATTGTCAGATCTAAGGATTAGTGTGCTCGACTCTTAAGCCTGGGGCTTTAGGCTGTAGTGTCCTTGAGAATGACACTTATCTCCCCTTTCCTCATTCGACTCAGATGTAAGTGCGTACCTGGCTTTAGAGCTGGGGGACCAGGGCGCTGCACCGCGGACCACCATCAATGACTTTGTTATGTATTTTATTTGTAATATTATGTATCTGTATGTATGATGTGAATTGTGCTAAGTGTTTGTGTTATGAATGAGATGTATAACATTGTATGGCAGTGTGAACCAAATTCCATAGGAGGTCAGTAAAAGTCCTACTTTTCAATTCGGATTTCGGACCCCGTGCGCAATTCTGAAATTCAGTGTCCGTTTTCCTTCCTACTCTGCAGCACATTTCGGGCCTAGATCTATATTGCTTTTCCTCTTCACATTGGGAAGTGGGAACTTTACTGCTTCTCCATCGGTACTCTATTTCGTACGTTAATCGTCATCATCTTCTTCCTTCTACCCCCTCCTACTTTGTATGCACCACACCATCTCCCCCTCCCCCTCTTCATTTTTTGAGAAGTCTTTTCTAGAGTACGGAATGCAGTCCTCTTATCAGCCCCCTCCCCCCCCAAATCTACCCTTCACACATTTTTCATACAATAGCGTCAACTCCCTTACCGCNCCTCCACCCCTTACTTCCCATAGGATACTAACAGCTCCCACCCCGTATTGAGATAAATGTATATATCAAAGACTCCATGACGAAAGGCAAAATACACTTTTTTTTGTTGGGNGGGGGGGGTGTTATGCGAAAAGAAACTAGACACAAAGCATATATTTTCACGAAAAGCGAAAATTAAATCTGAAATATTCTGAGACAGATAATGTCATTCTATGAAGTGAAGTATGCACATAGACTAAATACTCCTACTGCTACATAAAGTAAGCAAAATGCGCTAAAAATTCAAGTTGGTGGATAACGCGATTTGTCATACAGCTCTTCATGTATACTTTATGGTTGACCCCTATCCGCGACTGCACTGCCTTGGGCGTCAACAACCTCACAGTCTCATTTCACTTGATGATTGCATCGGCTATGACTCCTGATCTCCAGTTTGTCTCTTGACTCACGTATTTCAATACTCAACATATCGATATGCTCACCAGAAGGAGTTTCAAGTTTCAGTACGTCTTCTGACCAGAGCTTATAGTCTATCCAGTTCATAAATAAACAAGCAGGTAACATCCTTGTCGTTGCTCCTCGCCCCCTCCCCCTTCCTTCACAAAAAGGCCAACCAATGCATTCCAAATGACCATAGTCTAACCGAGACACTGGGTTACGATATTTTTCTCTGGATTTTGGCGATTCGAAGAGAAATCAGGTCAGCAGACTGTAAATGTTAACAGTGTCACATCTGCCAAGTCAATCCCTGCTTCTAACGTTTCATTCACACCTTAAAGTTGGACCGACCACACACTGTGATTTTCCATTAGTGGTCATAACCACCACGAAGAAACATGAAGATTAGGCTGGGGAAGTGAAAATTGTCTCCCGAACAGATGTTTCTGCCAGATCGAAACAGTGCAAGTAAAAGAACAGTTGTCTGGGCATACAATCAATGTGTTAGATTGCGTCTGCACCAGGGCTTTGCTAATTCTAAATATTTTTAAGTCTCATGTGCAGGCGATTGCCCGCTCACACAACACTTTGGTGGAATAACTCCAGCATGTCAGAGCAACCAGTGACTTTCTCAACTCCTTGGGAAGCATACAGCGCCGATGCCTACAGACTCTGAACAGTGGCATTATGACAAAGTAATTCTCTGCCTATCGCCAGATACCCATAATCTTACAGACAGCTGAACTCTGAAAAATAAAGTTCATGTTCAAGATATTTATTAGGCGTTAACTAACCAAAACAATTCAAATTTAAAAAAAATAATCACAAAAATATCAGCATTTACAGCAAAAACACAATAAGTATCACAAAAAGATCAGCATTTACAGCAAAAACACAATAAGTATCTGTAACATGCGTTTCGAAGACATCTACAATATGACGACCATCGCCGATATCAAACTCACAGCTGTTTTATGCTGAATCCAATGCCGAAGCCATTCAACCAGGCTACTGCATTTTATATACTGATACTTACCAGTACCAGATCCAATAAACTGCCAAGACCCGGATGGACTTTATAAGTGGTCGCTGATCATATAATGGCCAAATACAAGTAGTCTATATTTTCTGGTTGTGAGAAGTAAAGGGAGGGCAGGAAAGGAGTGTTTGGAGATATTCTTCGTTACATGAGAAGGAAGCCAACTGGAAAACATTAACGTTAATATTACAGTAACACATCAGGAACTGAAACTCGAGGGGAGAAACAACGTTGTTTCTTGTTATGAACTGTTCGAGATTGCCAGGAAGCAAGTTGGTGTTAATTAAATATAGAATAATATATGTAAATGGGACAGAGCACTAATCGAAAAATTTGAACTTTGCAAAGTACAAAGTTCAAGGTTGTGAAGTGCTATGATATCGACTATACTAATGGCCTAGTTTGAAAGAAGACTGACACATCTTTAATAACACTTAAGTCCGTCCAAATCTGTTCGCCTACAACGTTAGCCGCACTCGCAAAGACGCCATCTTGTAGAGAGAGAAAGAGAGAGGGAAGGGAAGAGGGAGAGAGACAGAAAAAGAACGGTGCTCACTAGGGCATCACGTATTTTGCCCTACTTTTTATCGCTTGTGCTAAACTGTATTCTCTTCCCCCCCCCCTCNTCTCTCTCTCTCTCTCTCTCTCTCTCTCTCTCGCTCTCGCTCGCTCGCCCCAGAAAAAAAGTGCCCCAGGCATCGTACGAAAATCACGTGATACATATTCTGGTGTAATTATCACCTCCATTTCAAGACTAAGCCAACACCACAACAATAACAACAACAACAACAACAAAAAACGTCCTTTGATTACAGTGAAGTCAACGTAATACGACATAAGAAGACGTGTAATAGTAAAAACAAATAGGTTTCTAATTCTCGTATTCAGGAATTGCTCCCGCAAGCCAAGCCAATTCATATTATTATGACCCATGTGGGCCAGGTCATTCAAGGACTTTCTCAACTCTCAAAGAATATACAATGCCATTACCATTCACAGGTGCTGGTCACTATCACTCTGACAATATCTTTCACTGCCTGTGATGAAGTACCCATTTTACAGACAAGTGGACTGAGGAGAACGTGAATAATGTTCTCCTGAAATATTTACAACATGACCATGTCTGGAATCGAACCCACGACTTTCCGATCCTGTGTCCAACGCCGTAACCTTTCGGCCATGCTGCTCCAAGATATAATACAATTTCCCTCCAGCTCGAAGACTTGCTTGTATAGGGAAATACCTTTATTTACTTGACTTCGAAGTGAAACTCCGTCTACCTTCTGCTCCGTCAGTACCTCCCTTTCCCCAACACCCCCACACCCACACCCACACACGCACTCATCCACCCACTCACCCGCGAACACACACACACACACACACACACACACACACACACACACACACACACACACACACACACACACACATACACACATTTAGTAAGACCTCACCAACTCGAAATGTAGGGGACCAGTCCACGACATCAACTTTGTAAGGTATTCGAGGTCAAGACCAAAGTTTGACACAGAAGACAACGTAAGACTAGGCAGATGCACTAAGTGATCATCGGTATTCAGGCAATTCAGATGAGCGACGTTAGAGGTCACGAGTTTCTACCATAAACTGTATATGTCTATTCATTCAACTGTTTATATATACGTAGTTTATCACAATGACAGGATGTGTATTGCTAGCAATTTCGCGTGCCCTAAAGGAAACGAATAGAGTCGACCAATCCTTCCTTCAGATTCAACTTACATAACCGACTTGAACCTGTTCCTTCGTAGTGTAGGCGTTCTTAGTTGGCGGGGGATTTCTCACCTATCCCTAGGGACACCAAATTTAGTTTTTAATGTCATAGCGGTGACATAACTTCCTGTCTTTAAATAGGGGATCTTCACAGTGCGAGTTGAGTCTTTCTCGACAACGCTTTAGACTGCTTGTGCTAAAGGGCATCTGGGTAGTGTAGGCATACACAAGTATAATATTCATTAATCTTTCATCAAGGACGCAGATCATGTGGCGTGTGGGTCTCTCACTAGGCCTATTCTAAAGGCCCAGATCAGCGGTTCCCAGAGCTCCCCTCAAGTCTCTCAAAATGATTCTCACACAGGTGCATATACCCTTACACTCACAATTTTTCGCTTCCCTAAGGTAATGTAATCATTACAGTAATGGGTTCGTTTACACTACATAAGCCTCCCAATTCAAAGGGCCTGTGGCTGTATGCATAATCTATACGTTAATTAATGACAGTGAACACCATTAATCTAACGTACTCTGACAAAAGGGTTTACGTTGGTTTTCCGACGAAACAAAATTCTTTTTTTTTTACATATTTATGTATGAATGTCAGTACTCTTCTCCCAATAAAATATTTTGCAAAAATACAAATAGTCTATCCTTGATATACATATTTACAGAAAGTAGACTAGAATTTTGTTGAAACAAAGCGCTAATTTCAAACAAAACCACCCAGTTATTCAAAAATTGCTTTGGCAAAGATAAGCCATTTTGTCGCAGGACGTTAGTGATGTTTTGGGAATTTCCCTTGGCTACCCAATGCGTCACCTGTCGTAGATATTATACATACGGCCACTGCACTGGTCGAATAAAACTCAAAGAGCATATATAGTCATACATATTGTGCGCCATTGATCGTCCATGCTGACAAAGCATCACATGTCTATGTAGGTGTTGTCAATTACAACCTTCTGTCAATAAGGACGATGCGAGCGTATATCCGGGAGAGATAAACTAATGTACGGACGGTCGTGAGCATGTGAGTTAGTGGCGTATCTAAAAAAATGGCGCCTCTACTCTAGCAAGCACTGAATT
>JAWQUT010000103.1:1737417-1751076 GCA_033807755.1 Ellobium chinense | reverse complement strand
CCCCCTTTTGTTCAATATCTGACATTCATCGGTTGGTTAATCTTACTCTAAAAATATGAGCTCAAAAATGTAAGTCAGACGCGGTGATCTGTCACTTTGGTGAATATAGTATAAAGGTTATGTTATTACCACCAGTGCCCTGTGCCTGTCAGCAATATTCATAATACTGAACTGTTCAGCGGCGTCCCCTGTCAGATGGTGTCCAGGGCACGAGCCATATTTGCCGCAATCCTAGTAACGCCCCTGTAATGGTGGCCTATGCGAGTGGCCAACCATTTTATTTGACATGACCACTATGGAATAACAGAACATGGTCATCCAGAGTGTTGATATTGTGCCTATAATTGCTGAGCTAAGTCGAAGAGAGAGCTCATAGATTTGGATAAACCGAAGCCCGTGATTTTCCTGCCTAGATACGCCCCTGGTGATTAAGTTTATTTAGCGCCTTTAAGCAAGCCCATCCTCCCGTCACACCTCTGCCTTAACATATTGTGCATAAAATTCGTCTATTACACAGTGTCACATGCTTCTGTCTCTGAGTTGGATAAACTTGCCTTAGAATAGGAGACGTTAAATAAAGATAAATAAGTACGTGTCACATGCTTTCATGATGTCATATCGAAGCTGCTGTCAATGAGGTTTTTCAGACGGGTCAGTTACACCACGTGGAACTAGGGATTGCCAGGGTATTTTGATAAATGATGAGTAATCATACATAAGCAGAGCATGTAAACAAACCAACGTGTGAGCAAGATTTCCTAGTTCACGTGATGGAGCTGAATATACCTAATTCAGTGTTACAAATATCCGGCACGTCTCCTTTGGCAGGCTTGACTTGGCTACACCAGTGTTGCCACAGTGGACTAATGCTTTTACTATATAGAGACAGTGATATTTCTGTACTATTTCCCTACAGGTTGAGTGTATTCCTGTAGGTCTCATTATGTGATATCAACCCTGTGAGTAGTAAATTCTTGTTTTTAAGGTTAAACCAATGATGTGCCCGAGGACGACATATATTAAAAGTCGACATATCTAAATTGAAATCACATTGAGGGAAAAATTGGCGGAGAACACATTTCAGAACCGCCAGAATTCTAAAATTATGGTACAAAATTCGCCAAGCTGGTAATCTTGCGACTGATAAGGCTCAAACTGTGCTGTCATCTAGCTAGTTGTGAGCAGTTGCAAAATCAGGGAAAGTAACAAACAAACAAAAAGAAAAGTTAATTAAAAGCCAATTTTATGAAATAAAATAATCGGGGTTGTTTTTTGAAGTATAGAAAAGGCATTCGTCCTATTTTCCCATACATTTTACGGTTTTACCCGAAATTTTTACCTGTACCCTATGAAAAACCCTATTGTAAGGGCAGACTTGTATGAGTGTCAATACTGGCCAAAACATACATTGGCCTTGTTGACTTATACCGTACTTCACAAATCGGAGGAGATCAAATCACAAAAAACTTTTTGTGCTAGCATTAAGAAACGTCAATTCTCTTAACATTATTGCCACAATATTGTTTTTATATTCATGCATAGTCTGTCATCCGGACGGCCTTTTGCTGCGTGCGTTAGCCGTGCGAGGAAGTGTATGCAGCTTTTAGACGATAGTTAGAAAAATTGTCCTCTTCGCTGTACACTGGAGCGAAAGTGGGCGCTCGGCAAAATGGCGGCCACCATCGACAGTCTCAAAGTTGTTAATAGAACTTTTCTATCAAGGCCTTTGTGTTGGGGGAGGATGTGGCAAGAAGCAACGGTGTAATGTATGCTAATACATGAGGCAGTGAAAAAGTATAGCATGCAAGTCAGCGCACTCTTTTGTAGCTCTTCCGCATCAGTCGCAGCTTATCTTAATTAAAGAGTGACACTTCCGTTGTTTAGAATCTCAGAGCGACCGCTCACAGAATAACAGGACCTCCCATCGCCCCCTCCCCTTCCCCCACCCGAGGGAATCAAACAAGGGCAGCCTGAATGAGCCAAATTGTAGAAGCTTCTTTGAGCCATTTAATAAAAATTTCTTCTCTAACCACAGGAACGTTCCGAGATGGCCAAGACTAGTCTGCAGGTCTGGTACCACCACTGTGCTCAAATTATATACTGTTTACGGTGGGGGTTCTTCGGTTAGATTTTTCACAATTTTAAATTACATGAAAAGGGGTGAAAAATTTGGCCTTCCTTTGCAGATCACAAGTCCGCACAAATGAAATCTGCTGAAGCCATTGGGAAACACTGCCTGCAACAATTATTATTTTACAAATTCAAAACTGAATTTCACCACTTTTGCTGTGTGGTTTCATGTTATAGGATTATTTCTACACAATCTGTCCAAAGGACAGTCTGTCCAAAGGACAGATTTTATACTCTGCTACTATCCACTCGGAAAGTCCAATTTTTTTGACCAATTAGGTTCCTGCAACCTGAATGTACGGCCTTTACGTTAACCGAGACGAGTTTCATCAGATTAGAGGATTATTCATATACAGAAAATCGATAGCCCGTATTAAGTTTTACTGGTGAATTCATGAAATGCAAATTAGGCATTTGTGTTCTCTTCAGCCTTGCTAATGAGCCATTTATTTATGAGAGAGGGAGATGGAGAGAGAAAGAGAGAGAGAGAGACAGAGAGAGAGAGAGAGGGGAGGAGATGAAATGGACAAAAGTGCGCATTTATGTACAAACGCAAAGTAATCTATAACAGTGGCCCAGTTTCAGAGAGTTACAGAGACAGAAACACAGAGAGAGAGAGAGAGAGAGAGAGAGAGAGAGAGAGAGAGAGAGAGAGGACAGATAGGGAGAAACGTTACTGAAGTGAAACATGCATTTATCTATAAATGCAATCTTCTCCATATAGCCTGTCTGTCTTCACAGCTGGATTCATACTTGTATATTAAATTATGCATGACATAAATATGAGTGTGTTATAGTCACTTAAATGGACTTCAAACCTGTGCTGTGATGGTCTAGACGATACCGTAATTTGTATGGATGGGAACGCCACTACATCAACAGTCTGGTATTAAATCTGATACTTAATTCACATCACCAGCGACAACGACAAGAACACAATCCTGCTAGCGTCATCGACTTTTCCAGCACGAAGAACATGTTTCAAATTTATAGCATGTTTTCTATTTATATTACCTAGAGGGCACGCAGTATCCAAGAGAAACTAAGAAGGAAGAACAAAACTGAAACAAAATGCAAGAGTAAGAAAGAAAGAAAGAAAGAAAGAAAGAAAGAAAGAAAGAGAGAGAGAGAGAGATAGATAGATAGATAGATAGATAGATAGATAGATAGATAGATAGATAGATAGATAGATAGATAGATAGATAGATAGATAGATAGATAGAAAGAAAGGTAGATAGAAAGAAAGAAAGAAAGAAAGAAAGAAAGAAAGAAAGAAAGAAATATCATCATCGCTGTCTACGTACAGCCAAAACAATATGGACAACAGCAATTATTAGTGAAAACAGAATTATGCCACGACAATCATCCCAAGGGACTTGGGAATCTATGAAGGCTGAAAACAGCGTTTTGAGACCATGAGATAATAAATATTATATTAGTCGATATGGGTACAGACAGAAAACAGGCCATTTATCCGCGTCTTTTGTATGGGGACATTAATTTTGAAAGGACCATTCACGACTGGGGTTCTTTCAAATGACGACAGCGGCGTAACCAGGTGAAGCAAGCTGAGTTCAGATCAAGTTCCTCCCTTCTCCCCCATTGAGGACTCTTCTCAGCTATGAAGGAATAGAGGGGTTGCTTTTCAGAACATGGTACCGCATTGAACTCTTATAGAAACCGAAACTCCGGCAAATTTCGGAGGTAATATTACTGGACATTCCTACCTAGAGCTTGGTTTAGAGATAAGGTACAGAAATAAGGTATGGTTAAGGAAGGAAAGGCAAACATGGAACGGTTTCTAGACATGTAGGAACTGGGGCATGAACGATGGGATCTCTAACCATCGTAAGAATTATATTAACTGACGAGACTAAGAGCGCGTTCAGCATCAGTGCACTAGTGTAATTCTTAGGATGGTAAGAGATCCAGTCGTTAGTGCGCAAGTTCTCAAATAACATTGCCTAGGAACATTTTCATGTGTGCTTTCTCTTTTCTAATCCTCCCCATAACTCTAAATCAAACTAGATCTGTAGGCGAGAGTGTTCTGGAATATTGTCCATGAACAAAGTCAAAGAGATAGAATGTGATGTATGGAGTGTCTGTGTCAGGCAACGAAAGCATGCGTTAAGTTAAGATTTACGTTCATGTTTTTTAAGGGCAATGTCACAGGCGTCTTCCAAGGGGCAATGCTGGTGGTTAGGGACGAGACCGAATCCCGGAAATAAATACGTGTATATGTATCTAGTTAATGCTACAAATTTAGACTTACTTAAGAAATTGTCCAGCTTTATTAAAGAGACTGCCTGCCCTTATAAGCCTTAGATGCATATCAGCGTGCAGGTGAATGTGTGTTTGTGTTTGTGTGTGTGTGTGTGTGTGTGTGTGTGTGTGTGTGTTATGTGTGTGTGTATTTGTGTGCGTGTGTACACGTATGTGCGGGTGTGTGTTTGTGTGTGCATATGTGTATGTGTGTGTATGTGTATGTGTGCTTGTGTATGTGTGCGTGTGTGTGTGTGTGTGTGTGTGTGTGTGNTAATGCTATAAATTTAGACTTACTTAAGAAATTGTCCAGCTTTACAAACTTAATATTAAAGAGACTGCCTGCCCTTATAAGCCTTAGATGCATATCAGCGTGCAGGTGTGTGTGTGTGTGTGTGTGTGTGTGTGTGTATGTGTGTCTGTGTGTGTTTGTGTATATATGTGTGTGTATGTGTGTGTATATATGTGTGTGTGTGTGTGTGTGTGTGTGTGTGTGTGTGTGTACACGTATGTGCGGGTGTGTGTTTGTGTGTGCATATGTGTATGTGTGTGTATGTGTATGTGTGCATGTGTATGTGTGCGTGTGTGTGTATGTTTGTGTGTATCTGTGTGTGTGTGTGTGTGTGTGTGTGTGTGTGTGTGTGTGTGTGTGTGTGTATGTGTGCGGGCGCGCGTGAGTGTACTTTTGCCATAAAGATGGATGGATAAATGAATAATTGTTATTTAGAGTATATATACCATCCATTCTCTGTTTTATGTATGCCCGTTTGTATCTGCAGTACCTGAGCTGAAAAAAGTTATTGTTATTGTTGTAGAAGTCCGACAAGTTTCTAAACAAAGAAGACATTTCCGAATTTACGCTCGTTGACTGGTGGAAGGGATTGCGTGTCGTGTGCACTCCATTACATCACAAACTAGGAAGACTGAAAAAAAAAATGAAATGAAAATATAACTTTTATTTACCCTCTAGGGAAATTGATTTACAACGTTATATTATAATGTTATACAACTCATTTACAATACAAACTGTTTTGCCAATATTAATAAGCGTTATCGGCTCTCCGGAGTTCCTGCTTATTTCTTTACTTGCCACATAAACAAATCTGGACACATAACATCTGCGAGTGCCCTTGCGTGGCTGGCGGGGTATATCGATAAAGACACCATAAATAAACTGCTAGACTAATACTCGTGTAATAGGGAGACGAAAACAGTTTATATTGATCCAGTCCATCGATAGGTTTAAAGTGGTTTATGAAAGGAAGAGGAAACAACAGCGGATGCTGAGCACGGAAGATATAAATATGAATAGAGAAAACTAAATGGAAGTAAGAGCTGGGAAAGGAAAGGAAGGTGAAAAGAATTTTACACACACACACACACACACACACAGAGAGACACACACACACACACACACACACACACACACACACACAAACACACGCACGCACGCACACAAACACACACACACACACACACGCGCAGCACGCAGCTCGCACGCACATATACCCATAAAACACACATACAGGCACTAAAACCTGTATTTTGAATGTTGCAAATCCCCATTACACTCTTTTCTCTAGCTGCCAACTTCCGACTCGCTCTTGATGTTCAAGGGAGAGTGAAGCGGGTCGCCTCATTCACCAAGACAGGAAAAGAACATGGCTAAATATTGCTGCTTGGTTAGCCTTCATGATCGAACATGAAAGCAAGATTGATTTCATCAGTTTTCCGAATTCAAAGCAATGAAACTGAAAGAAGCTAGTGAAAAATAGACCTTACAGTGGACTACAACAGTGTCCGAACTTCCCTTTTCCCGTTGAATTTCTCAAAAGTAGCTCAAAAAGTAGGTAGTACAGAATAAGACCTCCTGCTCAAATGCTCGTGGAGGGAGTAAGCTAAACCAAACAGTTCTCTGATTTCAGTGATGTATTACAATTCCAAAGGCTGGGTAAGTCGCCAGATTGGATTGCTAGACTAGGCTATCCCTAAGAGTTTTGTCCAAGTGGAGTTAGCCTACTTTCAGTTCAGAAACATATTTAACGGACGTCAAAACTGTGAGAAGTATTTAAGTTGTTGTCAATACAAGACTGGTCTAACTTGAAATATGGTGCTAAACATAAGGACAGACTACTCTTTTACTCTTCTTGTCATGGAAATAAAAAAAAAAACGTGGGCCAAATAACAATCTAATATAATATTAAAATGAAAATCTGTGGCTGGCTGGCTGGCTGACTGGCTGGCTGGCTTTGGCTGGTATAGGAATTGTACACTAGACTATTTAACGTGGGTCACGTCAGTTTGGCAAGTCATTCGGAATTGAGGAGGAAAAGCCACTGAGACATGTAATGTTGGCCCCAGATGGTTCCTTGGGGACCCAGGGAATATAGAGAGACCCGTTCTTGCTTTGAATCAAGGATAGAGATAATCACAGTCACCGCGGGAGCGCTGGCAAAAGCCAAAGGCAAACAGCTACCACTGACTAACAAAATTTATGCAAGTTTACCTGTTGAAACTCGAGTGCATAAACGTTGCAACCAAAAGTTGCTTAGCTGACGCTATGAGGTTAGATTCCTCGGCAAATCTCATCACAATAATTTTGCCATAAGAAAAGCAGTATAAAATCTCGTAGAGGTAGTATGAGTTTGTTTGCTCTCTCCTTCACCTACCCTTTCCAGAGTAACGCCAGGACACACAAGTAAATTCTTTATTTTAATAGCTCAGTGGCCGTATGCATATCCTTACGTTAGTTAACGCACTGCGGTAACCACGTGAAATTCCCAAAACATAACAAGTGTTCACTGCAGTTAACGCAATATTTTAATTAACGCAGGGAATATGCATACGGCCACTGGAGCTGAACCACTACTTTCTGGTTGATTTGAAAGTGATCAGTGCCACAATGGTGATACCCTAAGGCTGACTTACATAGGAGTTAGACCACTCTAATTCTCAAGGGCAGATCTTAAGAAACTCATTGATCATCTAAAAGTGCTGACACCACGTAGCCTCCAGCCTCTACCTTACTTACCACACTGACGACAGAACATTTCTTGACCTTTGCCTGATTCTCCAATTTGTATGACAATATGTAACCTTGTCCAGAGGCGGAAAGGAAAATACGTGTACAAAAGAAAAAAAAAGATGGAGAGGAGAGGAGATTTGTTTGGNAGGGGGGGGGGAATCTGGTTGCGAAAGAAACCTCCAGGGCTTAAGAAAAGTTAAGAGGATAAAAAAAAGCAGCAGAGAGAAAAGGAGAGACGAGATGAGTGACCTAAACAAAGAGATACAGAAATCCTTGGAGGCATTAGGAAAAACGGAAAACGGATTGCGAAAGACGGGCTGTTTAGTGGTTTTAAAGAAAGGGTTCCCAACTGTATTTGGCCATCGCTCCCCATGGCATCACCAGACAAACCCACTAACCTCTGTCTTATAATCACCGACTTGGTCTGAATTAAGTAAAGTGAGCCAGCTGTAAAGTCATCTGACAAAACAGCTTATATCTGTCAAAATGGCTTTTGAGAAAATTATGTGATTCTGTTTGAAATAGTTCTTTGCCTCAACAAAATTATTGTCTAATTTCTATTAGTATATCACGGGCATTCGCAATTTTGCAGACATATGAATTTGTTGGAGATGAGTACAGACACACAGATCACGACACAAAAAAAAAAAGGAAAGTGAAAACCAACATAAGTTCTTTTGTCAGAGGACATTAGAATTATCAACCTGTATTTTTTTTTATATATGGACTTAGACGCTCTTCGCGTAGCCCTTGGTACCTGCCTGGGGACCACACATACTCCAGTGTGGGAACCTCTGATCTTTTGCGTTAGAGAAAGGGAGAGAAGGAGATGAAAAGTGTGACGCACACGGTCTAGATAAGAGGAAGAATGCACGTGAAAAGTACAGTCATGATAGTGAAAATCCCAACAGGCAGACTGAGTCTAGCATGACGTCAAATGCGGTTTACAAGTTCATCGATAAAGGAGAAATCCAGTTTATCCACCTGCCCGGAGAGAACACACTGAGGAATCGCTCTTAAAAAGCTACCGGGCGAGGCCAGTCGAAAAGACTTTATCAAGAAATACACCTGATAGCGAAAGAGCACCGCTGAAGTTCACTCGAATCTGCTGTGTAGCGAAAAGGTTTCAGGGATGATTGTTCATTTTTAATAATAATAATAATAATAAATTAATAATAATAATCATAATAAAATTGCGATTTTAAGTCTCGTATGTGGCTGATGCCCGTTCACTCGACTTCACACCACTATTACCTCAGCAGGCTAGGTCACGTTAGGACTTTCTCAACTACCTGAGCAATAAACAGTGCCGTTTCCATTTACAGGTGCTGATCACTAGCATTCTGTCAATATTTTTCACAATCTTTAGTCATATACTCATTTTACACGATTTGACAGACGGATGGGCTGAGGAATGACTGGAATCACATAGAATAAGCCTCACCCCTCCGCCTTACCCTCACCTCTCAAAAGGAATATGTTTTCTCTATGTCTATCAGGCTGTATAAAGTGACTTAATTTGAGGCCAATGCTTTTCTGGGCAACAAAAGGTTATTGCCATATACAGGTTCCACTGCATTGCTAAACATATAACCATGGTGCATTTTCACCTCTGATGTCATCTCAAGGCAATGTTATTTGTGCTGGTTTCGTTTTCATCTGGGAACTTTACCTCGCTCGATATCGCGGCTCGGGCAGTGAAGGACGTGCACTGCGTGATACGAGTGACATTTACCAGCATGGATTAGTAATACTCACTCACACACGCTGATTTGGCGAGGTCGGAGATCGAGTAGATTTGATTTTTAAAGAGCAAATTCAGAGAGAGAGAGAGAGAGAGAGAGAGAGAGAGAGAGAGAGAGAGAGAGAGAGAGAGTGAGAGGGGGAGACAGACAGACAGACAGACAGACAGACAAACAGAGACAGATAGACACAGACAAAGAGAAGGAGACAGGTAGCAGACAGAGAGACAGAGAGAGAAGTTTATCAAGTCAGACATGTACATTTGAGACATAGAATAGACAGAGAGAGACTAGAGAGAAAGACATAATATATTTCCAGACAGAATGATGGACATCAATCAAATAGACAGATAGACAATTAGACAGCCTGACAAACAGACAAGCAAATAAACAGCCAGACAAACTGGCACGTAGGTGAGGTAAGCTCGGCAGGCAGACAAACTGGCATATAGGTGAGGTAAGCTCGGCAGGCAGATAGACAGACAGACAGACAGACAGACAGACAGACAGACAGACAGACAGACAGACAGATATAAACAAACAAACAAACAGAGAGGCAGGCAGGCAGAGGAACAGACAGGCACTCATGCAGGTAGGTAGACTAACAGTTAAATCGAATGGTAGGCAGGCAAATGGGGGTAGCACACAGACAAAGATCCTGGCAAACAGACAGACAGACAGACAGACAGACAGACAGACACACAGACAGACAAACACACAAGAGCCACTCCATTTATATCAAACGTGATTGCAACACGGCTTAAATGGATCTCTCTACACACTTTGAAATTCCCTTCCTTCCCCTTTACAGAAACTTATCACTCAACCCTCTCCATCACATTATGCCTCCCCACTCTAGAGTATCCCCCCCGCCCCCTTTTCCCCTCCTGGCTATTATCCACTTCCCTGTCCCTATCTATGTTTGGACATAAAAAGATGCACCTGGTATTACCCGCCAAAATGGGACCAGTGTAGATATCAGCGAGAGAATTCTAGTGATGGACAGTATCGTTTCTAAGTAACGAAACGTTCTATACTTAAGACATTTCGATATAGTATCGGAAGCATGGAAAGTCTCGGAAATATCAAAAGTATCAGAAATATACAGTACAGACGAAAAGTACAGCGAGTTTCGAATTGCCTAACTGGCACTAAGTATCAGTTTCGAAATAGTATCAATACTTTAGATACTTATAACCTGATGGCTGAGTGCCATTATACTTTCGATACTTAGATCTAGAAGGATGAGAATCGCGATACTTAAAATTACAGGTATCGTCTCACCATTACAAAGATCTCAAGTTCCATGTCTAAATGCAACAGTAATCGACGCCGGAAGCAAAACTGTCTTTCAAGCTACCCGGTTTATGGGGAAATCCTGGCTCAAAATAATTTCATATCAGCGATCCAAAGAGCCAAGGCTGTAAGAAGTAAAACAATTTTGGCGGTTAAAACTAGGCGAAACTGGAAGTACAGAACAGATAATATACACCCACTTGCGTGTAGCCTTTATTACTTCCTTGTGTTGTTTTGTGTGGGCTTTATTCAATGTTCTACTGATCATCACAATCCGCTTAATCGCAATTTCCTCGTAATCATACTATTTCCCACACATAGCACAGTCATAGCTTGATCGCCAATATCAGATAATTATGAGCAATTTTTAAACTGAGCTATTTTTTTTTTTGTGCTTGCTACAACCCAGTACATCCATCAACTGTAACAGACAAAGTAAGTCATAAAGTCATTGTTTAAAAAACGGCACCAAAGCTTGTACTGATCTCAATAGCCCAACACAGGTCCGATCACAGATGACATCGCAGAGATCAGTGAGAGTATCTCAGGCAAACACGACTTCGCATGAGGATTGATATCCAGTGAACTCCAGCGTAGCTGAGTTTTGTTGCCAATATCAGATATGAACAATTTTTAAACTGAGATATTTTTTGTGCTTGCTACAACCCAATACATCCATCAACTGTCACAGACAAAGTAAGTCATAAAATCATTGATTAAAAAACAGCACCAAAGCTTGAGATTGGCATTATTTCCTTGCTTGTCTTTTACAGTTTTTTTTCTTCTTTTTCTCCTGAAATGCTCACTCTAATGAGAAAGGCGACCTGCCAATGACTAAGACGATATGTTGTATAATTCTGTGCATCCATATAATGTAGAAATACGAAACACTGAATAATCACAATCTTTTAATAATCAGATTTCGGCCATACTGCCAAGGAGTTGCGCTAAAGCGGGCTAGAAAGTTAATTCCAGTTTCGTGCTTTAGATAATGAACAGTGCACGTAATTTACAACCACTTGCGTGTAGTCTCCAGTGCTTTCATTTCCACTTTTACTTCCGTGTTGTTTTATCTGTTGGTTTCATATCATACTATCGATTCCTAATCATTACAAACCGCTTAATTGCAACTTTCTCTTAACTGCAGTATTTTCCAAGAAATATATTTCTAACTATCATTTGGTCTTTAATGGATAATCAGAACTTCTGTTATTTTCGAGATTTCGTTCTTGCTGCCTAGGAGGTGTGCCTAGGTGGAGGGAGTAGAGAGTTAATAAGTTTCGTGAGAATGAACAAGGCTGGTTTACTTTTATTTTCATTCTTGATGTTAACAGCACTAGGCGCTCCCCTTCCCCCATTCCCGCCTCTAGGTTCCAGAGTTCCAGGCACTTATTAGAGGGCCAAATGACTCAATTTGTACAAGCCATTTACTTCACGAATATAATATTCCCCTTTTCTGGGGCCCTGCCAGCCAGTGTCAGGATGTAGAAATAAGTAAAATGACCTGTGATCTATATAAAGCATCCACTTTTAGTTTCTCGTACAATCTGAGCCTTCTAGATATAAATTAAAGCGTGTTAGGCTAATATATTAGCAGACGGTCAAAATAAGCCTATTGCAGAATTAGGGACCAAATCAGAATTCGAGATGACCATTTTTGAAAGAGATTTGTGAAAAATTTTGGGCGTTGACCTCCCCCCTCCCTTTTTTTTCTTCCCTTTATTTGTAGAATAACACATTTTGTTTATAGGGTCGAAAGAAGACAAAACAACAGGTGCCAGTAACTTTTTATCGTTATATTTTTAATCGTAACCTGTATATATTATATTTTTATTGTTATTATTGTCGTCAGTTTACATTCCGTCACTAGTGTCTGTGGTGTACCATTTTTTGTATCTTCATGTACAATATTTAATTTGTTAAAATAAATTTTCTTGCTTCCTGTCTCTCGGCCCTCAACAATATTGCCAAGCTGGCTCCTACATAATCAAATTTAGCTAATTTTCAAGCTCCTTGGCCACTTTTTGGCTCTGCTTGTATCATTCTAATGAAAGCAGCAGATCACATGAATACCTGTGCCAAGAGAACTTTGAAAGTACGTTTCGAGAGTGAGGCGAGATATTGTTTTATTTCTATGTCATTTCTTGCCAATGTGGCATCTCTTGACATTTCATAATTTTGTATGCGTGATAATGTGTAACATGACTCATATTTCCATTTAAAACCAGATATGGCTCCTTTTTGGTTCCTTACGAGGTCATTGATGGTGCATTTTTTAANAAATTTACTTAGAAATCAGTATTCCAACATCAGTTCCAACAATGGGACGGATATCCTGTCCAAAATTTGAGTTGTGCGGTATCCAACTATATTCGTAAAATTTGATATAATATGATATTCGAGATCAGAATAGAGAGCTTTTTTGTTCAAGTCTGGATCTTTTAAAGATCATAATGGCAGAGGCATACGTTCGGCATTTGCTGGTGTTATGATCATTTGCACGTTAGGAAACAGAATCACATGTGAATCACATGTGAATTTCACACCAGATTTGTGAATGTCTGTCTTTACTGTAACAGCCCGTAAAATATCCGAATTATAAAACAAAAGCTCTTTGTACAATATAATAAATATGGGGTCAGGGGATTGGGGTTCAAGTACGTAAAGCTCAAGGTAAACAGGTCCGATCTTGGGGGTAAACAACCCTTTAATTATAAAAATTATTAAAAAGGCGTGTAACTTAGCTCTTCTCTGTAGGAGGTTTGGAATGTAGTAGAGTAATTGAAAACCTGACAACAAGCAAGGGCACAAAACCCCTTCGAAGGTCATGTACACTTACAATAAGCTTACTGTGATATCTTATTATGCAAATGCATACCTTCATGTTAGCTGATGTCATTTGAGCGGAACTTATTATGTAAACACTGGAAAAGCTTATTTTCTCGAGCGCGCCAATCTGCTTATTCTTTGTTGTTTTTTTCTCTTGCTTTGTGATTACAATCCTAAGTCCTGCTTTTTTCTTTCCTTTCCTGTTTCTGCACTTGTCAAAAGTGATCAAAACAGCATAGAGGATACAAACCAATCAACGTTCTGCATTAATTTACCATCAAGCCTAGAGGCCACGAAGACATAAGGAAAGTGTGAATGTGTGTGTGTGTGTGTGTGTGTGTGTGTGTGTGTGTGTGTGTGTGTGTGTGTGTGTGT
>JAWQUT010000103.1:1730992-1737319 GCA_033807755.1 Ellobium chinense | reverse complement strand
TGAACTGTCTTTAGCATTGCAAATGTGTGATTTAATTTCCATTTTTATCAGGAACGATAAGAAAGGTACTAGTTCTAGGTCTGAATCCAAACAAAATGGCTAGAAGAATACCAAAGTGGAAAACAAAGTACCCAGGGTCAGAATAACTTTATGCTGAATAATTTAACAAGAGATTTGACCTTCTTCCGATCTCATGCATTCAAGTGCTTTTGCTGTGCGTGGAAATTGAAGTGTTTTGAAATTAAAGTGGTTTGGCAAGACCCTCCCCTCCGACTCCCTCCTCCTCTCCCTTCACCGGGCCAAAATAATGATGGAAGATAACATACGACGACAGTCGTCCTCTTCTGCATCATCGGGTCAAGGTTCTGCTAAGCATTTTCGTCTGGAGGCTTTTTGTCATAACGTCCGAGGAGCAAGTGCGGTTGTCAGCTACATACTTCCGAGGAAAATAATTAACAGCCTTTCCATCAGCAAAATTTATCACCCTGCCTTGGTTAGTGGTGGGCTGGCACTTAGATTTGTTTAATATAGCGATACTTTATGCTATAAGTATCGATTCAAATACTTCATTCTGGACAGGATTTCGATGCTCCCGATACCTATTGCACTTCCGATACTTCGTACAAACCAGTTCACACTCCAGACGTCCTGACGGCAAAATCTAGCGTTACCAAAACGCTTTGAAAGGATCAAAATTTTAATTAAGTTAGAAAGTGTTCCGATCCTCATGATCAAACTAGCTAAAAGTCTCCTCGATGCAAAACTTAGCGATATCAAAAGATATCGCAAGTATCAAGGGTATCGATACTCAGAAATTAAAATATCCACCATTAGTCTTAAGTTCTATGATGCCATCACTTTTCAGAGTTTGCCCTTTATTGCATCATTTTATTGGGTCAAGGTTCCGAAAACAGGTTATGAATTTCTCTAGGGGTGCATTAATGTCACTTACAGATAGATATAGGCTGTCAAATACAAACTCTAATGAATAATTCATTAGCAAGATGTTTTGGGGTTTTTTTTTCGTCGCCATCTTGCAAATGCTCCTTGAAATTTGTCCACTAATGCAGTTAAAAGTTCAAGGTGCTGCAGTGAATTTTGTCGTGATGTTTTCCTCATGTCGGTGACAGAGACAAATACATAACACTGTATATAATATGCATATTTTGTTGAATAATTAAAGAAGAAGCAATTAATAACCACCCAAATTACATGTATACTCGTCGCGTCTAAAGTATATGACAGTCGCTTGATCATTACTTCAACGTTGCGCACTTTTAAATTAGGAAATGGAAACCCACCCCTAAATAAAAATAGCTGGTCTAGTATTTTCACACTGGGGTCACTTCAAACTGGTTTATACCGGCAAAGTTCGCGTGTCCCAAACAGTGGTGAAAATAACGCAGAGACATGTGAATAGAAAATCCCCATGACGTCATGCCATAGATTTCGTGATTAAACCAGGACACGATAGGGTTTACCTTGCTGCCCCATTCGCAGTAGAATTCTAGAGAAGGCCCCGTTATATTATTATATTCCACCCTTATGATTATGGCGTAATTTGTGTGTTTGTGTCAAATCTATGCGTGCACTGGTCTAACGGTTCATTAATTCAAGTTTAATCTAATTTCTTTCTTTGGACCCAGGTTACAAACATATTATAGGAATAAATAAAAACATCGATATGCATGACAAATACATAATCAGACAAAACAATGTAAGTGCATATACTGTTTTTGTTTTAATATCAAAATGCGACACAGCAATAATTTCCATTTTGGGTGGTGATTAGTATGATTGTGCGGCTGTTCTCCGGAGAGATTCAGCAGAATGGATATCCAATCTGTGAACATGATCGCAGATTTCTGGGCTTCTTTTCTTGCTTTTGTAAAATGATTCTGCCTTCAATGTGACTTTGTAGGCAGAACTTTTGTCACCATTTTTTAAAACTCATTTCTATTCAGCTTAAACTAGCTCATAGATATCCAATGATGGTTCTACATTTAAACAGCATTAAATCAAATCTCTCTAGCCATCTCCGGTTAATCGTAACTTCTCTTGAGCACGGAAAAAGAGTCAATTATAATAGAAGCTGTGATTGTCTGTTGACGTTTAATGGGATGAACAACATTTTATTATGTGGAAAATTTTGCGATTAAGCGGAAGTTACGATTATCCGGAAGTTACGATTATCCGGAATACGATTAAGCGGCGTTAACTGTATAAGCTTAATGGATGCTTAAAGCTGAAGAATTGTTGGTCATTGCTGAAGTTCTTCGATCCACTACTGTTCCGAGGCGCCCCCGAGGGAGCGTAGACAAAAAGAGACACAAAGGAGGAAGAGATATTAGAGAAATGGAGGGGAAGAACAATGATACCGCTGTTGACAGACAGACAGACAGACAGACAGACAGACAGACAGACAGACAGACAGACAGACAGACAGACAGGCAGGCAGGCAGGCAGGCAGGCAGGCAGGCAGGCAGATCTTTTGGCTCTCTGGCTCAAAGAGAAATAAATGAAAATAATCTCTGTGAACCACACTATTTAACAACGTTCCTATATACTTCAGAGGCGAGGAAAAGATATCCTGCTGGCCGATTCTAACGTGTAGCACTCATGCCGAAGATCAGCATTAAAACTTTTTCAGCCACTAAATTAAGTGGGGTTACTTTTTCGCCCCCTCCCACCCCTCCAAAAACACACACACACACACACACANCACACACACACACACACACACACACACACACACACACACACACACACACACACACACACACACACACACACACACACACACAACATATTAATTTCAGAACTTGCGTATTAACGCTGGGATCTCTTCCCATTGTAATATTACATGTGTTCATCGATGCTGAATGCAGCCTTAGCAGTGTTCAACACACACAACATAATACAATTTTTACGATGTTAAGAGATCCCATCGTTAATGCGCAAGCTCTCATATTATTATGGCACCGTCATTTCGTATCTCAATTCCAGTTCCATCCACATCTTGTCTTTTAAATGTCGCGCTCAAGATGCTTTTCGGGAAAAAAAAAATTAGCAGAGCTCAGACGCTGTCAGTTTTGGTGCCTAAAACTAAGAACATGCTTTGAGATACCACTGCTCCAACCTGAAGGAAGTCGGGGAGTTTCACATTTCACATCATTATTCCAGAGGTTCCATCTGCAGAACAGATCTTTAAATGTTGCAACAGCAGACAACGCTTAAGACGAAAACGGTTAAACCGAAAGTAGCGCTAAAATGACAGGAAGCGAGAAGCTCCGTTTACTTCCCTCTTTTCAGGTTTTTCTGTGGAAACTGAAACACTGTTTAAACCGAACGTAAATCTCTGGTCCCGCGGATTTCGTTTTAACCGTTGTCTAGTGTGAGATCTCTTGGGATCATGATTTATTATGTCTGCAAAACATTATTGTAGTAATTAGCAATTTGCAAAACAGTCAGAAGGCGACGCCATAATAGTCGAAATGGACAAAAATCTGGGTTTTGCAAAGGGTCAAAATGATTGCTTATTGACTGACACTTTTCGGTGATGGTGACCAAAAAAGGATGAGTTTCCGTTCTGAGTGGAATATAGTCATTTTCTGAATAATTCAATTTTTGTGTTCAGTTCGCATATATGGCTCTGGGACCCATCAGACAGCGATGCCTGGGGCATCAGACCCAACATTATGTTTAAAACTCAAAAAAAAAAGAAAAAGAAAAAAGAATATTCTTCCTGATCCTTTACTATTTCTCCTTCCTCTCCCTCTCTCATTCTTCCTCTCATTCACTTTTCATCCACCTCTTTTTCTCATTGTAAAGTTGTATCGTACTCCGGTACCTCCCCTCCCCTCCCCCTTTCTCGTGAAATGCGAGGTCCAGGCCAGGGTCCATCCGGCCTATGCATAAATCCGCCACTGCAAACCATCTCTCATTGTATCAGTTTACCGTACTGTTCTCTCTCAGCAGACTCTTCTCCCGGGGGAAAACACTACGGTTGACAGATAGGGTTGCCAGATTTGGCTGTTTCGGAGCCACACATCAGATTTTTTTGTTCTTTTAAAAAGCCCTTGGCTCCGAAAAACCAATTAGCGCTTTGGCTTTTTTTTTTTTGGCTCCTATGGACTTTAAGTTAAATGAACTAGTTTGCTATATAAAAAGTAATTATACTTCTCTCAAACTGGAATTTTAAGTGATCAGGCTTCTGTCATAATTTCCGGATGAACACAAATTAAATTAAAGAACGACTTCTGCTTCGATTTATTTCTTTTTATGTTGCTTTAATATATTGAAGAAAGGTTTATGATATTACTCACGTACATCTTATACATAGTTCGTAGTAAATTTCTTGTCCTATGTCATATCCTCATCCTAGGAGGCCGTTTCCGAACATGGTTTGGCTCTTTTCTGGCCATTTCCAAAGAGCGCTTCGGTTCTCGCTCGCAAAAAAAGTCTGGCAACCCAGGTCGACAGCGTGATATTTCTTCCATCATGAAAGATGGGGTACTTTTTCACAAGACTAAACAACAGTTATTACAGTCAGGTTGTAAGAAGTGCTGACAAAGAAAGGATTTTAAGAGCTCATCATTCTGACCCCGCTGGTGGAGGCCATCTTGGTATCAACGCGACCTACCGGAAGTTGTCTGAACGATACTTCTGGAAAGGTGAGTACAGATATGCTAGATGCATATTATAACTGCCCTTGAGCATCATCTTCTTCTTCTTCTTCCCCCTCCTCCCTCTCTTTCTTTAAACGCTTCTCCCTGGATCTATTGCAAGTTGTCTGAAAGGAGCTTTCATACATGATTACAACAGGTTCACTTAATCTTCATGTATATTAGTATTATTACCCCTCCTCCCGTGGCATATGAATATTCTGTACGTTAGCTAACGCACAGCGGTAACCACGGAAGACTCTCAGAACAATAGTAGTATTCAATTAGTTAACGCTGTACGTTAATTCATGTATGGCTTATGCATACTGCCATTGGTCTTTATTTGTCCTCCCTTTCCTTCCTGTCTATTTCTTCTCTTCTTCTTTTCATCGCCAGCTATGTCTTCCCCCACCCCATTTCTTTTCTTCTTCTCTGCATCTCTATTCCTTCTCACTCTCTTCTCCTTCCTCTCCCTTCCTCCTTTCCTTTTCCTCACGTAATTCCTCTACTTCCTCTCCTTTTCCTCCTTCTCTCTTTTCTTTTCTCCTCCTGAGATTCCAATCCTCAGCAATGCTCTATCCTTCACATCATCCATAACTTCCAATTATCCTTCTCCGTTTTCCCTCCTTACAAACATCTTCTGGTCTGACATGTATGTAACTGTCGAGGATGCATGAAAGCATGCAGAGAAGAATTGCGTGTGGAGGAAAAAGGTAGAAAGAAAGCGATAGCAGCCCAGCTAAATGAGGACGAAAATGGATAACAGTCGAGTTGTAAGCGAAGATTATGTGATATGTGGTAATAGAAATACTGATGTGCGAGAGACAACCGTACCACATGAGGTGCAACTGTATAATTTGTTAATATCATTTATTAGTTTACCTATGTTATGTACTGGCATATGCCTACAATAAACTGAAGCTGAAGAGAAAAAGACAAAAAAATTGATACATTTCTTTCAAGTTTTCCTTTTCTCTTACTTTCCCTTATTCTTTCTTTCTTTTTTTTTTCCATCAATATAATCATGCTTTTCTTCAATAGACGCTAATGTTATTCTTCCCCCTTCAAATCCCATTTCCATCCACGACCGTTGACTCCCTTTACTTCTTATCTTCATGTTCATTCTGCTCTGTTTCATATTAACGGTTCTCTTCTCCTTGAACTACCGAACATTTCCTCATTTCCCCCATCCTTGGTCGTTAACTCATTTTCATCCATTTATTTTCATATGTGCCTCTCTTTTCTTATTTCTTCTATCCCCACAGCTTCTTCACTGACTTCGAATTTCTCTCCTCACCCTCCCTCCTCCCGACCCCCTGCTTCGGCTTCTTCGATCCACTACTATTCCTAGTCGCTCCCAAGGGAGCATAGGACCGTCGACAAAATAGACACAAAGAACGAGGAAAAACAAAGAAATGATAGCTTCACTAAAATGATGATATTAGACATAGAGTGAAAGAGAAAGACAAAGAAAGAGAGAGAGAAAGAAAGAGAGAGAGAGAGAGGAGGAGGAGGAAGAAGAAGAAGAAAAGAAAACGGCCTTTTCTCTTCTTCTACCCTTATCTCTTCCCACTAGTCCACTCAATATCCCAAAAGGCCAGTTCAATAATGGATCGTCTCTCTTTAACTCCTCACTTTCTCTTTCTCTTATTTCTTCCCTTTC
>JAWQUT010000103.1:1720992-1725992 GCA_033807755.1 Ellobium chinense | reverse complement strand
CAGCGGATGCTCACGAAATCGAATGCCTAGGAAATAGTGCATGATCTCCAGTTCGTGAACAAAAGTTGACGAACTGCAACCTAAGAAAAACCACTATTAGGCGGGATGGTACTTAACCATCTTATAGGAGCCATTTTTATTGACGTAGATGATGTACTTGTACAGTAATTATACATGTTACTGAACGATCCAAAGCACTGTGCGATCCAGCATCTTCGCGTGGAGATGGTTGAGGGGGGAAGGAGTAGAGAGGGCATATCTAACACCCTCGGGGACCATTTTATTGGCATTGGATCTCTATGATATGAGACTGTGCCGATTGAGAGTTTCGAACATTTTGAGGCCAGGTTGCGAATCTGCAATCTACAGTACACTTGTGTTTATGAAAATGAAACAAAACTTGAAAATGCTACTTTCATTTACCACCTATGGAAATCAATTGACAATGTCATACAATGTTATACATTTCAGTCATAATGATAAATATCAGCCTCTGTAGGGAAATCTTTTCATTTAATAAAGTCGGAATTACAGATGATATGAGGATAATATTGTAAAGATTATGGCTAGACAATTTCTTTCTGTTCCTCTCATTATTTTAAATTTTTTTTTAAAAATGCCTGCACAGAGGATCGAACAGTTCTGATCACTCAGCAATCACACCGTTGAAGTTCACGATGCAAGCGTAATGAGTGGGGATAACGTCACCGCTGCTTTTGTTGCTTTTTTTTTAACTCGTATCTGTCACAAATGTACTGCAGATAGCAGATTCACGACCAGGACCCCCAAGGTGAACCACTTGAGCCCTCTGATTGGGAACAGCACACTCTTCTCCAACTGTCTCGTCTCAACACGCACGTGCCTGACACGCGTATAAATAATAGGAACACAGCTGGGTTACGTTCAACATTCGTGGGGTAAGAAATAGACTGGTGAGATAAAAATAAATAATGAGGTTAACGCCAAAATAGCTGAATCGCACAACCCCTCTCATTTTGATAGCCCGCAAGAGAAATGGAAAAAATGCAGTGTGCTTCGCTTACACATTACACACGTGCAGAGTTCTGATAATATAGCATAAAAATGCAGTTCCAGAGATATGCTCTGTGTGGCCCCCTTCTCTCTTTCTATTTTCTTCTTCTCCTGCCCCCCCCCCGANCCGACCTATTCCTCCTCCTCCCCCCCTCACCTATTCCTTTTTGTAAGTTTATAATTGTGACTATTGAAGACATCGAGTGTGGCAGGAAAATGATCTACGATTGACACCTTGCCAGTTTATTCACTTTCTCATCCCAGCAAGCTATTTGTAGTGCGAGATGTCTGGCTTAACCAAGACAAGCGATACTGACGAGGATTTCCACTAAATTATGTCATTCTTCCCATGTCTAAACAATTACCACTTCAATTCAATTCAATTTTTATTCAATCGAACCCAGGTTACATAGAAACATATAGGTGATCAAAACATTGATAACGCATGACAGTACAAAGACAGAACGATATAACTGCATATACAATAGACAAAACAAGTTAAACATGTGTACTAAATAAAGGAAATGAAAATGGAGAACAAAATGAAATGGTAATAAACAAAAACCCCAAAAAATGATAATAACATTATGGTGTGTTTAGGAAGGAAATATTGCGTAATAATATGATTCAAAGTTCAGGAGATCAGGATGACTTTACAGAAACTACATAACCGCAACGCGCAAAGTCAAATATCCAAGGGAGATTATTCACATCCAAGGCGTATTAAATTTTATTGAAGTCGCACGAACAGGCAATACAGTTTGTAATTTATTCGCCACAGTAAAGGACATGGTCACTGAGAATACCCGATTTTCATACATTCAAGAGCGGTGCATTATGGAGCTAACTGTACACACTGATCACACTGAGACTCACCGGATGCCGTGCTATTCATAGGCAGTAAAACTGACTTCTAATACTAAAAAAAAATGTAAGGAGCTAGCAAAAATGTAGATTTATAATGGTATAGTGCTTTCTTAGTTTTAAAAACAGAAGCAGTGAGTGCTTCGGCTTAAACCTCGGCTTGGATCAGTCCATCACAAACATTATGTGACCGAGTGGAAAGGCATTATAATTCTTTATTATTAAGGGGGAGGAATGTGAGCTCGGTTTGATAATTTTTCAGATAAACTATTCCATAATATTATTTTAGGAAAGTGTGTCACGAGGGAGTTCACTAAATTTCTGTGAAGGATCAATTTTGAGAGGAAAGACCGAAAAAAACCTGCACTAGAAAATTTCATCCTACAGGGAATCGAACCAAGGTCTTTTAGCTTGCAAGTCTAACGTGCTACTATTACACCACAAGAACGTTAACTTCACAGTAAATTTAATTCTTAAATACCTACTGCCTGAATATTGGTCCCTAACATCCACATGCAAGCCTGGTGTTCCCCCATTGACCCTGACACATTTTTCGACTGTTCATAAATAATACTGATGAGAATTCTCCGTGTCCTTCAGTCCAATCATTTGTAAATAAGAACTGGGTTATTAGGAGCGAAAGTTGTCCACATGCTAGTAATCAGCGGTTGCAAAGTGACAGCAATACTGTGGATTCCTAGAGAGCTGATAAAGTTGTTGAATGATCTAGACAGCTGGGGGATATTGATGATGATAATAATAATATGAAGTCGTGTGAGGGCCAGTGCCTAAATACGATTACAGATTTGATATTCATCATTATTACGATCATATATCTGGTTGATATCCAACTATCTGTATTCATGCAGTCCCGAGGGGAGGGGGGTGGGACGGGGTGAGTACGGAGCTATCAAAACTCTTGTTGTGTTACTTTCTGGTTGAATTCTTGTTGTGTTACTTTCTTGTTAAAACTAAGTGTATCCAGGTGCTAAGACGCGTTACGTTTAGGATAGAGAAATGTGAGAAATGAACTGATTTAAAGCTAATACAAACTACGAGGGTGGATCAAAAAGTTCGTGGTCTCGCAGTGTAGTGTCATGTAGGACACTGTTGAAGATTCTGATGCATTCACTTTGACGCATTTCGCGGTTTTCTGGGCGAGATCCCGAACATTTTGATCCACCTTTGTAGACAGTTTGGACAGTGTGTCACTATGAAAGGTCACTTCAGAAAATATCGGCCAAAGATATCTAAAGCTATAAAATTTCTTATCCCTGTCAGGATTCGAAGTCAAGTCCCTCAGTTTTCAAGACGAGTGTGCTTTCCTCATATATACCACAGAGATGCTAGCTTCAAAGCAATTTAATCCATATATTCCTACCCGCCGGAATATCGTTCCCTAACTTCCACGTGCAAGTGTAGTGTTCACCTGTGACACTAGCACGCTTTCTAACTGTACACATAAAAACTGCATACTCATATCACTGTCATCTCTGATATCAATTAATTAAGCACGTGTAGGCAGGATGTATTTTCTGAGGTTAACGTTCGCATAAGATTTATCACATTCATTTTGGTTGCAGAAAATAGATTCCACCTAAAACAGGGGACAGGAGCTTAGGGGTAGGATATCAAGGGAAATTACTGGCTTTCTTAGGATTCTTTCCCCTCTTGATCCATCTCCCCCTACCTCCTCTCCCTCTTTCTTCGATCTCTTCTCTCCTCCTTCTTGTATATCCTGTCTTTTCATTTCTCCTCCGCCTCCTCTGTTCTCCTCTCTCTTTTTTATTCTTCTTCATTTTGCCCCTTCCTTCCCTTCTCCTTCCACGATGATCTCTTTTGCCCTTTCTCCTTCTGTGCCCTTCCTCTTTCATTCTCCCTCTCTCCATTCCTTTTCTCTTCGTCCTCTTCTCCGGCACAACAAATCCAAGATCTCCCAGCTGAGACTGATAGTCTAGCAGAATGACGCACGAAGGCAGTCAAAATAATTAGGCAGTTTGTGTGAAGCGATCGGGGTTAACAAGAAAAGTACGTCAGTCAAATCTTATCGCCTCCGCACGTGTGTAAACTGGATGAGTGGTGAATGACCTCTGAACTTTGAAGAGACACCTGAGTTACACAACTTAGTAGCAAAACATGCGTCATGCATTCTTCATCACACATTGGGTTTCATTTTTGTTGAAAATTACATGGGGGTGAGAATCTGCACACCTGTGCTCGTGATGCATATATAGTGGAGCACCGATAATAGGTACACCTTGTTACCAACAAAAATATACTTATTAAAAGAAATATGCAATAACCATACACGTACCCTTAGAGCAGGAAAACAGCAGAAATACTGTTCTCAGGATCCGTGTGTACGTATCAAGCGTGTTCGTATAAAGTGTGCTCCACTGTAGCTGTAATTGTCCATCACATCTAAGAAGACCACTTTAGCAATAAGACTATTGTCAGTTCATAGAGTGAAACCTTTGTTCACCCAATTTCGTGAGGCTTTTGACCTTGTGTAACAAGTCTGCCATCTTCTACTTCCTTGACTAATAGTTCATTAATGTTTTTGTCTCAGTTTTACACAGGTATCAAGTCAATGGAAAAGCAGTGTCAGGGACGCTTGTGGATGTCTCTCGGTGCAAGCTGGATTGTTCCGTTAAACTGATTTCTTCTTTTCTGGGGTTGTTTGATGTGCAAATTGTGCAGATGGCTGGTAAGACTAATCTAGTTCTGGCATGGAAGATTCTGGCAGATGGATTGGGTGGAGGATGAGGGGGCCTGGGTCTTGGAAGAGATCTGACGTCAGTTGGCTGGGTATAATGTTTGTAAACACCAGAAGTAGAAGATTTCCGAATGAGACTGACATGGGTAGGAGATAATTCTCTTAATCACTGAGATTCTCCCCCGGTTCTTGCTCACCGGTGGAATCTTATCTTTGCCGTTGTTGTTGTTGTCGTTGTTGTCGTTGTTGTTGCTGCTGCTGCTGTTGTTGTCGCTGTGTTGTTGTTATTGTTATTGTTGTTGTTATGGCTGCTGTTGATAATGATGACGTCACCCAGGCCGTTGAAAATGTTATTGTTGGTGCTTTTGATGGTATAGCGATAGCGGTG
>JAWQUT010000103.1:1654940-1704740 GCA_033807755.1 Ellobium chinense | reverse complement strand
GGGGTGGGTAGGTGGCGCATGAATGCCTTTCTGGAAAATTTGGACCAACTGAGGTACATAGAATGGAAACTGCCCAATTCACAGTTGACCACACACTCCCTCTCCCCGTCCATCGCTTTTCCAAATGTTTTTTTTGTTTTTAAATTAAAATTGATTTGCATTTTCTCCACCTTCCCGCTACTGCCTGTCAGCTGCTCATTGTGAAATAACATGGCACATAGTGCTTCGTTGTTGTTAGTATACACCAAAACACTACTATCAGATAAGAAGAAGGCTCAAAATTCCCATCCAAGGGGTCCGAGATAGCTGCAAGAATAATAACTAATGTAATTTAAGACATGGGAAGGCGAATAAAATAGCTTCCCTTGTTTGCAAAACGCCCGAGTTGAGCTTAGTTACCTCCCTCACAACTGCTGTTTGATTAGTTTCCGTGATGTTAGACTGTTAGTGTTACGTCCACCATAACGATAGAAATCCCGGAAACGAAGTACATGGTGCAGATAAACAGGAGAAAGGCAATGTTTGATAACTGAAAGAGTCCTTAGATGTACCTAGTCTAGATCTAACTCTAAAGCTAGATCTACTCTATTCTAAACTCCAACCAAAATTAACCCAACGCATATTTTTAAGTCCCTTTCTGTCTGCTCTGGAGTCAGCTTTCATCAGATTGGTAACAACTGATAATGTTATTTCAAAATCTTGATCTTACTAAAGCTTGGCATGGCCTGCCTATCTGATGCCCAGCTGAGCGTGGATGACAAAATCTTGACTTCACTAAAGCTGAACATGGCAGCTGATTCTGAGCTGAGTGTGGGTGACTCATTCGATGATTTCAGCAGCCTGAAATGGGCTATTGAGTTGTTTGAAAAGTCCCAAAAGTCAAATTATTGGATACGAGATTGTCGCACCATCGAAGCTGCACAGAAGAAAGGTATTAAACGTCCCATGAGGGAATCCTTGGTGTATTACAATCTCACTTGGGCTTGTGTAAAAGGTGGTCGTAATTATGATGAAAGGTAAGACTAGCCACATATTGTTGAAGCTTAGTTATTTTATTTACATCAATCATCATATAATTTGTAATGTGATTATTTTGTCCCACCAGAAAATTGCACTTGCATACCACAAATTTCGGCGTTTTTGAAGCTTTGCTGCAGCTTTGAACTTTTTCACAAGTTTGGGCATTCTTTGTAAATGTGGTGCAAATTTTGCTGGTTTTGGCCGAACAGTGCATTTTTTATGCCCAGTCACTAAATTGCATGAATAGGAACACAGAAAATGTGTTCCATTTCTACAAATTTGCAGCAGTACCATAGTCAATAATGCAATGTGATGGTAAATATACTGAAGTTATGTAGCTATGTTTGCTAAATTTCGCATCTTCTGGTGCAAATTTTATCCCATTTTGCATGCAAATTTTGCAATTCTTAATGAATTCATCTTTTGAGCCTAAATTTGAGGGTTTGAAATGCCATTTTCTGCAGGGGCAGATTATTGTCTTTATGTTTTGATTCCAAGCATGCATCTCAGAAGAATGTAACATTTCCATTTGCTGTAAGATACAATAAATTAATATAGAGATGAAAACACTCCAGATGAATAAGATATTTTACTATAATACTAGGCAGATCACAATTATTCTGCCCAGATATCATTTTTTTATTTTGTTCTAATTGCATCTTTCACATTTCTTATTACCAGACTGTATTATAAACATTAACATTTCAGTACCTTATTGAGTACCTTACTGTTGTTACTGATATTTCTGGTTGATTCATTGATATAGATGCACTTCAGTCATTCTAAGTCTGCCACATTCAGCATGAGTATTTTACATGTATGTAAAGTATTTTCCTTTTCATCCACAGTACACGTTCACCTAGAGGAGACTGTGGATCTTATGTCAAAGTCGCTGTGAGCAAAGATGGCCAGACTCTGGTTGTTAAGGACATATGTACAAAACATAACCATGACACATCGCAGGTTAGTTTTCAATTTATCAGGTATTTTCTGGAACTGGAATGTTGAATGTTGCTGCATAAACTAACCATTTCATACTATCTGCCAAAAGTTAAGAGTTCTTGGAATCTTGAAATGAAAGTTCCAAAGACCTGACGAAATCTTAGAATCACAGAAATCAAGCCAAGCAATGGAAATTTTCATTTGGATGCCAACACAAGAGTTGCCACTTTTCTCAAATTTTCTGAATTCCGGAACATTGCAATTTTGCATTAGTTGTCCAATGATTAATCTTAGTGAATGTGGATCACTTAATAGATCCACAGAATTTAATTCCAATATAAATTAACCCATGAATGGATTTGCATATATACCAGACTAATGATTGGGAAAGAATCTGCAGTAAAGTTGCAGTATTATGATATTTTGAGAGCACATTTCAATTTCTTATTTCGTTTCAGGAAACTTTTGAGCGTCTTCCAAAACAAAAACGATTGTTAAAAGAAAAATCTCCAAAACCTAAAAGACTGAAAAAGGAGAAGAAAGAGAAGCTACAGAAAAACCCAGTTAAGAAAATCATTCAGAGGAATCTCATCAAGAAAGCTGGGAAGGTTGCAAAGATCAGGAAACTGAACAACAGTGTGAACAATGTCAAGAAATTCCTCACTCGACCACGCTCTCTGCAAGATTTTGTAGAGAGTCTCCGACAGAGTGGTGGTATGTATTTGGATTTCAGGATGTCTTTTTTGTGTTATAGAGTGTTTCAGAATACTGCTCGCTGAAACAGAGTCCCCAAGCGATCTATTTTTAGCTGCGCTGTCCCAAACGGCAGCTGGCAGTTATCTTTTTGCCTGGGTGAAAGGTTAGATCGGAGCTGCCTTTGATGTTGACCATTGGGCTGTTAGGCGCAACCTAGAATATTATAGAGGTTCTCTCAACCAGTGCCTTGGAGCAAGAATTGTGCGTAATATACTTGCCACTCTAACACAGGAAAGAATATCATCATGATCTGAGAGAGAATTTTTTCTTCCTTTTCCAAAACCTTTGACATTTCTGAAAAACGACTAATTTAAGACCATGCAGTCAAGAGGTTTTGGTAATGGTAATACAAATCAACAGAACCCTTACATTTCCCTTTCACACATGCTATAAGGTTCATTTTACAAAATTCCTGCTGACAAAAAAAGAAAATTGCCAAGATTTACAATCAGTCATGTGGTTGATGGCTGCAGCAGCTAGTATTTATTCTGTGCAACGCAGCGCAATATCAGTGAAAGAGTAAATGAGTTGGGGAAAACTTTAAGAGTATGGCAGATGTTCTTGCCTAAGCTAGACTGTAGACAAAGAAAATTATCACCATATATGTTGATAAAGTCACTCAGAAATGCTACACACCTGTCCACAAATCCACAAATACACCAATACACATGCAGACACAAACACACAAAAACACACACACATACGCATGCGCATGCACACTCCTGCCCATACATATTACAGTAGAACTCAATATAAAATATGCCCTTGGTATACTTTTTATCTGGGTATTCTTGATATCGAACTCCACCTCATCAATGAAGTGATAGAATAATAATGAATCTGTGCATTTGAAGTTAATAATACATGTACTTAAGAACAAGGTAGGTCTTTACCTATTAAATGAATAGATACTTAATATTGGGGTTCCACTGTATGTGTACACAAAGAGATAAAATCAATCTTTATTTATTCTGAAGGGAATTATATATTTTTCAGTGCTATGTCCGGCTGTTAGTATATATCAGTATTACCCATTAATTAGTTACATGCAGGAGAGGAGGAAGGGAAAGTCTAGAGGTTCGTCGTACGAATGTACTGTACAATAATACATCAGTATTATGTTATTACATGTATATTATACCTCATTATGAAGCATGAATCTCACATGTGCATATTCACATGTCCGTGATAAGTACAATGTATTCTTTTCTCATGCACCAGTGCATGTGATACATAGACACCCTTGGTGCATGGAAAAAAATACACTTATTACTTAATGTTGAAGTCTACCTCATAAATGAGAAAATAATAATGAATCCGTGCATGTGAAATTCATATTAAAATTTAACAACAAGGTAGGCCTGAGCATGGAGTCTAGCTTCTAAGAATATTCAGATCTGTCTTCCCACTCTCCAAGCGAGTAAGTTGACATATTGAGATAGATCCATGGATTCCATTAATTTCGTGAGAATACCCTACAGAGGCACAGTTTGATGAACTAAATCTAGGTCATCAAAACAATTTTAGCCCCAAAGCCAACCGCTTTCCAAGCTACACAAAAAAGAGCTGAATACTAGCCTCAGCCGATGTTATGCCCCGATATGCACTTTGACACCCCCCCCCCCCCTANCCCCCCCAAGCCTTGCTAGGTGGCCTCCGATTGATGACGTAGACATTTATCGGACTTAGTCACACGTGGAGTTTCAGGCACAAGATCTGAAGAAACCTATACTAAGTTGACTTTCGTTTGGTTTAAACTGAATTTTATAATGCTCTTTTCATTGGTATAACTTGTAGTATTCCTGGGCAGCTAACTTGCTGATCATGACTACTTTGATGGAACAAACCCTTCCTCTACATCCATAATCTTGACCAACACACTGCTGATGTTTTGTCATTTGGTCATACTCTTTCCTAGATGGGTGAAACATTACCCTATACCTACATGAACATTATCATAGTTCTTTTGCTGCTTGATATAAAACTCATTTACGATCTGAAATCATCATCCATCTCTTGCTCTCAGTCAGTTAAATATGTTTTGTTAATTTAACTTTACATTCCTCTTTTTCTTTAGTACTTCTCATGTTTGCTATTTTCTGCCGACACCTCTCCCCTCCCCAATGACAAAAATTAGTCCATTAAAATGAAACACACAAATGTTTGTCTCATTACTTACTTTTTGTTGCCATCCTCTGAAGGTCACAGATTGTACTATTTTGTATCTCTTTGCATTTCAGATGTCACAGTGGAGGTTATAGAAGATGAGAAGGGAAACATGAAGGGAATATTCTGGCAGGATGCCACAATGAAGACACGATTTGAAAGCTATCCAGAACTGCTGATTGTTGGGTCCGCAAATGACATGAACAGACTGAAGACTTCAGTGGTTTTTCAGATAATTCTTGATGGCAATGGAGAAAGTGAAATAGCATCTGTGTTTCTGATTTCATCTGACGATGCCGACACATTTACATCCCTCGTGAATATTTTTCGAAATCATAACACAGGCTGGCTAAGAACAAGGACTGTACTTACATGCAAAGACCTTAAGCACCGTCTAGTTTACAGATCTTGTTTTCCTGATGCCAGCTTGCATATCTGTATGCTGCAAGTGATGGAAGAAATGAAAAAGGACATGGCCACGGAGAGAATGAACATATCTCCAGTTGAAAAGTTAGGGATTTTGTCACTGTTAGAGAAAATGGCCCATGCTCAGTCAAGTGATCTCTATGATGACATTTATGATGAGCTGCAGAACACAGGGCTTTCAAAAGTTATGACTTACTTCAATCAAAAGTGGCATCCCCTCCGTGAGGAGTGGGTGAGTGGGCTAAAAACATCTGTTCATTTTAACAATGAAACCACAAAGAGGCTAGATGCCATATTTGAACGAGTGAAGGACATGGTAAAAAAATCTTCCCCTTTGCCCCATTTTTGTCAGGACCTGCAAAAGGTCCTTCAGACTCTTCAGGAAGAAACAGACAATCGCATTAGCAATGATGTGGCCATCAGGTCTGCCAGCACATATCATCATGGCTCAACAGAGCATCGCTTTGCAAATTTTCTTACTCCCTACGCATTCAGAGATGTTCAAGCTCAGCTTCGCCTTAGCTCCACCATTAAAATGGATGCAGAAATATGTGACATCACCAGCCCTATCAGCATTCCAACTGCAGCTGAGAACATTATGGTCTCTGCAACATCATGTTCTTGCCAGCATTTCAATATGACATGGCTTCCATGTCAGCACATATTTGCATTTCGGCAAAAGGCCTCTCTGGACTTGTTCTTTGAGGACATTGCACAGCGATGGCATTTATCTACACTGAAATCCGTCTTACCCACTCTAAAGTCTTCATCACAGAATACTCCATCCCGAATGGATAGGTCACAAAAGATGCAGACTCTCACCCATCAGCCTGATGCATCAAATTCACATTTTCATTACCACAAACCCCAACCTTCATGGCCATCTCACTCACAAACACACATGAATGGCCAGCCTTCAGACATGTCTCAGGCACAGAAATTTGAATCTCTTTTGGTGTACTCACAAAGACTTGCTCAGCTTGGCAGCGACGTTCCTATGGGAAAGTTTGTGAAAAGACGAGAAACCTTATCACGCCTGGTCGAAGTTTGGGAGAGAGGAGAGGACATGGACGAAACCTCTTTAATTCACAATTCATTTGTAAGTTGAGATCAGAATAGTGTTTATTGTCAATTTGTCATCATATAGAGCTTTGGGCTTTCAGTAAATCTTTGAATCTCCTGAAATCTTAGAGTGTGTTTGTGTTTCCGCAAATCTCTTTGTAAGGAGAGAGATGTGTCCACATTGATGAATTCATTAATGACATTTCTTGTCAGAGAAATTGTCAGCAAGATTGAAGTCTTATAGCATAGAGGGCGTGATCAGCCTTTAATTTGGCCTTACATCTCAGATCCTTTCTTCACCAGAAAGAAATGTGATATTTGAACAGCATGTGCTTCCTAGAAGTGAGATCATGAACAGAATAACTGTTTATTAGTTTACTATATATCTAACTTTCCAAGCATTTGATTTAGGCTTTGGAGGTTAGAATTTTAAAAAGAAGTCCTGTTACAATTTTCAGTGATCTCTTAGACTCTGAAAAAAATTTACATATTCTGTAGTGCCACAGACCATGATCAGTCTTTATGCAATTTGTTGATTATTCTGTGCCCAGAAAATGGTCAAAGGCTGTCTGTAATCAGTATTGCTAGTTTTTTGTTTACTTCATTAGGGCTGTATGATGTCGTATATTTCGGCCCAACTTGGTGCATTTACTGCCATCAACATTTCCACTGTCTTAGTTATCATCATCAGTATCCATTATCATAGCCAGTTTTATGGAGGAAGATAAACACTATTTATAATTATCCATTAGTGCATAAGACATGAAATTTGATAACTTCCATAGGAATGTGCCATCAAGTAAAACTGGAACAGTGTAGAAGTTTTAACTAAATTTTGAGGACAAAGGTGTTCCTTCTTCCACATAAGGAAACTTAACTGAAGTACAAAAGAAGGAAGAACAGATAAATAGGTCTTCATCATCATATCATCAGCAGCATTGTAAAACAGGTGAAAATTTTATAACACTTCTTCAACCTGACATGTATCAACTATTAATGAAAAATGTATAATATGTGAGCTAAAAATTATGAGGACAATAATATCATTATCATTATGTAATTATCATCAATTGCAGTTCCACAGTAATCAGCAGTCACCATCCTCATTTGCTGTCACATTAGGAACATCATACATGATTATGTTGCCCACTTGTTTTGAACCAGTTTGTTTCTTATTGTTTGAATTTTAGCCTCAAGCCTCCCACAGTCATCAGGATGATCTGGGAGTCCACAATGTGTCTTCGGCAGTCACCAATCAGATGCAACCATTTCAGATTCATGGGTCAGGTTCCATGCCTGAAAATCATCACATGGCTCCATTTGTGTCAAAGGACAGACCTTATCATGTGAGGATCCCTTTTTTCTTTATGAATATTTGATGATGGGAAATGGGGAGAAGGACAACAAATTTAAAATTGTCAAAAGACATATTTTAGGGAGAATAAAGTAGCAAACTAAGGCAAGTATTTTTGTACACCTCTTAACAGTGTAGGTTCTGATATATTGTATTATCAGTTTGATTTTAAGAAACCTGTCTTTCTGTTTGTGTCTCACTCTCCCTCCTGCCCTCTCTCTCTCTCTCTCTCTCTCTCTCTCTCTCTCTCTCTCTCTCTCCCTGCATCTTGTAGCCCCAAGGTTGCATGCTGAAATTTAATACACTGGCAAGGTAAATATTTTTCAGCTTTATGTTTATGCTGTCAAAACAAAAATCAGAAAAAAACGCAACAGACAGCAGGAATTTGTTGGGATCTTTGAAAATAAAAGGCCTCTTTGACAAAACCGTGCACTTCTAAAAGTTGCTCTTCTTTCTGGAACAAATCCAGTCAAATAATATTGAAATTCCACTAATTGCAATCCACTTAATTACAAAACTTTTCAGTTACAGTAAGAAATTCCCATATGTCTCGATAGAAGTCACTAGATAATTACAACTCCTTGTAATCCCAATGTCTTCCATGTTTCATGGAGTTGTAATTATGCAGTATTAACTGTGTTTAGCAAGCAGAGCTGATTATGTATGACCAAATCAGTAATGTGATTTATACTTACATTTTGTTTCAGATACCCTACCAGCAACAAGAACATCCTAGTCACAATATGGGTATGATGGAGCACATCCCACCATGGTCACATATTGTCATGTAGGATCAGGGAGAATAATCTTCAGAATGACATGAAAAAACTGAAAGATATTTTGTGGAGATTTATATGACCCCCTGGAGACAGACATTCTCTAGTCATTCACCACATGAAAGGTTTCAAAACAGCATCTCCCACCTTAGAACTGTACATGCTGCCTTAACAAATTGCTCCAAGCTGCAAACACAACCCTCATTCTAACAAAATTTACTTGGTCCTTTTACATCTGCATCATTGTACTTGGGGTATTCCCATAGGTGCTCCGCTCTCTGTTCCAACAACCACCAGAGAGTCTGCTGGTTCATTGTTCCCATCAAGCTCTGATTGTTTGTTTGTCTGTCTGGCGTTTTCAATGAGCTTGCTTGTTCTAGCTTCCCCTTGGTTCACTGCCATAGCAGCCATCTTTTCCAGAGTAACCTCAGCTTCCCAATCCTCCATACCAAATACCATTACAAACATATAAAATATTACCTGTTCACTTGCCCTTTCAGTTCTTCAAGACATTGTTCAGATATAGAAGATACCCTTTTCTCCACGGCTATCCAGCTATATTTAAACTCAAACCCTTTTCTCCACTGCTCTTCAGCTATATCTAAAACTCAGACACACTTGGTATCTTCAAAGACTAATCATTGACTGTTTGGTCTAGGCAGCAATCAGTAGCATTCTGTTCACAGCCTAGGTTAGATCTTAGTTTGGTCCTATTTTATCAGTCATCACTGTTTGAGAGTGCTAAGTACAGTAGTATAGTAGAGTATGGACCTCTGACAATGTAAAAACAGCATTTTGTACATGTATGCCTGACTTTTCCAAAGTGTTGAAAGTGTTGTTAGCAAAGAATGTGCATAGTATTTGGCAGAGGGAGCTGCAAGAACATTCTAGTCACAAGATGGGGGAAATGGGCATGGTGGAACATATCCTGTTATGGCCAGACTTCTTCATAGTAGAGGGTCATTTACCACATTAATTTGACTGTCTTGATGGCATATGGTTGTATCCCACCATGTTTCTCCAGGTCATATGAGTTGGAGGAGACCCCTCCTCCCTTTGCCATAAATTTGAGGAGGGATTTGTAAATTTTTAGAGGGGTTATAAAATTTTAAGTTTTTCTTAAGTACCGGTAATGCAAACTTTGAAAGGGAGATCAGCAGACATTCAATTCATTCCTGAGGGATGCTTTTGAAATGTAAGGGGTGAATTGTACAAATATGCGGGATGGAGAAAACACTGTTCCACAGGAGGATCATTTGCTTGCTGTAGAAGTGTTCTTTTCCCAAGGATTAAATTTTTGCAAAGTTTGCAAGTTGAGCTTGCCTCACAAAAATTACTTTCCACAAAAGAAAAATTCAGATTAAATTTTGTCAAAGAACTCTCCACTTTGTAAGAGAATTATAGTTGTGTATTTCCAGTGACTATCTCTCATTGTTTGGACACTATTGAATAAAGTACATTTTCCTAAAAGTACAAGGGGGGGGGGTTGCCAGTTATACGATTTTAGTGCCAATTTCCAGAAATCTGGCAAAGTACTTGAGCCAATACACTGTTGATCTCTGTGGTTGAAAAAGAAAAATCATTATGTGGGGCTCAACAAAATTTCGTCCTCATCAAAAGCCATTTCCAAGTTTTTGTTAAACTTATATCTGCATGGGAAAACATACTTCTACAGTATATGTATTTTGATATTGTTTTGTTTTGTTCAGCATGTAAGGCCAGTAATGATGATGGAATTGAAAGTCATGTATAAGTTCAAAACTTGAAGCCATAACATTTTTATAAGATGTTAGGTCTCTTTATGCTAACAGGACGGATGTGTGCAATTCTGTTTTTAAACCTCACTGATATGGAACACGAGGTAATACAGAAATATATGGACAGTATATTCTATCATACACAGTTGAAAGGAAGGAGACACTGTTCTTCACAGAGTAAAGTAGGGCCAGGAACCCAACTGCTGGAGGAAAGAAGTTTAGGGCAGGTCTAATGTCTCACAGTGAAAAGGGTTCTCCTTTCAAAATCCCCTTTATGCATCATTGTGTCTACATGTCACTGCACACTTCTTAACAAAGTATATTTGTAAAACTGTGAATTCCCTTAACACAGGAACAGTAAAATAGACAAGAGGTTTACTGTTGCAAAGAGCTAAGTTCAAACAGAATTATTCAGTTTTCTCAGAAACAAGTTTGACAAAGATTAGTCCTTCTGTCGTGACATATTAGAGAGGTTGACCTTATGCAAGCCTTCTCAGAACTGTACATTGTGTACATTGTATGTTTTTCCTCTGAGCCTTTTAGAGCTCACCAGAGTCAGTGTTCATTAAAGCTAACCTCCCGTCCTCTTGGATAAGAAGTTCCATGGAAGAATGCCATTGGTAGATATTATATTTTTATGAAATACTTGTATATCATTGCCCCAATGCAATAAATGGATCTCTTCAGATTTTAGCAAAAGTCATTTTGGTTACTTACTGCTTTAACTTGGCATGTGTCAATATATAAATTCCACACCTAGCACAGTTTAACAGTTGGAAAATCGGATTGTAGTTCTTTTAGTTGCAAAGTCAGAAATTTTAACATTTTTGATAATACTTCATACATATTGAATGTAATGGTTTCATTCAGATGATGCCTTGTTGCTTGGAAAATTGTGCTCCTCATATTAGAATCAATGCTGAATTAAAGATTTCATGAACAGTGTAACCTCGATATGTAGTACAGTGGAGCATGGATTAAAGTGAGTATCTGGAGACTGATCAAAAGTGAGTTTATTAACAGAAATACATATTAATCAAATGTATACTCATAGAGGAAAAAACCGAGACTATAATACTGTAATCAGTATCTGTGGCTACATACAAAGCGAGTCCATAAGTGTGCTCCACTGTATTCATATGTCAAGAATATGATTATACCTTGCTGTTAAATATGACTTTCACATATCATTTCATTAGTGAGGTAGACTTCGATATTAAATATAATTCAATAATAAATATAATTTTTCCAAGCCCTGCTATTCTGTATATCAAGGTTCTACTGTATATCAGATACTGATAACTTAGAGCCTGTAAGAATTAGAGATGATTTTTGTCAGAATTAGAATACATACATGTTATTGAGACCTTCCACAACTAGCAGAGCAGGGTAATAACCATCAACAAAAGTCCCAATCTCAGTTATCATTAGACCTATATTATCTCACTATATATGGATATTTGTGTGTCTGGATGAATACGAGGGTTTGGAATTAATTACAGTACGACCGTGTGATTTTGAATCTCATCTACCCCAAAATCTTCAGATATTTTGTAATGCACTTTTTTCAAATTTCTTGATTTTCAAACAGGACATATCAAATTTTCCCATAACTTTGAACATATCAAAGACTCAAAATTGTGGACTGCAGGGATGGCAGAATGGCAAAAATTTTAGGAAAACCAGATGCAGAATTGAAGAATTAACACATTTTAGTAACAGAGCAAATAGAAAGAATCAGTGCCAGTTATCAGCAGATGTCAAACAGTAATCATGGTGTCTTAAAATTTTGCCATCAGCTGCTGCCATCCCTAGAACTGATCCCTTGGAATCTTGACTGCATGAGCTCTTGCTGGAGTGAGATGAAAGTCAAGAAGAGATAAACAGGATTTTAAATAATATGTTGTGACATGCAAGTATGCAAGTCTTCCAAACCAATTCTGCTGGAAAGAATGCTTGGATCCAGGCAGTTTTTTTCTAATTTGAGCCATTCCAAAGAGCCTGTCCTCATAAATGGGAAATGACAGTTAGATTTTCAAAGTACTGAAGTGAGAACATGATGTTTTAAGATTGTGGTGCTTTTATTTTGAAGAGAAATATATGAAATTTTGTGTACAGTTAAAGTTCATAAAAATTTAGTCATGTTAAAATTGATTTATTGAGTGCAAGTGATAAGACACGAGTTAAAATTTATGTCACCTTCATATTATAAAAGCTACCAGTGTTACACATGACAAAACAATTAGCAGATTCATAGCTGTCACAGATGGGGGGAAAAAAAACAAAACATTCACATTGCTCTGAGGATAGTGTCTTTTTCCTGTGATGGACATGGATAAGAGGAAAGATGCAGGCTCCTTGAGAAAATGAGGACATTTCGATGTAGAAGACTGCTATCCCTCTAGAAAATCGTGGTCGCAAATTACCACAAATTTCCATGCTTGTGGGACTTTGCTGCAGTTTTGCAAAATCTCGCAAATTTAGACATTTGGTGCAGATTTTGTTGCCAATTTGGGCCAAGTTATGTATTTTTTCATGCCATGGTTGCAGTTTTGCATCAGTTTGAACACAAAATGTATTCCATTTATACAACTTTGCAACCATACCATAGTAAACAGTATGATGTGGTGATAAATGTAATAAAGTTACACGGCTATTTTTGCAAATTTTGGCTAAAAAATTACCACTTTTTGCATGCAAATTTTGCAGTTCTTGGTGCAGATTTTGGGGGTCTGAAATGCAGTTTTCTGCAGGGACAGACATTGATAACATATCAGAACAAGCTAAGTTTGACCAGCTTCTTGGAATTGCTGCCTTTTTAACATTGACTTTAATACTGTTGATACAGTTTTGCATCAACATTATTATGTCACTAAAACTCCCCATAACAAATAGGTATTAAACCTAAATATCTGTTTTCAGAGATACTAGAATGCTACTTTACTTAAGGTTTGAATGCCCAGTTTTTTTGTTTTTTACTTTTTTTTAAATGTTTTCTTTCACACTGTGAGATTGATATTCAGTAGAATATGCTATCTGGTCAAAGCCCATTATCTCTAAAGATGTGTAATGAGAATTTGATTGTTATCATATTCACAAGAACAAAGTATATTTCATCAGGCCAGTGAGTCAGGAGAGGTGCCAAGAGAGGAGAAGGGAGAAGTATATTGAAAGAAGGATAGATTGATCATTTGATAGATAGAGAGGCATCAAGTGCTTTATGTAACAGGATACGGAACAGAGATGGATGGTGGAAATAAAGGAAAATTTTGTTATGTAGCCAATAAAAAAGAAGTTTATGTCACAAAACTCTGGGTCTTACAGTGTTAGTTGAAATACAGTCATTTTTTTTACACAAAGTAAGTGATGCCAACAGGGACAAAAAATGATCTTCAATGATGATATACTTCAAAATTTTGCTGTTGCATGAGGGTAACACATGCCACTTCAAATTACTATATCATGTGCCAGAATGATGTTACATCAAAACATTATCCACCTGATAAAAGTACATATATATTAAGTTTTTATGATATTATCAAGAAGTATCAATATGATATCAGGAGACAGCATCTTACTTTGACCAGCTGTTAGACAAATATACTTCACCTTTTGAGGGAGAAGCGTATTTGTAAATGACAACATGTTTCTGTATTTTCAGAACTGTGGAAGACCAGTCTATATGTAAGTAGCTAGACAAATGCATTTAATATCAATATCAAATTTCAACCCAGTGCAAACTTTATGTTTTAACAAGAATACACTGTACAAAAAAAATCTGTTTTCTAGTATTTGTTTACACCAAAGAAAATATGTTCATAGTTTTTACATCAAAACGATAAACTTATACAGTATTTAGATAATTTACATAATGTTCAGACTTTGTTGTATAACAAGTTTACATGTGTACATATACTTTTATTGTATATTTGTGGTCAGTTGCCTGTAATCTCAGTAAAAAGTAAAAGAACAATTTGAAAGCAATAAACTTTGCAAGTATTATGTTCCGGTACTGAAAACCTTGTTGTTTGTTTTCATTCAGATATTTCCAATTCTACACCTAACTCGCATATATGTCAACCAATGAAAGCAGATACAACATGTTCCAGGGGGCAGTCTCAGCAATATTGCTCACAACTCCTAAATGTCTATAGTCTCAAAGACCAGAGCCCCTTTGTTTTTTCTCTCTCATTTTCTGAATTCATTTAGGATATGTACAGGAAGTGACTGAACAGTTTCACAGTGATGTTCCCATACAAAATTCATTCTACTGATCCACCAATACAATATTATCAGTTTGTTGCATAATGTTATTGTGTCCCATTGTCTTTCTGAAATCTGCAACCTAATTTCATCTCACTGTTATTGCCAAAATTGCACTGAAAAGTGATGTTAGGAGTACCTTACATATACAAAGTTTTCTCAGTGTTTTATGTTTGTGTTTTCCACAATATCTGACTTTTTTTTTTTGTTGTAAAATCTTGTACCTTTCTACATCTTCATCTGCCATCTTCTTCATTCTTGTTCATTGTCACAGCTTATGCTGACAAGTGTATGCAAATACTGTACAACAGTATGGTCATTTCATCTTTACCAGTCAGAAGAGGAAAGTATGCTTAGCAATAAACTTCCAGATTTCTGAAATCTTGCTATACTTAAGCCGAAAATTTGGGACATAACCAAAAAGATAGGAGGCCTGGATAGGGTAAGGTTTGTGACACCTATTAGAAGGGCAAATCACTGATTGTGTACAACCCAATTAATCCGCTAATATATAAAATCCACCTTTTTTGGGGCCCTGCCAGCCAGTGTTAGGGTGTAGAAATGTGTAAAATGACCTGTAATCTAACTAAAGCATCCAATTTTAAAGTTCCAGGTACAATTTGAGCCTTCTAGATAAAAAAAATAAAATGTGTAGGTCTATGTCTATGTATTCGCACGCGGTCAAAACCAGCCAAATGAAAAATTGGAAACCAAATCAGAATTTGAGGTGATCTTTTTCAAAAGACATTTGTGAAAAATTTTGGGCGTTGACCCCCCTTTTTCTTCCCGTTCAAAGATCGGGCAAAAAAAGTACTTTAACCTCCATGGAAGAAAATTCCCCAAATCACAGTGGTATATTTGGAACAACACAAAATGTTAATAGGGCCAAAAGAAGAAAAAACAATAGGTGTCAAAGACCGTAAGCCACAGGGCAATTTACAAGGGAAATAATTATTACAGGTCTAGATTACACTATCAGTCTTTGATTACTTCCCTTGAAATGTAATGTCGTAAAGCCAGGTAATCATTGAAAGGTTTAGTTAGGCTTAATACAGACAATGATATGGATAGTAAGTCACTATTCACCCGATAAAATATATATTTTACATCGGATATTCAGAGAAAATGCACCAGCAAGCGAAATTCAAATTAATTATGTCAAAGATTGGTAAAGATTGTTAATCTTATTGTCGCAATTAGCGAATCCTATTTTTGGACATACCTTTGTTGAAACATGGCGGCGTTGGAGATTGTAAACATCACAAACGTCTGACCAGATTTGCAGGGTGGATTTTGTTTAGTTTATGATGCCATCGGAGCATGTAAGAGTAATTTCATGGGAAAATAGTAGTGGAGATATTTTGTACGCTAACGCAAACATGGCAGGTTGGGACAGCAAGAGAAACTGGTTGCCCGATGGTCGTAAAATGAATGTCGTCAGAGGAAGCCTCCTCTTTGGCTTAGCTTAGTCAAGGCATTCAGTATCGAAAGCTATTTTGGGGAAAATAAGGGTTGGGTTAGCTGCTGGAAATTGGTGGCTGAGTGCCTGGTCAGAGAATGCCTTTTTCTTCGACACGGACAAAGAGCTTTAAGCATAGATCTAATCTGTCAACCAACTTAATGAGAACAACAAGCATTGTATCTCAATTCACCTTCACATGGTATGCGCTAGGTTTTGGGCTTTTAATGAAGCAAATTGATTAAAGTGTTTTTAGAGAATATGCTCCTTATACTACAGACATATAGACTATGATATAGGTATGTTGTCCATTGCAACACAAGCTTTATGCTAAACATTATTATCTAGTTCCAAACTTCCATGGCAGTTTCATGTAAACCTTGAACCTCACTTTACCTCCATTTACTAAGCCTTACTAGTTTCAACCCTTACTTTCACCCATTGACCTGACAGAGCAGTTTATCATTAATAAGAAAAATAAGCCTTTATTCTTAATAATTTCAGATATGAATTCACAGAAAGTGTTCCATTCAAGCTGTAATGAAACCTCCTTCACAATGAAAGCATTAGTTTGCTTTGTAAACTTTGTTGTTTGATCAACTTCAAAGAAAATATTATATCTCCATGCATGAGAAATGGCCTGATGCTGACGATGACAAATAATATTTTTTTGCAGAGGCGACGCAAAGACGATACCTGGACTTCAGAAGAGTTGAACAAGGCCCTGAAGGTGAAATCCTGCTCCTGTTTGAGTAACATTTTCAAGCAGCCTTTTAGATTATAGCACTCCATTATATGATTTTAGCACTCCATTATATGATTTATTTGAATGTATGTTTAAACCTGTTAAGAGATCCTCATGAATCTGGTTTACAGCTACCTATTCTGGTAATGCATACAAAAATGCAAACACTTTTCGACAATATACCTGTAGCTGGTTGTCAGGCTGTTTCTGGGCTTATATGTTTGTCTAGTTTTCATGAAATGATATCAGTAAGCAAGAGTAAGAGAAACTGGTTGTAGTTAATGCACTCATCAAGTGATTGCTTTGTAGGATTGTCAGTGTAGTGATAAACTACTTCAGTAAAATGTCACAACTCGGGCTATTAAGATTTTGGAATAAACAAAAAGGTCTCAATATGCAGTTTAAAATGAACACATATATAGATATATAGATAGATATATATAAAACAAAGGAGATATCAATGAAAACTTCAAGATTTTTAAATCAGACCATAATTTTCCTGTTTTCATTACACTCACATCTGCAACATTTCTGATTTTGTACTAATCTATCACATAAACCCTGGTGTAATGCCTTGAAATGTGAAAATGGCTGAAATTATACTTTTAAGAAAACTGGTTGACAATGAAAAGTATCATTGCTACAAAATATGACCTGAAAAAGAATTTGGGTATTGGATTTTATCCTTCATAGGAAATTGCTTTCCACTACAGATATTCAGTATTATAATAATATAATGAGTGAAGTGTGCAAAAAATAAAGTCTTGGATAAATCCACTTATAACTTTGTAGAAATAATTTCCTTGCTAAATTCAGCAGTGCTCTTCTTTGTATATTGAAAAGTATTTCAGGTACATCTATGCTGCATGAACTGACATTTAAACTGATTCTTACTGATATTTCAGGGCTCAAAAGATGATATGCATCGTAAGAAGAGAAAGGATGATGAAGGTAAGGAGCTCAACAAAGCTAACTTCTATACTGTACTCCTTCTTTTTGTTGTGTCTGGTGAGGATACTAACTGGCTTGCTTGATTGCATAAGTAGAAACTCAATCTAAGTGGTTGACAGTATTACTAGAGCAGGTTAAATTTGTTCATGTATACAAGATGTAACTCATGTATGATATTATTTCCAACTGCAGATAAATTTCTTAGTGTCAAAGATTCTTGAACAAGTTATACATTGCCACCAATTCACAGTTTAAATTTACATTTAAGTAATTAATTTTATTTAATGCGCATATGTTTAACTGACTTTTTCTTTCACATCAGGTGACCGTAGACGTCACCATGATGATATGAATGGGTCAAGCCGTAGGAAGGATGATGACAGGAGATCACGGCATAGAGATGAGGTGTTATTTTACTATTTTTATTAAATTGTGAAGCATAATGTAAACCTCTCAAAGCAGTTCTCAGTAATTATATTATAGATCTTCTGAATTTTATTTCAGGAAAATAACCTTGCATGTTTAGCAGGTGTCAGCATTAAAACTGTAAGAAAATGAGCATATTTAGTAGGAAAGTTGTTGCTGGCACTATACATGTAGATGGCATTTGCGCAATGTGGAATCTGGTACTTGCCAGCATGCCAGGAATTGTTCTTTGCCTTACTCAGTGGGAACCAGTACAATGTTGACACTTACGTGTGATTTGAATTGCGGGTGAATTACCACACTGAAGTACATATAACTATCAAGTTCATATTGCCCCTATGTTAGGAATACCGATGTCTTCAGTTGTATTTCCACCATTTCCAGTTTCAAAGTATTTTGCATTTGTAAAACATTATATAAGAATACACACTGTAGTGTGAGTTGCAGAAATATTTGAAGGTGGTTTTTTTTCATCTTGAAATCACTCGTATGCATTCAAAAAACTGATGTGAACAGTTATGTATAGTTTTACATGAACTAGATGGTGTTACTCATGATTTTATATTCTTTTTTTTTCAGGATGAGAAGAAAAGTCGACGCCATAAGGATCGAGGTGATTCACCAGAGGTTGCTCTCACAGAGGTAAGGGGAATATATTAGATGGAATTAGTATTCCCTGCTAAATTTTATTTTTCTTTCATTATCTTTGCCACTACAAATCTGAAATCAGTCAATTGTCAAAACATGTTGTATGGAGATTGTGATAAGGAAGATTGAAAATTGGTTATCGTATCATAGTTTGTTAGTTTCTTGTAATGCCCAGCAGAACCGCTTGAGTAGAACTGCTTATATCTACACATTTTGAGCCTGTCAAAGGTTGTTTTTTATTTTCTTAAGTACATATGTCAGTTCAATGCTTTTGGGATCAAGTTGAATTAGATTTTCAAACTGTTCTGGTTTTAAGTTACCAAAATTGAATGATGAAATATGGCTCATTTTGACTTGTAGTGGCATATCTTGATAGCAGATATATGTAATATGCTTATTTCTTAGCTTACGGTCAAACTCTAATTTCCTCTCAAGTTTTTTTAGATGTATTAGTTTTATGCTTCATTAAAGTGTCTCTGTGAGACTCAGTGCATTTTAGCAGCTGAAGGGAGGGTTAGACATTTTGCTAAATTCCTTTTGGTTACCACTGGTTATGCTCTGCTCATAAGAGCAAGTTATAAGTAGTTTCATGATGGTTATAAGCAGGATATAGCAGTGAAGAATACAGTTTGGATCCGTATACAGGAAAGATTCATGAACTCCCATTAAATACCCTCACTGTAATTCCATTCAGTTCCATTCACAGCAAATTGCTATAAACATTGCTGTAAAATGGTTCAAACAGAAATAAGTGAAATACATTAATTCTGTTCAAGCAGAATGAACTTAGTTCAGATTAAGTGGCTTGAGAAGTGGGAGTGATTCCAACCACAGGAGGAAATCAGTTTATGGAGACCATGATTGTGGAGGAAACACAAGTTTATCCATAGCATTTAGTGATTTACAATTTCTTTTGCTTTGCTTTCTTCATGCTTTTTCAAAAAGTAATAACACTAATGGACCTAATAATATCATCACTGTCAAGATAAGGCCTTAGAAAAAAAAAATTGGTTTCATCTGAATGTTGTGCATGCATTTTTTTTGGTCAAAATTTTTGTTAGTGATCACCTCACTGGATGTTTAAAGATGCCATTTAGTTCAGCTTGAATGTTCTGTAGACATGAGTTGGCTTAACTTTTGATAATTTTTCTCCAACAAAATTTTCCTTTTCTTTTGCAATGCAGTACTCAAGGGGTGATGTATGTGGCTTTCAATATCATATCCTTTTCAGTTATATATATTTCCTTTCCTTTCTGGTTTGGTGTTTCTCTTGTTGTGTGTGTTAATTTATTAGTCATGATGTCAAGCCTTGCCTAACAATTTTCTGGGGCAGGTCTCTTAGAAAGTCCAACATATATTCTGTATTCTATATTGGACGTTTCGCTGGTTACCCCAACCAGTGAAACCCCCGCTGTAAAGGGGTAGTTTTCCAAATAAAGTATTATTATTATTATTCATTCTGAGGCCTCCCATGGAACATTCCAGAACTACTTTGTTATTGATAACACAGATTTTTTAAGGCCAAGAGGCTTCTTGCACCCCGTTTGACCAATGAATCTTGTGTGTGTAGAGTTCCTGTTATTCTCACAACCAGCTGGTTGGTCATTTCAACTTGATATGTGTATGCACTGCCTTGCATGTCTTAGCATGGGATGAGATTGCATATGCTGCAGTCTGCACCTTATTGAATAGCCTGTCACTAAGCCATAACCTCACATCTCTTTCTGCAATATACAGTGAATTAGTGCCTTGTTTAACTGATAACTTGAAACCAGAACTTCCTGAGCATATTGATCAGTTTGAGTTCAAGAGGCACATTTGCTTTTAATTATCTGGTGATGGTTTTTCTGTGGTTGATCTTTGCTTGCCACATATTCAGTGTTCTTGGGATGGAAAAGATGCTGTTCTCTTTCTTAGAAGAATGGATCTATATCAGGGATTCCCAGCCTGAGTGGGTATGTGTGTTCACTTGAGGGTCAGCTATGAAAGTCCCCAGAAGTGTGAGAAGAGTTTACTATATTATCAGGAAATTACTGATTGACCTGACTTTACTAGACAATACAACTGATTTTTAAAGCCAGGTGACATGAGATTACATGATGGTTTCAAAAGAGTTCACTGATCAAGAAAGGCTAGGAACTCCTGATCTCTGCGGATACTATTCTTTAGCTCTTTCAGTTTGATACAAAATGGTTTAAACCGTAGGCAGCACACTGATCATTTTGTTCAACAACAGTTATTAACTCTTTGACAAGATACTCCTCATGGTTATGTACAAAGCCTTAAAAAATGGAAATGTAGCGAATGTGTCAAATTTGAAGGTCTCTCATTTCCAGGCATGCTACCATTTTATGGAGAAAGTTGTTCTGTACATCCTCACTGAATTGTGATTTTGCTTTGCATGCTGCTGTGTATTTTATTTCATTTTTCATGTTATTTTTTTTTCTTTTGTTTGTAGTCTTTTTGATTGTTGTTTTCTTACCTTTTCTTCTCCGCTTATAATAATTTTCTTTTTAGTGTTTTTACAAATAATGAATTTTGCTTTCAATGTGAGAATGATAAAGTCACGTCCATGTGTATGCTGGCTTACGGCTTACAAGTTATAGTTTTTGCAAGTTCATTCACCAATCAGAGCACAGGAGTCAGTTAAATGTTTGTGGTCAGCAAAATAAGAAGCAGCAGCACCTTTACCAAAAAAATTTGGTCATGACATGTATTAATGTAGTCTACTATTAGTAATATCTCTTTAAGTGATTTGAAGATAGTACTTTGTCTACAGGAAAATTTGGGGAGTATTAGTCAAAAGTATTGTATTTTCATTGTATTTTTTCAAATTTGGTGCTTGCCATGTGCAATAATATGATCCCGAAGTAATCCCAAGTTATAAGATAGTATACCCCAAGCTACATCACCATCTTTGATTCTCTGCTGTGAATTTCATCTCCCTCTGGAGTTTTCTGGGTGCCTTCATCCAGTGGAGTGTATAGCATGACATATTATTGAAACAGCAATTCCTTCTTTTATTTTTAATTTTCAGTTGAGCAGCACATTACAGTTTCAAAATAGAGTCGACTCCGCTTAATCGCCCTCCGCTTAATTGCCTTTTCCGGTTAATCGCCTCGTTTCCCGGGAACCGAATTTTTTCTATATGAAAGTCACTGGATAATCGCCTCTCACTCCAGATAATCGACCACTCTTCAGCACCCATGAATTCAAAGATCAGCGGTTAAAGGGTTACAGTTGACAAACAAATAATGCATATAGATGATTTAAATGTGTGACGGATGGCAGACAGGTTGACTGAGTGACAGCTGCCACCCCGAAATAGGTGTGATAAGCCTTTCTCCCCCTCCCCTAGCCCCCCTTCGTCCCACGCTGTGCATCACTGCCTTCGCCCGTCCGATAATGCTGAAAGCCGTATAGTCTCCTCCCCACATGCCTTGACTGCGCCTGTCAGGTGGATTTCGGTTAGATCAGAGAACGTGTCATGTGGATGAATGGTTGATCCCGACCGTGCCATCCAACTCCTTATTGTCTGCTGGGCTACTGCGAGGTAGCCGATGAGAGAGACCTGGAGATCAAACATTTTGTGCGCTACAACACCGTCAGACTTGAGTCTGTCATGAGTATGGCAACGAGAAGGCATCAGTGCACGACATCAAACCACGACATCAAAGAAATTTAACACCATTACCAAAAATATGGCCGAATTTACCTTCTCCGCTTAATCGCCCACTTTTTCCGTGATCCCGAGGAAGGACAATTAAGCGGAGTCAGCCGTAATCTCATATGTTACATTCTTTGTGCAGTATAAACAACATGATAATATGAAGTCATGTGGGGGTCAATTCATGTCATTATTATTTTATTACCATAAATACATGATCTTTGTCATTTCTCAGGAGGAGCGGGAGAGGTTGCGTCAAGAGAGGAGGGCAAAAAGAGAAGGCGGGAAAGAGGTAAAAATGTCAAACATGTCTTTGACGTTTGATTCATCTGCAGGATTATGTGTACCTTTGTCTTGCCAAGACTCTTTTACTGCAGTATTTTCTCACAAAGTTTGTCCATAAAATAAGCAGATCCATATATAGGCATATAATGGGTATTATGTTTATACACATTATGAGAACAAGTATGTTTCATAAGCTAGATCATCATCTTCATTAAGAGGATATCACTTGAACAAATTGCTAATAATTTAAGAAGTGCAGCGGAGCTCACAAAATTTAATTCCAAGGGTCAGTTTTCAATTCTGATGTGTTAAGATGTTTAATATTGTGAGTAAAATACAATGTAGAGGATACGTTTAGAAAATCACTGATTTTGTCCGATCATCATGTGCACCACACATTGCTTTATGTTATTGTTATAATGAATACCTGTAATTTCATGACTTCCATTTTACATGTGATATATTATGTCCTCTAGGCATGCATGCACCGTTCAATATTTTCTTGTGTCGTGTCTCACATCTGAGTTTGAAACACTTTGTCCAGCATCACATTCACCACAGGGACAAAATATATGTTATCAAAAGTTTGTAAAGCTCAAGGATAATATAAAAAAAATTATTTGTTATCAAGACAAGAACTACAGTTTCCATTTAATCTGAGTTTCAATTAGTTACAAGTCTCCTATAGCTAAGATACGAAATATATGTGATGCATTTGATTATAGGGCAAAATCAGTGACCTACTGACACACTCTCTTGTAGGAAATATGGGACTCAGGACAGGAACACTACTTTTCAGGTTTTATGAGTTCATCTTATTCTTGCTTGCAGGATAAGAAGCCTAAATCAAAGGAGAGCAAGCCACCCAAGATAATTGAAGATGATGATGATGACCGTAAACGCAGGCATAGGGACAGGGATGAGGATCGTCACCACGGAGACAGGAAACATCACAGGGAAGAAGATTCACGCAGGCATCGAGAGGATAAGGACAAGGAAAGGTGGGAATTTTATTTGTGGAATGCTTTTGCACACCTGTCTCTGATTCAGTTGGGAGCCTTTCATTTGAATGCCCACCACTCGTGACATCAGATCAGAGCCAAGTTTCTCTCCTCAAGTCCTAATGTAATACTCTTTATCACCAGCAATATCACCAGACAAAATACAGCAAATTTTGTTCTGTAGTTTTGAGCCAAAAAATTAAAGCTTAAGTGGTGCTGGACTGGTAATCGTCATCATTCAGGTAGAATTTAATTTACCTGAACTTGTTTCAGGGTAATCTTTTATGGCACATTCATTTTACCCACAACCATCTTCAGGCAATCTCACATTCCCTTGTCATAAAGTCATTTATGTGCTCTTATTCCTGTAAAGTAAGGTCAGTCAATAGCTTACATTGTAGTTGAAAGATTACACTTTGTGTTCACACCTTAGAATTTTTATACTGTGCAATTAGGTGTATGTGTACCTAGGGTTGTGAACCCAGATTCCGTAGTTACCCATTAGTTTTCAGAAAAATTTAAGAGGCAGTGTGTTTTTGAAGAGAATTTCTCATATTCCTACCTTCATCCTCATCAATCCACCCTCCCATTCCCCCCAAAAAAAGTTAAACAGAAATAATTAAATTAATTTCCAACAGATTTTCCATAAGAGCTACTGCACAATTTCAAAATGACATAGATCATTCCCTGCATGAGAGATTCAAAGTTAAGGACATATCTCTAGTAATGGACAGCTCCTCACTGCAAAGGCATGTTGGTATTCATGTTTATTGCTTTACAAACTCATGGATTAAAAAAAATGTCTCTGTAATCTGATCAAATCTAGTAATAAATGTTTAGAAAGCCCCCAAAGAGATATTAATTTTGGTTGTTTTCTATTTCTTATGGTATTTTAAAAGTGGCAGATTTTCAGTCTCAACAATATTAGCAATAGACCAATCTACAGAGACTGTCAAAGCTGTCACTCAGTCACTCTGTAATTTTGCTATCTTTTCATCTCAGGCTGTTTGCATCCCTGCTCTTAAGACATTATGATTTGGTATTCATTTGCAAACTTTGGTGATCATGTAATTTATAAGCCTGAATTTAACATTCATAATATTATAGGAGACACCATGATAAGGAGAGACGTGGTGATAATGACGATGACCGAAGACGACGTCATAAAGAAGAGAGTTCATCAAGACGCCATCATGATGATAATGACAAGCATCGACGTCATGATGATAGCAGTGACAGGCGGCGACGACCCGAAGAAGACTCAAGACGCCATGATCGCAAGAATGAGGATGATGATGAGGTTAGTTTCCTGAACTCTTCTAAAGATGTCGAACCATCGTAAAAACTTCACTTTTTATTTCAGCTTCTTTGGATAGGAAATAATATCATAAAGCCCAGCTTTTGCACCAGTCTTCATATCGAGATACTGACTTAACTACATTTGTATCTGGACTTATGTGAAGGATCTTGTCATACATTACATAGTCTACTTTGTTTATTTGCAACTCTTTGAGAGCATGGAAAAAGGTTGATATTAAACCTTCTAGAATGATAGCTGAATATTGGGAATCCTGGTCACATTTTTTTGTTTGATGGACCACAACTCCTTTTGAGCATGGAAAATGTTGCAATTAAAGAAGTTGCATTTATGTAGTAAATCTTAAATAGAATGACAACATTTTGTTACATGGAAAATGTGGCAACTAAATGGAAATTGCAGTTATCCGCATCGTGATTATGGGCAGTCAGTTGTTAAAATATAGGTAAAATGTGGAGTGATCCAATGATGTAAGAAAACATTCATCTTTCAAAAGGAGCGTGAAAGAAGAAGACAGGAAAGAAGGGAGAAGCGAGAGAGAGAACAGCGTTCAAAGGACAAGGAGAAGGACAGAGAGAGAGATAGAGATAAGGATCGAAGCAGCCGCAGGCGGACTGAGGTAATTGTGTGACACTGATGACATTGTTTTGCAGAGGCAAGACTGCATTTATGTTTATGCCTCTAAAGCAAGGTGCCATATAACCCTGCTGTTTAACAAATCAAAGCCCAGCTAGTCAATGTTCATGCCTATTATGCTATTTATTTACTATATCTACTCTCAGTCCATGGAAACTGGAAATGATCACTATCCATGGTTAATTTCACAAATCAGTCAGTAGACCAGTTATCGTTTCAGTTTTAGCCACTGAACAGCCCACAAACCAAGCTATTTAGCATTGGGATTGCTGACATGACATATAGACTCAAATGTCATATTCATCCACTTTTTTTCATGATTTGATGGTTAACTTCTTAGTTTTTTTTATTTCTTCTGTCCTGTAGTACTTTCAGGTGTTGAAAGGAGATGCAGGTTAAGTATGTGTGCCAGGTCTGTGGTCTGTGGCTTCGTTCTCTGTAATGTCACAATCTCATAGAACTTTAGATGTTCTATCAGGCCATCTCCTCTCTGATTTTCATCTTCCTCGATGTCGAAAAGATTTTTAATTTGATTGCCATGCCTACACATCCAAGTCTTTTTCCACCCATTTCCACCCACCCATACCAGCTGATGAACTACAAAATTCTTCTCTTTTTGACGTCTTTTTCAGTCATTGTCATCGTCACCACATTGTCTGTCCTTGTCATGGTATCTTTAATTATGTTAGTTAACATTCATGCAACTTTTCCTTTCAGGAGACAGAGGAGGACAGGGGTGATAGAAGACGTCATGAGAAATCAGAAAGAGATCGGGATAGAGACAGGGACAGAGACAGGGACAGAGACAGGGAACAGAGGGATAGAGATCGGGAACGTGAAGTGGAAAGAGTATCAGAGAGGAGAAGCAGCAGACGTCATGAGGTATGAAAATTTGTTTAACCCTGTTGATTGAATGTTGTGTGGCAAGATCACTTTCTGGCTTTTATTCTGGAAAACATAAGCAGAGTGTAAGCACATTGAGCTCTCCTTCATTTTTATCCACTAAATTTCAGGTTTCTTTTAATCTCAACATATTCCTATGCAAGGATACTAGTATATGGTATTCAGTGGATATTTGCACTCTTTTAAGTTCCAACTTTTTGCATGCTTAGGAGGAGTTACAAGTAAGTGGAGTCAAATGTACTCAATCAGAGTGTTCGGAGCTAGATATCTTTTTGCAAAACATCAGTGTAAGAAAGTGTATCTAGGACATTTTTCATGTAGCAGTCTTTGGTACATGTTTCATTATTTCACATCATTTTTGACACCGTGTTAGTCACAGGTGATATCCTTAATTTCTCTTGTTGCTGTGAGACACTTTCTTGGATTGTTTGACGAAGTTTCTGTAAAGACAAGTGTAAATTTACTCATTTGTCCACATGGCCATTTATCTACTAACCAAATGTGAGCCAAATCCTAATTCACCTTCATAGGAGTCTTGGAGTATACTATGTACTTAATGTGCTTGAAACATTTTGAAAGATTTCAGATGTAATGATATGCCATAATGAAATAGACCAAATCTCAGAGACTCAGCAATTTGTTGATATTTTTCTTTTATATTTGACTGGTGTTTAGATACATCATTTTTACTCCATCTGATACAGGAACCTCCTAAACCACCCTCTGCCTCAAATGGTCGACGGAAAGAGGAAGAAGATGCCAATGGTGATGATGATGATGGTGATGAAGGCAATGATTATGATTACGAGGAAGATTTTGAGGTCTGTTATTTCAAACTATTATCAGAGAAGGCACATTTTTTACATGCAATTTAATTTTTGAAGTTTATATTTTTAACATTTGAAATTAAAAATCTTTGCAGGATTTTTGTGAGGGCCCAAATAGCTCTTCATTATGCAGTCGGCTGTGCTTAATCACAAGCCACTTTATAGCAACTTCTACTTAATTGCAGCATTTTTTTGAGAGAACAGAGAACTGCTATAGAAAGTCACCTGTCAATCACAACTTTCTTTTCAATTTTTTCTATACCTTCAAAAAGTTACAGACAAGCAATGTTGACTGTATTTTCAGCAATTCTGCAGAGATGCTGCATAGTCTGTCGATCTGCATACTTTACCATCTTCTCTAAGCTCTCAAACTTCATGTTTGATTAATACAAGATCAATAATACATATACAGATAGATGTAAATGAACCCCAGTATGTTTGATGTGGCCCATTCCAGCACTGATGATGCTTTAACAGAGTATCTTGGTCAGATATTGGGTAACTAGGATGATGTATATGATTTCCAAGCTTATAGAGAAACATTCAGATTGTGCAGATTTCTGTTAGGACAGGTGAAAGTAAGGAGCTATGTTGTTACTTAATGATTACAGAATATTTGCTAGATGCATCCAGTCCTTTCTGAGCAGTTCGCTAAACATTGTCATAAAAGTTAATTATTTTTTCTTGTGCTTTAGGACTATGAAGATGACTTTGAAGATGATGAAGACCCGGAAATGAAGGAGGTAAGAAATGTTACGTTCAGTATGATCTGTTTTTTGCATGCTTGAGAACGGAAGTTGAGTTTACTCTTTGTTCAGTTATTTCCCTTGGAACTGCCACCCATTATTTGGCATGCTGTCTTTGAACATGTCAGTATTTGTTTAAGGTCTGAAAGTTTGGAAAACTATAGCCAGATCCGTGCGTTCTTTGAAGATGTTATTCAGATTTATGTCTTTTATATGCTGATGCTTTGAACTTGAATTTCTTGTCCATTTCATGCAAAGCATAAGAGAGGGAAGAGAAAGGTAGGAACATTAACAGTGCAGATCACCTCCATACAAGATTATGGAACATCTTTTCTCCTTTCCTCACCCGGTATTCAGTTCAGGTGTCTGCTTGGCTGCTGAGATTTTAACCTGTTGTGTTCTTTTGGTTTCTGCCCACTGTTTTGATCCCTCCCATTGTTTTAATTTTCAAGGAAAAGGGACAACATGAATAAAGGCAAGCTTCCTCCACACACATTTCCAAAATTTCGTCAAATTCATTCCATATTCACCTACATTATTTTTAATGATTGAGTTGTCAATATTACTAAGATCTTCCAAGTATCCTCTATTTCCAATTAAAACAAGTGTGGAATTTTAATTCATTATTATATCCCAATTTTACAAGTTAAACCACATTTATCGCATTGTTTTGCCTTGAACAGTAGGTGGACAGCATTAAATTTCTCAAAACTTCAAAAATTGATTTAGGCAAATATGGAATGAGCAAGGTGATGTCATTTCTTTTCTTTCCCCTGTCTGTTTTTTAATTTTGGTCCCTGCTAGGATTTTTGGTATGAGCATGTCATGCTGTATTTTCTGCCCGCTGATTTGATCTTCCCCACTGTTTTATATTCTTTTGTTAATTTTGTCAAGTCTGTCTCAGTTGTGTGTTTTTTCAGCTTCTATTGAGTACTGACATCTGCAGATTTTTCTCATAGTTGTGGTCATCACTTAAAGCTTCCTTATGATATTTCAACTGCTTACAGTGAAGTTAAATGCAATCAACTCCCCTTAATCACAGTCAGTTTACAAGTTCTATTTGATAACAACATTTTTGAGATGATGAAATGCTGCAGTTTCTATATTGTATCTCCTGTTAATCTCCTCTCACACAATTGTATCTCTTGTTAATCACAACTTTTCATGCTCTTGGCAAGAAATTAATGGAGTTGACTGTATCTTGTTTACAATGTATAATTAAAAGATTTTCAACTTCTAAGCAGTTGAATTGATTGTTGTTATATAGCATCACAATGCAGTTGCATCCCATAGATCTCCTGCCACATAAGAACAACTTTAAGTCATTTTCACCACAGCTGGTTTATTGAATTCAAGCAGATTATATTGAACAAGTACATCAAATAAAAAACTGATACCAAAATGTTTCACTTTGTTCACCTCAAGTGAAATTTGCATGCTGTCTATCACCCTCTGCCTGTGATTTGAATCTCTATTGTAATGCGTTTGAATTACATTAGGACCACGGAACCTCCTTACATGTGCTGGAAAACTCCACGTACCAGTTGAATTGCTCTGGTCCTGGGGCCAGTGTTAGCTTTACACAGGAATGGAGAATCTTTCTCTATGTACAGAGGAATCCATGGGTCTCTTTGATGGCGAGATCTTTTACATTTTTGAGCATGCGCCAGAAAATGTAAAAGATCAAAAACTTAGGAGAAATCAAGTGGATTCCTTTACGCACGGCTAAGATTCTGTTTCTCCCATTCAGTGTTGAATGAGGGCATCTACATAAATCAAATTTGTATCCGAAATACATAGAAATGATCAAATGTAATGATTCGACAATGGAGACTTTCCCTTGCAACCAAATTTGCATATCCTTCACATGACAGAGCAGTAATACATACTCAGATTTGTTGCGTTTCAAATCCATAGAGATCAAAATATTTCACATAGATTTCTGCACTGTAAGTCAGATTAAAAATAACTTGCTTGTGAAAAACTTATTGAGAAACTCAGACATCTCACAAATTTGAAAATGTGGACTGGTGCCCCGGAAGTATGTTTTAACTGTATTTGGTCATTTGTGTCATTTCTCAGATATCTAGCATTGTCTACTCAGTAATTTTGTTTGACAAGCTGTTGTAATTTTGTTGTCACCAGGCAATGGCTTACACCCTGGATTACGAATCGCCAAGTCGCATGGGTTATTTTGTCAATATAGAAGTAAACTTACCACAGTTTGCTGTGTGTTTTAATTTGACGTACACATACTGCGGTGTGTCACTTTTTAATTATTTTTGTTATGCCTTGAATCAAACGTCAAACAAGCGGGTGTGCTGAAACTTACATACCACAGTTTCAATCATTATTCCATTGTTATTTTTCACAATTATCTTCATCATCAACTATAGTGACCCCTTGCAAACTCATTTACTTGAGTTTTGGTTAATGTGCTTATTGTGTACAGATATTACTCAGCATGATTACACTGCTGCTTTTCAACTGTAACCCCATGTTTCATATATTAAGTTTTTCTAGACATGTTCATCCCTGATGTTATTCATCTAGCAAAATTATTGTTTGGGTTGTTTGGAAGCCTCCAAATAGGGCAGCTGTTCTAGGGGACTGTAAATACCTTACTGTGACCAACATAACTTGTGATGGTATCACTTTGTGCACTCCCTCATATATGTAGGTGAAATTCAGCAGAAACTGAAGATGCACGGCACAAAGTGGTTTATACTGCAAATTGTTTCCAGTGAAAATGAGCCACCATAGAGATAATGATTCACCGTATGAATGCAGAGTGTTTTCACATTAGAAATTTTCCACCACCTCACTTTCCTTCCTCCCTCCTGTTCAAACTAAACACACACAGATTCTGCATCGAAGGATGAGAATTATGTGCTGTTTTGAGACTATGCAATACAAACAATTACAAGCAATATTTTTATATCTCCTGCTGATTGTTTACTTTTCAGGCAAAAATAATACTCAATATTTTGGCTATTTCTACATTGGTTACTTGAACGTGTACTTTATAGCATTTTGCACTTATAGCACATGTGATTGTTAGTTTGTTTACTGGCACATATGACTGTGATATTGTTTGCACTGTGCGTGGGCATATTGTCCATGTTGACATATAAGGTTGTAATCCACAAGTCAGTTTTGGACCAAAACTGACATCTCATGCAAGCTTTATAATTTAGAAGAGACCGAATTCCTCATAAAGTATTTATGCTGCCAAGCTTTAGAGTTTGTATGTGAATTCTGTTAGTGTCATCAAAATTAGCGTTAGATTTTTAACAGAACTGATATGAGACCACAACCGTATTTGTGGAATATGATTTTTGTATGTCAACAAAGGCAGTATGTCACAGATTTAACAGAGAGTTTCACAGAATTTGAGGGTTGAGTTGAGACATTTATGCACAGCTTAACTATAGCAGTACTTAAGGTTTATGCTTATGCTACAAAATTTGCTAACTGGTTTTGTTCCTTTATGTGATGTATACATACATACCCATATACATGAGAGAGTCAGTCATTTAGGATATCATTTCATTGAAAAATCCTGGTGTTGACTTCATCAGTGGTTACCATACATTCCCGAGAGGACACACTTGTTCTTTGGGAAGAATGTGGAGATGGTGGCGCATCACTTTTTAGTGAAGGAAGTAGAGGAAGAAGAAAAAAACAAATCATGGAAAGAAGATGGTAGGGAATAATGATAAATAGATTCAAAGAGAAAAGCTATGAGTGTAGTTTCAATTTTGCTGCAACATTCCCCTAACTGAATCATTATTATTGAAAAATTTCAAACATTGGAGTCAAAAATAATTTCTAAACATGTTTATCAGAAAGGACTTTTACTCATTTTATAACATTATTTCCGACATTTATCAGCAGTGAGGAACAGGGCTTGTTTGTGCCCAGGGAAAATTTAAAGACCCCTCTTCTCCTCACACTTGAAATCATACCCACCCACCTCCACCCCCCATTCCAAGAACAATGCCACTACAGTCTATTTCCTCTCTTGGTTTCCTTTTTTTCTCTATCACCCCCTCTTGTGACTTCCCTTTCTTTCTCTTGTCCCTTTCTCTTTTCTGTTTCATTTTCTTTGCTCTGAAATTGCATCCCCTCCATTTACTGCAACTGTCCATCATATATAACAGTGTCAGACTTCAGTCTTTAAAAATAGTATCAGTGCAACATTTATTTAATATGAAATAACCACAGAGACAATAGCAATAGTGTTAATCTGGAAAGGGAATAACAGTGAAAACTAAACACACCATCCTACTGTGGCACCTGTAAGAGTGTTGCAGCAAAGGATCAATATATTTGTACTCAAGGCTTAATAAAAGCTTGCATATATTGTCGCTGGTACAGCAAAGGGGCCTTAGCACTATCTCAGTGGTATATGATGCTGGCCTCAGATGCAGATGGCTGTTTGTCCATGTCATCTTGGAGGAAGAAGCAACTATCTGTACCTGAGGCAAGCATCACATCCATGATATAAAACAGCGGGGGATGGAGCCTATGGCTATATGCCATACCAGTAATAATATGAGTATGTCTTGAATATGCTGTCATTTGCAGATTATTTGTATCATTTTTGAAGAACAGCTTGTTGAATATGCCCCATGTAGCCCCTTGCTCATAATATTCCATATTACACAATTTGGCAGGGAATTATTTGTTAGAGATTGTATTTAGTTTTTGTCAGAAATACATAAAGCTGAAGATTTGAACTTCAAATTTGCATGTGCTCATTTTGGGAGGGGGAGAAGTGGAGGGCTTGGAATGATTTTCAGGGTTTCCACAAAATAATTTGGGATGGGTTGAGGAAGTTTGTAATCAAAATTCAGGGTAAAGTTCTTTTGAGAATATGAAATCTGGCATGTACTCTCCGTGAAGAAAGAAACCATAACTCTCATCAGATCATATCTGTTCTAGAGAAGGCAGATGATAGATAATTTGTTTCATAGTGGAAGCTTGAACTAATAAGCAAATAATCAGATAGCCATAGGTTTTGTATTTTTATATATTGACAGGAAGGAGAGATGGAAGAAGTGCTGCGAGCACTGGATGAGGAGAACAATAGACTGGTTTCAGCATCACGTAGATCAAACTGGTCTGATTCTGTAAGTATGGTATCCTGACCCTTAGTAAATGTTTGTTTGATCATGGAAAATATATATTATGAATGTCTGTCCTTTGAGCTGGACATGCAGTATAATATTGTAGGATTTGGAGATTTTTCCACTTATGTTTTAAAGCAGGGCTTGGTTCTTAATTTGAATAATTCTCAAGAGGAAATATTTTATGTATCATGACATGGATCCTGATCTGCACAGTAGATGGTCCAGCTCACCATCTTTGATATAGTTGACAGTACGAACAGTCGTTCTCTAAAATTTATGATTACGAGATGACATATTGTTGAGCAGCGGGACTAAATGACTGGGGTGTTCCACTCAGGATTGAAAGGTTGTGGCTTTGATTCCTGCACTGGCCCTGCTTTAATTGCCTTGGGAAAGCTTTTCAGTTAACCACTTGTATAGCCAGTGTATAAGGGCATTTTGTCATAGGCAGGTAAAGATATTGTCATAATGCTGATGATCAGCATCTGTACAATGACAGTCATATTGTATGCTACCCCAGGGGTTGAGAAAGTTAGTAAAGGACCTGGCCTGCCAGTGTATAATATTTTGAAGTTGCAACAAAGTTGTCCCTGCCTGGATACTAGACTTATAAACATTATTGTTACTATTATTATCTCCTATTCTAGACTGAATTGTCTGATGAGCGTTTTAAGGATGATGAGCCTGTTTCTAGGGCAGCCCCAAGAACCAAGACTTTCATTAATTTTGTGTCAGCTAAGCAGCGGGTGATGGACCACACAGTGGCAGGGAAAGCACGGAAAAGGTTAGTGGTATTACTATAGTTCAAAACAAAAGTGGCAATCATGTCAAACCTGCACGTAAGACAGACCATCTTTTGTCTCTTCAAAAAGTAATTACCTTAGGCTATTGGTCTTGGCACACAGGTTGACCTGGATAGAAAGATGGAGGGAAGGGATTGAGATATATAGAAAATCTTTTTCCTGTAGTTAATTCATATTCATCCCAGGCCAGAGGCTGCCATATGGCACACTAAAAGGTTAATAGCTTATTCAAACTAAAAGGAAAATCGTTTGAATTTTGTGTGCATTCACAAACATCTCAAGCAGCTCCTTGAAGGGTTCAGATCAGTCAACTTTCAGTCAGACAATTGGGTTTTTTTTTAAGTGCTTTATTATATTCAGGAGATGAGAAAGTGGCTACATCCAACAAGTGATTATATTATGGATATTAAAGATATAATAAATATGATGGGTTGTCCCTGAAACTGAGTCCCTCAGCAGGTGTTGCTAGACCAGTTTCAGGTGTGATGGGGGGAAAATGATGTGTTTAAATATTGATGGTAAGAGGCAGGTGGCGTCTGTGAGTGAAAGAGAAGTGAAAGAGAGAAAAGAGAAGGTGCGGAAGAGTAGATAATGCAAAGTGAGGTGCCCAGAAGGAGGAAGGAGTGAAAGGAATAGAAATGTGGAAAGGAGATGAAAGTCACATTGATTTTGAAAGTGCTAGGTACAAGCAGGGACACCGACAAGGAAACACAAGGATCTGTGGAACAACCAACAGTAACACCTGGAGATATTATATGAGACATACTATCATGTGTTTAAGGTCCTTTTCCTTCTGTCAAGTTACATGGTTCATTAAGTTACATCAAATATGAACAATGTTTCTCTGTCAAAGTAGGACACAGCTGGTATGTCAACATTAGTTTGTAGGAAACTATATTTTTAGCCATTTATGTCTGGAGCTGCAGATTCTCTAACAAAAATATTCTCTCTCATCAACCCTAGATTTGAGGACCTGTCCAAGCTGATAGAACTTGATGTAGCCAAGTACGATATGTTCGACCTCCCACCCGTGAAGGAGTACGAGCTGTATATACGTAGCTTTGGCCGCTCAGATACAAAGCAGGCTTACATCCAGACCCATGATGATGATATTGATCGAGATGTACAGACAGAGGAGATTGAGAGCCTGAGCAAGTGGACACAGCATCCACCAGATGGAGATACTGCTGTTGGAGGTTTGCTTTAAATAGAGAAGATAAAATTGACTCCACTTAATCTCAGTCTAGATAATCATAAATCCCACTTAATTGCAACATCTTCCACATAACAAAACATTTTATAAAATCACTGGATAATTGCAGTTCCTTTTAATTGCACTTTTCCCATACTTTTTCAATGCTCCCAAGGAGTTGTGATTAAATGGAGCTGTCAATATTGCAGGACAATGCCGAGAATGCAAAAACAAGACTGCTATTGACATCCTATCACTTTTTTTTTCTTATCAAAATTGTCCTAAAGCATGATTTGTATTTCATAATAAGGGAGAAGTAATGGAGATAACCAGTATAACTTTCCCTTGTAATGGTGTGTAGTGCAATACATGTGCAGTAAAACTGCAGTTATAAGTATGCCTTGATGCATGCAAAAATTATACTCATTTTTTGAGAAATAATTAATATCAAGATATCCCTGAATAATGAAATGGTACAATAAATGAATAATGTTGAATCCATGTGTGTGAAATTGATGTAATAACAAAGATATATTCATTACATGCATTCTTGTATTGAGGTTCCATTGTTTTCATTTGCCTTAGTGTGCATCATACTGTGTGCATCATACTGTGTTTACACAGGGCTTTTGACGAACAATAGTAGACTAAAAAGTGATAGAATACTATTCATCATCTCTTTCTGCCATCATCATGTGAGTTCTGTTATTTTGCTTCTGTCTGCTTCATATTTCCTTGCCCTCACTTTGTTCATCCTGACAATGACTAGATGGTTTCGCCACTTCGTCCTCTGTTCATAACTTGGTAGTATTAGTAGCTTAACTGAAGAATATGCTGTAAACCATCTTCCCTCAGGTGAAGGAATCACCGTCCAGGCAGCTGACATCAACCAGGAGGCTATTAAGAAGACCGACCCAGCAAAGCTGGATAAATTTTTGGAAACAGTTGGCCAGGTAATTTTACAAACTCCCATGTTACGGGCAATTTAACTTCATCACTGCATGCTTACTTGCCGTTTCACTGTTTGCAACATTTTCAAGAGATGGACTGGAATTTTAATGCATTTGACACTATTAAATCACACCTTCCGGCTTTTTATTCCTTATTCTTTGCTGCCATGAAGCTGCAGGAAAAGAGCTGTACCAGATCTTGCCTTTACACATACTCAACATCTCATTCTAGCTTGTGATCATTAAGCGGAATTGATATGTCAGGATCTCCAAGTTATCAACATGACATTTCTACTCATCTTGCCTCCACCCCATCTACTTAGTTGTGAAATTCCACTTTGTAATATCTGATGGTGAAGAAAACCTGCAGTGTACATACAGTTTACTCCACTTAATCGCCATCTGGATGTTAGCAACTTTTATGTAATCACAACATTTATCACATTACAAAAAAAGCTAACTTTCTATGTGAAAGTCACTGGATAATCACAACTCCTTTTTATATCTTCTTCCATGCTCCTGAGGAGTTATGATTAAGCGAAGTTGACTAATTTATTATTTATTGAAACCCTTGTGGTGTCGTAGTTAGATAAAATGTTTAAGTCAACCGATGCCTCCTACCCAGCCAGGAACCATGAGGAACAGACAAAAGGCCTTGTTGGTCAAGCAGTAAACAACACAGTGCAGCAGTAACAGCCTGTAATCGTGGACATCAATGAATTTGCTGGCAGTGGTGGAAATCAAACCATTGAAAATGCAGCATTTGTGACATTGTTAGTGATGGTGATGTGATCTTCAGTGAGTCGGTGTCAAAGAGTTCAACACTCATTCTCAAAGTGTTGGCCTGCAATTTGTTCAGCTGTTTACATTTGTTTGTTAAAGTAGGTAAGAAGGACTCCTCCTGTAACAAATGTTTAACATTTAGCAAACCTCTTGCAGTTTCTGTTCACCATTCTGGATGAAGAATCCACAAGTTATGAGCAGCAAGAGAGAAAGAGGGATGGTGTGCCAACAGCTAGTTTTAGTGAGAAGGCTACCCAACTTGGCATGCCTAATTTCTTGAAAGGTGAGGCTTTAACCGTTTGACCGCCATTATGTCTGAGAAATTCTGAGGCTTCTGATATAAAGAGAGAGATTTATAAATTAAATATTTCGCAGTATTTCACCCAGTATTGAGCCTTTGTTTTTTGACACATTGTTAAGCATTTATGTAAAACTGGAAGTTGGCCACAAAAGATGAAACTGCATCATCACTATATTTTACTTGTTTATTGACTTGTACTGTCCCTTCTATAGAAAAAAATTAAGCTATATTTATGAAAATCTTGGAACTCTCTTGATTTCTAAACTTCGAAGTGAAACTTTATGTGTAATCCCTGGCAGTGAAGGGATTAAGACTATTGATTGCCTGAAAGAAAATATTTCATTGCTAAAATATATATAGTAAATAAACATTTTGGGTGCATACCATGCTGTAACAGAAAATATTATGCTTTTGCATAATTGATCTATGTACCTCCATGCCAATAGTTCTAACTTAATTAAATATTTCACAGTATTTCACCCAGTATTGAGCCTTTGCTCTTTGACACATTGTTAAGCATTTATGTGAAACTGGAAGTTGGCCACAAACTTTCAAAAGCAGTTTTTTATGCTTTGTTATCTGAAAGAGCCACTACTCACTGTGATAGTTTTGAGGTCACAATTTTGCTCTATGTTTCAAATGCTTATTATATCATCATTTTCTACCTATCTTCAGGTCGCCACGTGAAAGCTCTGTCATTTTGTCAATCAGAACCAAATTATCTGTTGTCTGTGCACACCTCCCCTCTTGAAGACTCTGAGGTAAGAATTGCAGCATTCATTAAAATTACATGGAAAGTAATGAAAGAAGGATGATCTGGCAGTATTTTGCTCTATTTTCACAGATACTAACAATTTTTTTTGACTATTGATCAGGTGTTTTTTAACTCTTGTCTTGGATTTGTTGATGGCAAGGAAGTAATAATAACATTGGAATCTATAACTATTATATGCATTCTAGGATGCACTATTTCTTGTAGGGTAGGATAAGAAGGAGAGAGAAGTAATGTTCAGCTTGATGAAAAAAATAGGCACAGAACAGTAGTGGTATTGGATGATGAACCCAGAGAAGAAAAAGTATTTTTGCCCAGATCTCGTGGCAAAACTCTTTAAAGTGAGCTCTGTTCTCTTTTCTTCCACCCTCCTCTCTCTTTCTTTCTCATTCTCTCTTTTATCATACAAGACATGGCGTTCTAACGAGCCTGGTTTGTCCAGTGGGTGAATACAAATTCTAGTGGCATTAACAGCTCCATGGTTGAGTCGCTCATGTCTTTCAAAGTGCCACTCATTTGTTGATGTACTAATTATTAATCTGTTGCTATCCAGGATGCCCAAGATTTATCTACAATCCGCTCATCATCTCCAGTTGAAGGAGTGCGTATCTGTATATCGTGAACTTTGTAGTGGTAGATTTAGTTTTACCGCTGCACATCTAATTTTATTGCTGCTGTATTAAACCCTGTTTCTTTTTGTGCAATGTACTTCATTACATGTTTATGCTACAATTTATGCTTCTCAAAATTTTCAGACAATTAGTTTTGAACTTTATGATCATCTTTTTGTTTAAGATTGTGGAAAGGGGAATTGTATCAACAGCCTCCAATGTAAAACCATTTAAGTGGCGATAAAAAGAGCTCAGCAGTTTTGCCTCTATTATAAGTCTTCATAGTTAGTAGTTACCTTGTCTTGTCGTGACAGTGCAAAAGTAAACATGGCCGGGCAGGGGCAGGATATGGGTACCTTGTGGCCAAGAGCAAAGTAAAATATGGCTCCCCTCATTCTCAGTTTCCCATCCCGTTAGTTTCCCTGTTTGCTACTTTGATTGCACATCTCTCCTGTCTCGTCTCAAGGCAAGGTGAAAGATTTGGTTCATGCTCAAGATGAGATTTTTTACATTCAGCTTTCCGATTTGCACATTGTTCTTGGGCAATTGAGGATACCTTTGCTGAGGTTAAATATATGGGAGCCTTATACTGAAGATACAAGGGGTATTACAGTTTGGAGAAAATAACCCTGAAATTTATATTGGATGAAGTTGCTGGGTATGGGGGAGATTTTGCCTGATGAAAGTGTTCCTGAGCTTTTGGCTTTCTGCTTTTTTTCCACCATTTGCTTACTATAATTAGAGCGTATGCGTAAACTCCTTTGCTTTGTTTAGTTCAGGGATTAGGAATTGTTGCTGAAATGAAAAGAAAAGCTCTGTACTCCATCATAATATCATTATGCATTCTAATTAAACCATGACCGCTGGCGCTGGGTTCTTTTTCTTCAAGTAATACCACATTGTTCTGAAAATAGGAAGATTTCAACAAACCTAAGTAAGACTATAATAATGTAACAATATTTCTTCTCTTATGCCCTTTGCATGAAACTTAGTAGTGCTGCAAGAATGCTGCAAACACAGAAGGACATGCTGTTGTATCAAAATTCTTCAGCCTCTGTCATGCCTTAAACTACTCTAAACACAACTGAAAGAGGAGAAAGGTTGTTACTCTTGTCTGCTATATGCCAAACTCAGTTATCAGCTATGGCTCTCCTAACCAATTAATTTTCACAACTGTACTTCAGGTGTTCCTTTCGTATCTATCTCTCTCATATTCCAGAGCCATTCCAAACTTTAGTTTAGGTTTTAAAAAAAAAAAAAAAAGAGGAAAAAGATAATAAAACTTCTTAAAAGAATTCTGCAGTTGGTCTGGAACTGATTTGCAGAGCACATTATCTCAATTATTATGCAGTGCGTAGCACTAGCTGAAGTGGATAAGGTATCTAATAATATAATACAGTTGACTCCGCTTAATCGCCCTCCGCTTAATCGCCTTTTCTGCTTAATCGCCTCGTTTGCCAGGGAACCAAATTTTTTCTATATAAAAGTCACTGGATAATCGCCTCTCACTCCGGATAATCGACCACTCTTCAGCGCCCATGAATTCAAAGATCGGCGGTTGAAGGGTTACAGTTGACAAACAAATATGTACACAGGCGGTTTAACTGCGCGACGGATGGCAGACCAGTTGATTGAGTGACAGCTGCCACGCCGAAATAGGTGTGATAAGCCTTTCCTCCCCACATCCCCCTCCCTTTGTCACCCTTCATCCCATTCTACACATCACCGCCATCATCCGTCCGATAATGCTAATGCGCTGAAAGCTATATAGTCTCCTCCCGCCACCCCTTCCGTCTCAGGGAGGCAGAGAATGTAAACATCGTATTGCGCCTGTCTGGTAGATTTCGGCTAGATCAGAGAACGTGTCATGTGGATGAATGGTCGATCCCAACCGTGCCACCCTACTCCTTATTGTCTGCTAGGGTACTGCGAGGTAGCCAATGAGAGAGACCATGGAGATCAAACAATTTCTGCGCTACAACACCGTCAAAGTCGAATCTGTCCTGAGTCTGACAACGAGAAGGCGTCAGTGCACGACATCAAACCACGACATCAAAGAAAGTTAACCCCATTACCAAAAATATGGCCGAAATTACCTTCTCCATGTAATCGCTTCTCTGCTTAATCACCCACTTTTTCCATGATCCCAAGGAAGGGCGATTAACCCCTTCGCTGCTACAAGCAATTCCCCCTCGTGTCATCATTCCCTAAAAACAGAAACAACTGGCTTTCAGAGGAACTAATTCTCATTGTTCAGAAGTGAGATTGTGTCCAGATATAGGCAAAACAAAACAGTGATTTAGCATGACTTATGGCGTACGTCAACAATGCCACAGATTTCATGACGTACAGCAAATGTCAAAAGCGCAGTCAAGGGGTTAAGAGGAGTTGACTGTTTAATATAACATAAAATAATACTGTAACAGTGATAATAGTGGAGTTGGATGGCAGCCAATGCTCCTCTCCAGATTTGGTGTAGGAAGATCATAGAATAGAGGGCTATATAAGAACCAGATTTTCAGGATCAATCAAGTTTGTTCCTGTCCTGGGTTTGGCAAGTTATAAATTGGCAAAATACTTTTGCTATGTTTCTATTAAAATTTTGTGGATGATTCTGATCATTTGGTTCAGTTATCAAGTTGGTAGTTACCATGAGAGCACAAAAAGTTCTTGTTTTTTTGTCTTTTTTCTTAAAAGACAGTTGTTCAGCACATGCAGCCAAAACCCTCAGTAGTGTCAGTAATGAATATACCACAGGGGTCGATTTCAGTCCACAGATCAAGAAGGATCAAAGATAATTTGCATTTGCATGGCAGTGTTCTCAAATTTTTAACCACTTTCTGGAATGTGTCTACAGTATAGATTTTGTTTTGTTGAGTATTAATGACCCTGAAAATACCCTATTAGTATCAAAGGAAAAAGTTTCGTCCATTCCAGCTGGCCAGTTCAGTATGACTCAGAAAACATGATATGGTTCACCAGGAAACATGGCACATGCTGACCGTTTTCAGGGAATGCAAATTAACCACTGAACACTGTGAAAGTTTTCTTTTTGATGAGTTCCTTAATTTCCTGAGAAGTCAGAAATGGATTTTTGTGAGGATCAAAGTTTCACAAGCCCAACATGATGTTTTACCCAGTTGTGTATGAGTGCAGAGTCTAGTGATTCAGAATGATTCAACAGAACTGCCCGATCACCATACCGGTAATCCTACTGGACACTGATAACACTCATAACACTATTATTAATAATATCCAAACAACGAGCAGCAGGCTCATGACTAGAAATAACCGCATCTGCATTTCTCTTGCCACTTACCACCCTCTAAATAAATTATTTAGTAAACCTTTTGAAATATTCTGAATGGAACTTAACTTCACAGAAGTAATTTCTGCAAGTTGAGCACAAGTCATGAAATTCATGAAAATTAGATCCTCACGCAACAAAAACAAAACTTCAGCAGTATATGTTAACATATAAGCTCATATTTCTCTGTAGCCGTGTGAAATACAGCCTTATATGTCACCATAGATGTCATTTATCTGTATAATGTTTTCATCATAATCAATTGCTCATAAAATCCCTGTCGTTCACCTTGAGCTGAAGTGTATCATTTATAAAGATCTGAGTGTGAAATAGCACATTTTGATTGTTTGAAGGAGAAAGTAGGCTAGATAGCATAGTATGTTTTCATCACATTTAATTGTTGCAGTGTATAATATGTTCAGAGCACTTTGCTTTTGGAATTTTGATATTTAGATTCCCCCAAGTATTTGCCTTTATAGCTTTTACATTATTATGCTGCCATCCATCCCTCCCCTGTTTTTTTTTTTTTTGCTTCATTGTATTTTTTATGTGTAATTAAGAGCATTTAGAATCAGATGGTATTCATTTTCATATGTAAGTAAGCTGTTGTGAGAAATATACCAAGCAATGAAAGTCATGGAAGAAAATCTTTTGAAAGAGGATGGGTCTAGCTCCTTTCAATCCATGACTGATATTTTCAGAGGAGTTCCACACTGCAAGTCACAGTATAACCTTACCCTACCCCTAGAACATGTTGCTTTTTCACTTAACAGTTTGGATTAAGAGTATATCTTAGAGTGAGAGGGCCATATGGAAGATCAGACAAGCAGCAGCTAGCCTCAGAGTTTGTGATTTAAAAGTTACCAAGTACCAGTGATGCATTGATATTTGAAATTCAGAACATTGGGTTCTCTTTTTGAATAGGTTGAACAAGAGGGTACATTAATTATTGTAAACAAGCTATACAAGGTATCATATCACTTTAACACAGAATTTAATTGAAGTATTAGATATAAAAATTTTTCTAATTTGCTTTTTCCTCCTGGAATTAATCATGATCGAAGAAATGCTGAATCCAGCCAGACTGATGTCAAACTTAGTTCGTAATCTGTTCCCACTTCGATAGATACGTGTCATTCTTGGCATTTTCATCTAACAGATCATTGCATTTTTAAAAAATTTTGTTAAATAAAATTTCCATTCTGCTTTTTAACTGCCCTTGCCCTACATGTTCATGTACCCTAGAGAACTTTTTGGATATTTATGTCATTTCATCCCCATGTAGTATTTGCCATATTGCTCCGTTAAACATGTCTTTTTTTCCTGTTCTTCTCCCTACTTCTCATCCCCTCTCCATCACCCACCCTAGCCCTGGTTATCATGACTGGATGCTTTTCATTCCGATGGGTAGAATATCTATTATACAAAGACTGTATGGTCTCATTTTGAACAGAATTATAATCTTACCTATAATCTGACATATATGTGCAGCATTCTGGTTTACTGAGTTCCCAGCACTGACACCGGATTTGTTATCAAAGAAAATAAGATATTGCATCAGAAATTGAAAATCATGTTGTCTTTGAGTGCCAGATAGTAAATAAATATCAAAACTTTTTGTTTCTTTGTCCCCCAGGAGAAGCAAGCTCCATTGCAAGCATTGTCTGTTATATGTGTGTGGAACATCACACAGTTAGCGTATCCATACAGGTAGGTATTGTTTCCTTGCTGACATTTGCTGAAAATTTTTGCTAATCTTCGGTCTTCACAAAGGACCGGTCACATTTATATGTTGTTTAGTCAATTTGGCCATTCCAGTACAAAGACTGACATTATGCTAGATTGTACTCTTGTTGATCTTATGTTACAACTAAGTGAAATAGACCAATGAATGTTTTTTTGGATCGAAATGTTTATCTCTGGTTGTGATTATGGCAAATATATTTTAAATTTTAAAACGGACATGACTTGTATATATTAAGAAAATGTATTTTGTGGACCTGTCAAGGATAATGGTGGAGATTTCACTGATTAAATGGCAATGTAGAATATGTATGTTTTCATATCTGTGTACATGTTAGTTGAATTTCACAGGTTTTGTCATGCTGTGACTCTGCGAATGTATTATTTTCAGAATATGTGTAAGTGAGATGAAAATCACTTGTGGTTGCTTCAGCCCCACAAAAGCATCACTTGTTTTTGGGGGAATGGTGAGTATCAAAAAAAATATGTTGAGCACAGACTCTAAATCTTTCTCAAGTTACTGTTGCTTTTGCCCGCAGATAATGCTGGATATATTGTAAATTTCCGCTAACCTTATGTCATTGGGTTACACCTGTGTTGGAAAGGCAGGAAATAATAGAGTGTTAACAACAGATGGTTGTTAGAGATATTTTGGTATAACAGGTTTCCGACAGATGAATCTTTACCACAGTCTGAAAATTATAAAAAAGGATTTTATTTCATTACAATAATTAAAGTGTTATTATGCACAGATCAGATTGGAGGATTGGTGACATATTTAGAATCTCAGAGGTTCTGCCCATAATTTTGACCTTGTAAGATGATCAAATTCAGTAGTGAACCAGATCATAATACTATTGAGTTTATGGCTTTCTTTTTGTGCGATTTGAAATTATGAGGTTTTACTGTCATATCAAAATCAACAGTGTTCACCTAACTGGATCATGTACACCTTTAATCACCTCTGTGTTGAGTTTAATGTTCTCTTTCTCTATACTTTCCAAGTTAGTCATCAGTGTGCCCCATTGATTAATTAGTAATGTGGGGAACAGTGCAAATTGTTTTATGTGTGACTTGTAATATTGTGCATCTGGTGCAGACTTTTTTTTTCTGTAAGATATATATATAGCACTATAAAGGCACCATGAACAGTATTACTACAGTTACCTTGTTGCCACTTTTACACCCTCTACAACATCACCACTGCAGTCTTCTGATTGACTTTTTCCCACCTAATATTTGGCCGTTTTGGTTTTCATTCCTTAGCATGATGGGTCAATTGCATTATGGGATCTCAGAGAACCAGTGTCTCAACACAGGAATATGGAGCTGGATGGACAGGAGCATCTTGTGCGCTTCCCTACCTACAATACAGGTGAAGTGCTTTCACATTGCTTAGACCTTAGTTAGAATACATTGATCTATGAGTCAAATGTAAGTTTGTCTTGTCATCAGATTAGTTTGGCTGGAATTCTCCAGAAACTTGTCCACATAGGTCAATTTTTTTTTTTTACACGATAAAAGTTACAAACTTTTTTTTTTATTTCAAGAAATTGAAATGAACAGGATTTTAAAAGTCTTCACTTTCTTAAAATAAGTTTTCTACACTTTTCACAAGGGTCTTGGAAAATTTCTGCCTATTCCAGTGACATCCTTATAAATGAGGTACATTTTTCATCTTTGATATATGTCTTCTAATATGTTGGATAAAAGAAGGAAATGCACTATTTTCAGTGTTTGTCAGTTAAATACTTAGGATTTATACTTACGATTAGGATTAAAAGTTTGCAATGGCATGAAGATGTAGGATCATCATGATGAGTCTGAAATCTCTCTTTTTTTTGAAGAAAGCAGCAGTTAGCCCTCGTTAACATTGTTTTACAATACTAGACAGCAAGTGGGCCAAAAAAGCTCGTATTAAAAATTGAAAATTTGGTTGTTACTGTCATGCAGCGACAAAACTTCATATGATTATAAAACTAGANAGGCACCATGAACAGTATTACTACAGTTACCTTGTTGCCACTTTTACACCCTCTACAACATCACCACTGCAGTCTTCTGATTGACTTTTTCCCACCTAATATTTGGCCGTTTTGGTTTTCATTCCTTAGCATGATGGGTCAGTTGCATTATGGGATCTCAGAGAACCAGTGTCTCAACACAGGAATATGGAGCTGGATGGACAGGAGCATCTTGTGCGCTTCCCTACCTACAATACAGGTGAAGTGCTTTCACATTGCTTAGACCTTAGTTAGAATACATTGATCTATGAGTCAAATGTAAGTTTGTCTTGTCATCAGATTAGTTTGGCTGGAATTCTCCAGAAACTTGTCCACAAAGGTCAATTTTTTTTTTTTACACGATAAAAGTTACAAACTTTTTTTTTTATTTCAAGAAATTGAAATGAACAGGATTTTAAAAGTCTTCACTTTCTTAAAATAAGTTTTCTACACTTTTCACAAGGGTCTTGGAAAATTTCTGCCTATTCCAGTGACATCCTTATAAATGAGGTACATTTTTCATCTTTGATATACAGTAGAACCCGCTTAAGCGGGACGGCTCCGTTCCCGACGAATCGTCCCTCTTAAGCGGGCGTCCCGCTTAGGCGGACTTTTCCATTATAAAGTGATTTCTTAGATAGTTTGAGCGTTTCATTCAAGTTAAGGGACAATCATTACTTGTTGCTAGTGAGGCGTGACAAATTGTATCTGTACTGTTTAAAATATACTTATTGCAGTCAAAATGCATTTTCAGTAGACTTGCAGTGCATATTATTAGTAATTCTTTGTGGGGAACGGAATTTTTGGTTGGTTTCAAAGAAGCACCTATGCCTTCTCACCACTCTCCTTTGAAAATTAAAAAAAAACTATTTCATTTAAATACCTGGACATGTCTACATCAGAGGGAAAGAAATAAGACATGTTAAAAATAAAACAGGAAAGAATATGAGAGGTCTAACATTTCTAAAGTCGAGATGTTCGTCGCCGTCGCCCCCCCTCCCCATATTCAAGTGATCAAAGCTAATTTGGGATGGAATTTACATGATCGTAAACACCGGCAAAGATAAGCGTCACACTTCTCGCTCCATATCTGGTCAGAGCGCGACGCGAGCGGCGTGTGTCAAAAAGGATTTACACAACAGGAATGATGGTCATGCCTATGTCAACAACATCCCGGCCGAGTGTTGTGCAATAGCGCAGGTAAGGCTCGTAAGTGTCAATCATTGCCCAAGCTGAAGAACGGATAAAATGTGGCTGACAGGGGGCGGGGCTTACTTAATCTTGATCCATTGCGCGGGTTAAATGACCAGGGACTAGGATGCCCGCTCTGATTCGTCCATGCGTGCGCTGAAGGGTCAATTGCCTGACAGAAGGCTGTGGGGAGGTAGTGTCAATCATTTCTCACATAACGTAAGGGGGGTTATCAGGACCATCGGTACAAGCTTCTTTGTAGCTCTCAGATTTTCAGCTGATGGGCAAAGGTAAACAAGCACTGAGACACAGTACAATAGTGACAATTTGCAGCATTCCTGTCAAAAACAGCATGTATATTACGGAGATCTGGCTCCAAGTCGTCTCGCTTAAGCGGGTTGCCGTCCCGCTCACGTGTATAAATTTAAATAGCAAAAATTCCGTTCCCCAGGCATTCGTCTCACTTAAGCGGGCGTCCCGCTTACGCGTGTCCTGCTTAAGCGGGTTCTACTGTATATGTCTTCTAATTAGTTGAAAAAAAGAAGGAAATGCACTATTTTCAGTGTTCGGTCAGTTAAATACTTAGGATTTATACTTACGATTAGGATTAAAAGTTTGCAATGGCATTAAGATGTAGGACCATCATGATGAGTCTGAAATCTCTCTTTTTTTTGAAGAAAGCAGCAGTTAGCCCTCTTTAACATTGTTTTACAATACTAGACAGCAAGTGGGCCAAAAAAGCTCGTATGAAAAAATGAAAATTTGGTTGTTACTGTCATGCAGCGCCAAAACTTCATATGATTATAAAACTAGATAACAATTATACTGTGTTTTGTTGTTGTCAGGCAGGTTAGGTCTTCATAATGTCCTTTGCAGTGTTTGCAGCTGTGACAGCTTATTGCATGATTAATAATTGCAACTTTCAGTATTTAACATGTCATTGTTAAAGTGAAAACAAGTAAAATTTAGTGCTGGTTTTAGTCCTTGCACTTCCTTGAATAATCAGTGACAACTGTTTATATTTGTTTTGAATTTCTAAATGAACCATGAGTCTGTAAAGGGACATAATGCTGTCAGTCAGATACTGTATTTCACTTCTTTTTTTTTTTTCTGAGTTTAATATCTAGACAGATCTTAAGACATTTTATGTATCGTGTAATTTTCAGCTGGAGTGACAGAATCTGAAAACCATCACAGTCCTGTTGTATCTATAGTTCCTGTGTACTCAAATATTGTTGGGTAGGTAAAGAGTGGATGCTTGGGTGCCATCAGTGTGCTTCCATTATGGCCTGAGTCATTTCTACAGTTCTAACAAACTGCAGAGAAGCCATTTTAATGGCGCTTTTGTGTACTTTGTACAGTTTTAGAAGGAAAAATATTCACACGTTTTGAACATATCAAGATGGGCAGCAATCTCATAAACTTTATTTCTTTATTTCCAGGTGGTCTAAATCTGAGTTAGGCCATTATGAGAGCACAGTGACGATTTTGAACTATTAGAAATAGGTTGAGAGAAAAGTGACAGAGCCAGTAAGACGAGTTTTGGAGCCATAATGCAGTGTTTCAAGGGCAGAATACCAACTGTGCAGAACAATGCACAGTGCTCAGACAGCTCTAGAAATTCTGACTTGGTAATCTGTATGTTCTCCTGCAACCCTTAGCCCTCAAATCTGAGATGCCGCGGAGAAAAGAAGAGAAACAAACAATGGCTTGAGCCCCATTACTTGTTACAGTAACTTGTCACAAAACCGGTTGATAATAGTAAATTATAGGGTCTTTATTTCAGATCATCCTTTCATGATCTCTCTCTATGATTATGCGAGAAGAATGCATAAAGAAACACTAAATCTGTCATGAAACTAATGGTGTGGGAGCTAGCAGTTTGTAACTGCCAATAAAATCAGCAGTTTCTCAGATCACCTCATATGTTAGCAATTCCAAGTGCTGATTTAGAAGGGGGGGAGACAAGTAAGATAGAAATGTATACGGAAAGGAAGAATGATTACTGAATTTTCTAAATTGAAATGGATTTTACTGAATTTTCTAAATTGAAATGGATTTTACTGAATTTTCTAAATTGAAATGCATTTTTCTTCTCTTCATAGGTCTCGGAAAGATGAAGGAGCAGCAGGTACAGTTGCTCAGATATATTTAATCTGCTACTTAAAAGTTAAAATCTGGGGCTGGATTTAATTGTACAGTATAGAGTCTACACCACTTAAATTATGGGTCTCAGATTTGATGTCATCTGCAGTTAATGAGGAAGGCCTCAGGGAATTCAGAAAGGCCCTTTTGTGCATTAAATCTCGAGAATGAAAGCATGCAGTGACACAACAGCCAAAGGTAGTCAAAAGTCATGCCTACCAGATCACCAGTTGTGTTGTGCATAGCATTGCTACCCAGAATTGCCAGGTTGAAATTATGAGGCCAATAATTTTGTAGGGCAGTATAAATGCGTATATGTTTATGTGGCATGAATTTCGTTGTCACCTGTCATGGCCACTCCCTCTTTCCTAACCAGCACTAATCACTTTAGCTAGTCAAAGGTTTGATGCAAAAGGTTTGTGTTAGATGAACCATCTCTACTCTTGCTAGTTCTTTGCATTTCATTCAAATGGTGTGCTCCATTTTTCATTTCCCCCAAACAGAATCAAGCTCAGGACTATCATTCCAGTTGGCTTCAGTGGAGGAAAAGGCAATAGTCAATTTATGGGTAAGACTGATCAGCTGATAACTTAATGGACAGTTGGAGAGAGGGAGAAAGGGAATGGGTGGGTGAGCAAGTGAGTGAGTGAGTGAGTTGAGCTGCTTGCTTGCAGGTTTGTTTTGCTTGGCTGGCTGCCTGGCTAGTTGGGATGGGGAAGGGAGTAGGGGG
>JAWQUT010000103.1:1643553-1654931 GCA_033807755.1 Ellobium chinense | reverse complement strand
GGGGGGGGAGAGGAAGGGAAAGAGAGGTATGGTCGGTGGGTGGGTGGGTTTAGTCACTGAGACCAGAACATTTCTGTGTCTTGAACATTTCGGTGTGTTTTCTGTTCTTGATAGTACATTTAAGTTTCATATATGAATGGTAATTTAGTTGATTAAATATGGAATTGACTGTACATGTACTTGTAAGTGGTGCCAGTGTCAAAAATGACTGAGCTTGTAATATACAAGACTGTTTATTTTGAAACATTTTTAAACTTTGGCCACTTTTGGTTTCATCATCAGGTTGTGGCAGAAGTTGCAGTGGCAGACCTAGCAGGCTCAGAACATGATCTCGGTCTTTCACCAGGCGGCAAAATTAAAATTTTGAGGAGTTCCTCGATTGTTCTCAGTAACCCAAACAAGTAAGCTCTCATATTTGTTGAATATCGAATGATCGATGTGTGTTGGTGACACCTATGAGCTCTTGTCTACTCAAGTATTAGTTCCCTTTCTGGCAGGGAGATTGAGAGAGTTGTTAGTTTTTTGTAATAGAGATGTGTCTGATCTAATGGGATGTTGTGGAAGTTGGAACTGTTAACATTACATAGGGAGAATGAGTGATTGAGAGAGAGAGAAAGTGTGAGACAGGGAGAGAGATTGTTAGTGGGAGAGTGAGACAGAGAGAAAGAGAAAGTGACATAAATGTTAATGACTAAATGTAGGTGACAGCTATGCATTTTTGTTGTTTGGGTTTTTTTTTTCATTTTCTTTCATTCTTTTGTATTGATGTGACGTTATATTGTATGTGATTGGCTTTCACCTAAATAAATAAACTTGAAACTTGAACTCTTACCTATCAGTTAGTCTTAGAAATTTGAAAGGGAAAGTCCATTACAGATTGTAGAACAGTAGGCCATGAGAGGAGGTCTCTTGATCACATAGGTTCATTGAGGAGGCTTGGCAGGACCATACTGATGTTTTTTACAGTTGTCTCTGTTTCTACCCTCCTCTTTTTTATTGTTGAGGCAGCTTATTTATAATGGGCTCGGGAAAGCAGAAATCTGGTGGTAATGGCATAATTGCCTTATCCCCATTCTTTGTATGAATAGGAAGGTTTGATAGCCACAGCATGGGTAAAATAGTCTTGCTCAGTGTTCACATAAGTATTGCATGCTACATCCATGTTGCAATATTCACATGCTTTCAGATGAACCATAAGAACACAAATTAGATGGCTTCTCATCTTCTTATCCCAGTCCAAGAGAAGTGGGGCATGTTTGAACAAAATTCAAAAGTCCCAGTCTCCCCATTATTGTCATAGTTTCAAGGGTTCATGGGCAAAAGTCCTCTTTCCCATGAAGGTTTATTCGTGACACAAAATTCCTGTTGAAATCTATGATTCTTTGAGTTTGCTGTATCATTTCCCCTCTGTCTTTACAGGTATTTGTCCTCATCAACGGAGTTGAAAGCTTTAGATCTGCACTTGAATCCAGGAGATTTGAATCATTTCTATGTTGGCACAGATGCGGTAAGTATAAAGATAAGTTAGAGATGGAGAAAGAGTAATAATGATAGACAGACATGTATAGATTCATTTGAAGACAGATTTGGGAGGAAAATGGAGGATAATGGGAATATATGAGAATATCATTTTTACTGATGGGGAGAAAAAGATTTGATATAGGAGAGAGGAGAGAAGACAAACGGGCATACATTTGCCAGCTTATGTTCCACATTCACTTAATAATTTGTTTCTAACCTGTTCAGGTATTTATGTTAATCATTTATTTGACATATTTTCTTGCCACAAGTTTATAAAATCACCAGATTGCAAACAAATAATGAAATTAGCAAGGCTTGTTTCGTGGGATCACAGTGTCGTCTGATGTTTTGTCCCATCTTCATTCTCGGAAGTATCATGTAACAGATAAGCTGTGTAATTGTCCTCAGGGATTTGTGGTACATGGTGTCCGATTTGGTAAGCGAGCACATCCTCAGAGCCATTCCTCTCTTGTTGGTAAGCAGCATATTTTTTTTTATATGTTTGTATGTGACAACATGTGAAGACTGTTGACAATTCACATCTGATAACTTAAAGATACTGACAGCAATTAACATATTAGATGGTATATTGAAGCCTCTGATAGATGGCCAGTATCACACAATCTCAGTTATAGAACTTTATTCCAGTGCAAGCAATGCAGTACCAGCAACTGTGGGTGCAGAGAATGAAGTTGAATAATTCCATCTCAGTAACTGTAAACCAAAAAGTTTCACTAAGGCAAATTATTTTGTACATTTTAAAATAGCTGGAATGCTTTCACCTTAACATTGACATGAAAAATGCAACACAATCTGGAAAATTGTGACACAGGAATTAATAATGTAATTATAAACTCCAGTCTAGCTTCACAAAGGAAGCATCAACAAGTTTTGATATGATTTTGTCTGTGAAATTTGATTGTACTCTGGGTTTGGTTGATGTTCAGGAGCAAATGAGAAAAGAATGGGAAGTAGTCAGTGAGTTTATCAAATTGCCTCGTCAACTAGCTATAATTAACAAGCCATGGAAACTTGTACAGGGGCTTTGGAAATACAAATGAAAACAAAAATCTGTGAAATGCAGCAGTATATATGTATAAATTACATTTTGTGAATGTATGGCTTTTTTTTTCATGTTCCAGACTCTCCAGTTCCTGTCACCTCTCTCGACTTCTCACCATTTGGACAACCATACTTCCTGGTAAGCCTGCACAAATATGATTTACATGTAGATAAGTAATTGCAGTTTGCTTGAGCACAACTCCTCTTTAATAAACAGCCTCACATACTAGAGTACATGTAACTGTTTTGACTGTATGGTAGTCACAGGATAATTATCAGCTGCATTTAACTTCAACTTTTTCATGCTTCAGAAGAATTGTGATCAAATGGAGCTACCTTTACAATATATAGAGTGTTGACAGCAGTCGTGCATTAATGAATGAAAATTGCTCTGCACTTATTTGTATTTAAACATCAGCTGTTTTGAACTGTTTGTGAACTTTCTTTTTTTATTCTTTTTTAACAGGCTGGGTGTCAGGATGGCACCTTACATTTGTATAATACCAAAATGGGTGAGTCGGTACAAACTTATAGAAATATAGATGAGGGAAATATTATTTTTTTATGTGATAATGACATGGCACTGGGACAACAGTCTGGAATTTAACTCTACTGATCACAGGCAAGTATAGATTTTACATAGCAATAGTTGGACATTCATGGTAATTTTTTTTTAAAATTAATACCTGATATTTTATGAATATAACACTTTCAGTATCGCAGCTTCTGAACCTATATTTGAAGTAGATTTGGCACAGCGTAGCACCAGCAATAAATATCTGCTTCTGGTAATAAGAGATTACTGTACTAGCCTGAAAGATCATCATGGACAAAATGAAACCTAAATGTAGAGGTGTTGATTGTTATGTTAATATATCCTGTTATATTAATGGCAGTTAATTGAAATTCAGTGTCAGAAGAGGTCTTCAAAAGTTGATTATTTATTTATTCTTTCATGTACACCTGCAGAAAATCCTATTGCCACCTGGCGAGAGTTTGTATCAGGGGAGGCTATCCTTAGTGTCCGCTGGTCTCACAGTCGACCTGCAGTGTTTTATGTTCTGGACAACAATTCCACAGTTTTCACCTTTGACCTGGTTGAGAATGGACTTGGCCCGATCAAGATGGACAGGATAACAGCTGCTGAGTAAGACATCTTCACAAACATTCAGGAAGAACTAACAATCTTCACCCAATCTTCAGCCTACCTGAAAAATGTTTATCCATAAGAAGACAAACACTCTATATATACCAAGTTGTATCTTTAATTTGTTTCAAATTTTCACCTGTGGGACTTTTTCAGGAGTCAAACTTACAAGATGTATATATAGATCTACTCAGAGTAATGCTGTGATCCTGAGTCTTTTACTTATCTGTATCAGATCAGATTTTATTCACCAACTGAAACACCTTACACACTCAAAGATTTGGTATGGTCTTACGGAACTTAAGTTTATGAGGTTTTATTATGAAATAATAGATAAGAGGGAGGTTTGCACTTTGAAACCTTGTTTGTTATAGTAATAACAATGTCATGTCATTCCCATAATGGGTATGAGGACAAGGGAAGTAGCCCAAAAGAATGTATTGTACTAAATTTTCACAGTTGGTGTGTAATACAGACTTTGCATTTGCATACATGGAACTGGAGTCAACTGTTCCAACCTTATTAGTCTATTAAAAGCTTGTTTATCACTCAGTCATTACATGCACTGAAGCTCAGCCAGAAATCCTAAGAAATAACAATAGTGGTCTGGCTCTGTCTATGCATCAACCATCAAATCACTCTCAATAAATTAAAATTTGCTAGGAGGATGAGGATTGATTCCATGACATCTAGACTTTCAACAGCCTGTCCTATTATAAAAGTCCATGATAACAATAACAAAGAAGAGACAGATACAAGGATTAGGAATTGTCTTGATAAAACCAGGAGGCCATTACCACTGTGGCTATTAGGATGCACTATATTTTTATCATCATCTGCTATGTTCATGCTATGAATTCAGGGGCAACTTTACTTCTGTGAATTTTAGCCCAATGCTTTCATTAGAGACTACCATGATCCATTTTTAAGGAACTTTGCCTATTTGGTTGTGATTATTGAATATCACGAGGAATTTTAAAACAGTTTCTGAATTCTGCTGTATATACATCGCTGCATTCAAATTTTGAAATTTCTTTTATGGGGTTTTGCATACATTATCTTTTTATTTCACCAGTGCTCTTACTCTTGAGGTGGGAGGAGATCCCAATCTGCTGAACCCTGGGACACACAGACCTGCATACATGGTATGTAGAGTAAACTCTTTCAGTATTCTTGTAGTTGGATATTTATATTATGTACACTGCCCAGGAAATGATGGAGTGTAACCAAACTTGCAACAAATAGACATTATTTTTTGTGTTCCTTCCTCCCTCACTCCTTATGAGTAGGATAAGGAACATAATATTTTTTTTCTTTCTTAATGGTTATCATCTTAGAACACTTTTCATTTGCGATAATGCTAATTAGCTTGGCACTGGATTTCACCCATTTCCCTTAGAAACCTTTATGTATGATCCTATGAGGGTGTTTCAAGATCTTTTGTTTGGTTCAATTGAAAAGAACTAATAAGGTACTTTGATATAACGTGACGTAACCTGTAAGTCTAGATAGAAAATCCAGAAAAGTCCATATAGGATCCTGCTTGGGAGAACGTGAGAGACATGGGTGAAAGCTGGTGTCAGATAGCTGATGCTATCCCAAATGACAGCTGTCCTAAGATCGCAATCTTCATAGGAGGAAAAAGCACCATTCAGCACTTAAGTATCAATATTGCATAGAAACTCTACAGTACTTGCTGTGGTAAGCTGCACACCATGCTGTCTGCATTACAATCTCATGGAAAGAGTAATGTCTTCCCTTAAAGGTTTCCATAATAGGCAGTATGAGTTTGATACACTTGTCCTCAGTGCTGGACTTCAAATCATATTCATTTCCTCCATCCACAGGTGCTGGGCCTGGACAATGGTACCACGGAAGTGTTGACAGTGAGTGAAGAGATGAGAAAGCAGCAACCATTAGAGGAAGACTTCTTAGCTAGTTACGTGGACAGATATTAAATTTTATATGAGATCAGGGACAAAACTTTACTTTTTTAACTATTTTGCCACTTTGTCACTGCCCAGGAGAACAAAATAAAACACATGTGAACTTTTAAAAATTAGAGAAAAGAAACAACTATGTAAATATATATTGCATTCAAACTTGGCAGTTCAAGGGAAAAAGGAACTGGGTTTGGGTGAAAATGTATAAATCATAATAAGCAGTCAAAATGTTCATGTTCCATGGCTAAATCAGGAACAGTTGACAGTGAAACACATTGGGGTGACTGGTAATTTACCAAAACTTATGATGTCCAGCAGCTGTAGTGGCAGATGGAGTAAATAACTCTACTTTTTAGACCAGTCTGATAGAATACAAATTTCATATCATTTCACAAAGGCTTTGACAAATGTACTGTCTGTCAAATTTGTTCTGATTCCCATGGGAAGGAGGGAGGGTGGAAGTAGCCTACATTTGACAGAAATAGTTAACATAATTTGGATTTATATGGAAGGTTTTATAAATGGTTCTTTCCTCATCTGGGTATATTTAATGCAAACTGGACTCTGTGATTTTTTTTCATGATCTCTGCTATAATAATAATTCCTAGTGAAAAAAAAAAAAAGAACCTTCTGTAGCTCTATGGATGTTCTGTTTTACAGATTTTTCAGCAATCGGAGGGAGATGCTAAACAGTTTAGATAGTGATATATTATGAGAAATATGATATGATTTCAAAGACAGTAGGAATCCATAAAGAGGCAGCTTTGTCTTAGGCAATTGGGCATATTCCATTGAATTTTTATCTTTGAATTTATCATGAAAATATACTTTTGCACAAGTCTGACCTGCCATGAAAACTGACCAATATATGAATTATGATTTACGATGAATGTGTTGCATATTTTATCTTTCGTCTCTGCTCTAGGTAATGTTCAGTGGCTGGCTGAGAAGTACTATTGTAGTTCATAATGTAGTAATTGTACAAGTTGTACTCTATAATAATGTTGGTCTCAAGTTGTTTCACACTGATTCGCCTACTGTGATACTTATTTGTCTATATCTTATAATGTACAAAATTTTCAGTCATGATGGATTTTTTTTTTCTGTGATGGAATACAATCCACTTTGTACTTAAAAATGTTCAGATTAGGAAGTTTTCTCAAAATTTATTAGAGGATAAGTAGCTGGGATAATTGCTATGAGAGAAAACTCTGTTCATTGAGAGAGAGACACAAACAAATTTTTCTCTCCTAGTTTTGAACATCTTGAACCTCAGCCATAAAAGTAACACCCCAAATAGTAATACACATACAACTCAGGTGAATGTCAGCGCAAATACTGTTGTTTATCAAACTGACTGTTCCTTTTTAAAAGCTTGAACACAATGGTCTTGTGGTTCTATTTACTTTCCTCTCCAAATCAGCAGAAGAATGGGAAAACAGTAAAACTCCATTAGTTGGTTACAGTGAGCTCAGTTCGGTTTTTACTCCATTATATTCATGAAATTTCTGACAAATCTGAAATTAACCTGTATTGAGCATCCTTGAAAATTTCAGACTGTAATTTACATGTACCTTCCTATCACTTGCTTTGGAGATGAAAGCAAGCTGAAATCACAGCCACTTGTTTGAGCTCTCAAACAATTATGTTCCGTCTATTAGTTTTGCTGTAACTTGATTTGCCCAGGACATATTCAGTTTTACTCCTTTAGAGAAGAGGCTGTGCTAGAAATTTATGTGCCAAAGTGTATGTCACTTTTCTCAAAGGAATATGTCAAGAAATGAAAGTTATCTATAAGAATGTATGGTATAATTTGCTAGCTGTCTGTCGTGGATCTGACTGCATATGAAGTTACTGAGGATATATGAGTGACGTCTCTAAAAAATATGATCTGATTATAACCTAAGTGCACATTTATGAATTTCCAGGTAAGATGTTTGCAATCTTTGAAGATGTTTAATATATATTGTCACTTTGCTTTGAAAACGGCCCAAACCAGATTTAGGCCTTTTTTAAATCGAGGCCAATGTTGACATATTAAAAAAATTGAAATGACCCAATATTTCTCTGCCAACATTACAGTTGCAAAGATCAGCACTGACTCTTTTTTCCTTAAAAAAGTTTCACCCTTGTTCTCTCAGAAGTCAGAAGTTGGAAAACCCTTTTAAGGCTGTTTTCAATGCACAGTGACCACAGGATCATATCATATATGATATTTATAAAATCCAGTTTGTAACTGATGATGGGATTAGTGAATCTATTGCATTGTGACAAGTTCACTAGGAACTGTATTTTATATGAAGTATCACAGCAAGTTGTCTGGACTGAGAAAGAAATTGTGTGTTGATGCCTTCTCTTGAAAACACTTCCAAGTACAAAACCTTTGGCATTCTCACTGTTAACTTAAACAGTCTTCACTTGCTTATTGTTTGTTGACCACTCACATAGTCTCATTTTGTTGACTTGACCTGAATGGATCTTTGGAAATCGCCCCTACAACAAATGGAAAATTATCACCCCTGTTGATGCAAACCAGAATATGACTTTACTACATTAAAATGTCCAAGCAAAAGGTTGTGCTTTGGAGGAGTAGAAATCATGCCGTCCCACCCCTGGTTTATGAAGTTCATTAAATCATATTTATTTGAATCCGTCCAACTTTACAGTTTCAGTTGCACAGTGTGGAGGTATTTTGAGCACCACTGTCCTGAATAAAAACAAAAATGCATAAAACTATTCACTCCACAGATTATATATAAGGGAGCACCTCTTTTACAGACTGCTATAATTTATACTTGATACCATTACTCTGGATTGTTTTTGTTGCTGTTTTGTTTTTGTTTTTTTTTTAACATTTTGCAACATTTGTATTAAATGATACCGACAAAACCTGAATGAAAAGAATATTTTTACAGGTTTTAGAGACAGGGCATGAGAGAATTTTCAGCTACATTTAACCTAATATTATTTGATTATTTACATTTACTGCTAGGTTTTACTTAGTTCTATTTTGTGGTTGTACCCTGTTTTATAGTGTGAAATCTTTACAAAGTTTTGATGATGGAAGAGAAGAGTCTAAATTTGTGATTTTTTGTCTGGAATGATTGGTAACGTGTGTGGGAATGATTGGTTTGCTTTGTAGTGATATTAAACATATTATTTCTGATGGCTGTTTGAGGTTATTTTTGCATTATGTTCATATCTGCCGATAGTGAAGCCCAATATACATTTAGTTCCTATAGGTTGACTAATGACACTATCATGGGGTTTGCTGCAAAACTGTTTCTACGTATTTACTCACCCCACAGACAAAATGGTAGGGCAGAGCGCCCATGCTGATATAATAATGGCAGCCTTTGCAATGTTAGCATTTCAGAAGAACTGCTTAAGGACATAAATCTCCGATTGGTGGGGTATGACTGGCGAGGCCCGAGGAAAGAAAAGTTATGGTACACTTTTTGTTTTTACAGGACTAATAGAGGAGTGAAGGTGGGAGGGAGGCTGCAGTGAAGTTATAGGGTGATGAAAGATAGCGTAGGCTTCATTTGTTTTCTTTTTCAAAATCTTATTTATGTGGACAACTAGCTAATTATGCAGGAGCATCTCATGGGAACAATACAGACTAACATATGCTAATGATGTAAAGTCCAGCAGGAATAAATTAAGTTATTTTGCTCTTCTTAATGCAGAAATTGTTGAGTTGTCTGTCGTACTGTTTTATATGCGTGCATGTGTATTAGAGGAGGGGGAAGACAGCAAGGGGTGAAGAATAGGAGGAGGAGAGAGAGGAAGAAGAAGAAAAAGAGGGGAAGGGGGATTACTGCACTGGAATTGCTTGTGGAGCAGTATGTAGGTTAGTTTATGGCAGTATTTATAATCCCCTGGAGAGATTGCCCTATTCCTAAAGTAATTTCCTCAGATGAAGAATAGTATAATGATTAGTAGTTCACATAATGTCTTCTTTTCCTTTATTACTGTAGTAATTTATATTATTACCTTCAGAATTAAACCAGTCACTCTGCCTCTAATATTAGACCCGCAAGAAGTCAGAGTCTATGGGGCTGGCTCCAAAATTCCAGTTCATGAGGTAAGGAAAATTCAACATAGATTTTAGAGCAAGGGATCAGAGTTTTGCATTGAGAAGGTGAACATTTTGAGTACGTGAGGTGCGAGATCAGTAGGTTCTATCGTAGTATCATCAGACCAGTAGAATGATGGTGAAGATGATTATTTGTGCATCGGTGATTTAGAAATCAGGCTAACATAATGATTTATTTCACATTCTAACTCACTTCACATATTGCTAACATTTCCCATCACCCCGTCTGCATTTGAAGTAATTTTGTGAACAGTTTTTGACACACAAAATATAGGCCCTGTCCCAACGAAACTTCAATATGCGGTACTTCACCAGACCATCTACTATGCTTCGAACAAAATAATAATGATTCACTCCACTGTACCGACTTTTAGCATTGCTTCTCTCCGCAAAGGAGGCTTTTTTTTCTTCTATCGCTTTGTATATTTATTTTGGGTTTTGTAGGTTTATACCACAGTAACACTGAAAAATCCACCATTCAACAATAGTTGTTGATCAATTCAATTCTTGTGTTTAAATATTGTCCCATGGTAGACTTACAATAAAACTTTGACTACCAACCCAAAAGACACTACACGTACCACTACCATCATTACCACCACCAACACCGCCTATCACTACTTCCACGGCCACCACCATCATTACAATTAACTACATTACATCTATGGCTACTCCTCCACCTGCTCTCTATATTATTATTATAACATTATAAGTATGAACCGGAGGCGCGGCATGCTATTTTTGAATGCCGTCAACTCTGAAATCGTCTATCTGCAGGAAACTGTATAGAGGAGGTTTAGCGTCAGTATATGTTGGCTCACCAAAGATGTAAGGTACAAGCAAGTTTGTGCCGCATCACGTCCTTTTTACGGACGAAGTTTTCGAATCGGTTCTAGCTTTCTGTTCACTGACGCAATCGAGCTCCGTATTAGCAGGTAAACCCGTAATTTCCGTAAATGTAGTCAGTCAGTAGTATCCCGTTTGATAAGCGTGAGTACATGGTGCGTCACTAGATTGCTGCTACTGCACCACAATGACAGTGCAAGACAATCTTACTTTAGATCCCTAATATCCCATTCATAGAACGGGTGTCCATGTTAGTTTACTATTAGTTCTTCTTCTTCTGCTGTTGCTGCTGCTGCTTCTACCACTACTGCTGCTGCCACTATTGTCGCTGCTGCTTCTGCTACTACTTCTATAGCTCCTGCTCCTGCTGTTACAGCACCGACACCATCAACTGCTAAAATAAATTCTATCTGCTAGATGCACTTCTGCTGTTTCTACTGTTAGGCTATTGTTGTTGCCGCTGCTGCTATTACTGCTACTGCCACTGTCGTTGTTGCTATAAGTACAACGATAATTCTAACCAACTTTTGATGAAGAGAAATAACCTTATATTTTTGTAAAGAGTTAACTTAGAAATGGTAATTGGTTGTTAAGATTGTACGTGCAAGTAATTTGTACACTGTACATACAAGCGCATTATATGTTTCTTCACTGCGCGCGCACGCCCACGTGTGTGTGTGTGTGTGTGCGCGCGCGCGCGCGCGCGCCCGTTCGCGCGTGCGTTCGATGCAGCAAACTGTTTTACAAACAGTTCTTTAGG
>JAWQUT010000103.1:1614247-1642191 GCA_033807755.1 Ellobium chinense | reverse complement strand
ATAGCACTTTCGACTAATACCGCATGCGTAACTGTAAGTTACAATCATGTTCAACTTTGATTACCCTGTTGAAAAAATCACCCTTCGCCCCTGGTTCTTGGTAATTTTGGTTATGCGTAGCTTACGCTACTTATGAGCATATTAAAAATTTATATTTTCATCCACCTCTTCTTGCTTACAATTTTAAACACCAGTGACTACAATACATGTTTTTNGGGGGGGGGGGGGGGGGGGGGGGGGGGAGGAGAGGGACACGTAATATACGCAACTATTTCTAAAAGAACAGCTGAATGTTGTTCATGAAGACTTGATGACTCTCAACTTTCTCTTAAAAGTTAGAGTTCTCTCTTTCAAAACTAATCTCTATGTTGTTGTTTTTTTTCTTTTCATTAGGCCATTTTTCGGGGGAAAAAACGTTAGTTTTCGCCCGGACACGATACCGTATCGGGCTTCTCAATTATTTCGAACCAACGATCACTGTTTGGATTGCGTCATCAAACATGCAAGAAAAAAAAAACAACAACAAAACAACAATTTGATCGATAGGTTTTGAATTCACCAAATGTTTAAACTTTCAAATTAATTTAAGTTTTATGCTTCTCAGTCAGCACATACCCTCTCTACATATTCATACTCGAGTACTAATTGTCGTCCTCGTCACTCACCGAAAAAGCGGAAGTTACTCATGCGAAACGCCGCCATCTTGATTTTATCTCTTGTAGGTCGTGTTGCACACGACACTTTTAGTCTAATCTTAGAACATCCACGTGCCTGGCTGATCGTAAACAAATAACCGTTATCTTGCTGTTACCCCCCAGCTGTATTGATGTTAGATTTGTGATAATATTTATTACATCACTTTGGTATACTAAAACGCACTAGATCTAATGTGTACGCAGAGCCGACACGTCGACGAAACTCTTGTTCGCCCAAGACTGTCAAACTGCAACAACCGGTATGGCATCGTCGACCTCAGAGTCAGATGGGACTCGAAGACTGCTGAGAATGACAGTTGTAGGTGCGATACGTCCCAGCGTCATCAGCATGATCAACATGATCAACCATATGGAGCGTCATCAAAACTTCCTTACCCAGGATTTAGGGGCTTTAGCTTCAAAATCAGCTGCGTCATAGAAAATCCCTTGTCTTCAGGGGTGAAGTGCAGGCACATTTTTTGTCTCTTGTTAGCCTGTTTTACGATTTCAGCTGCTTCTGCTGGTGATGTCGACAAGAACAGTGAAATTCCATCTCCATTACAAGTGATAACATCAGCTTTCAGTACTCAAGATCTTTATGATCTGAATGGTAACATTCCATTTTCCAAGAGATCAGCAGAAGTGCGAAAAAGAGATCTTCATGATCATGATGGAAAGGATATGGGCAAGATGAAAGAAAAAGATAAGCATGTTCCTGCAGAATCAAAACTATTATCATTCCACACAAAAGTCAGTGATGTTTTGCAAGATGAAAGCAGACATTTTATCGCCAGTTTGTTTCAAAGATACGGTAATGGTGACACAATTCGAGTTGAAGACCTGAAGAAAGTGTTAGGAGTCATCAGATTGATGGGTGCTAAAAATGAACACACTGATGATGAGCATCATCACCACAGTCATGATGACCATGACCACAAGATAGATTCCAGCTTGAGTGAATTTGATGGGATACAACAGGATAAATGGAGGAATCAAAATCCAGGGGGCAAGCACCAAAGATCTGTTGAAGATAGACCAGATGGGAAATCTCTCGGTAGAAATAAATCGAAAGGCAAACTTGATGATGATGGTGTATATTGGCATGATGACCATGATCATGTAAGTCTGAACTGTAACTCACTGATGTTATTGATGTTGTTCTTGCATACCAAACCAAAAAAATGTAAATTATGGGAAAGAATGGTGTTAGGAGATATTTACAAGATATCTTATAAGGAATTATAACAACTTTAGAGCAGCCAGCTCTAATAGACCCTAATATGGATCACCTTAGTTAATTTTGTCTGTTAATTTTAGATGAGATAATTCACAACATTTGATTTCACGTTCTGATAGCAAAGTCAGGAGGAGTTAGAAATAGAATTTCAGGAGTTTCGCCGGTTGGAGTTTCACTATGTGAGAGAAACTTGTTGGGCAATATACAGTGTATAAAGATAATTCTGGGAGTGATGCTGCATTGCTTGAATTACTTTATATTCTCCAAAGCTAACCATGTTCTTCTTTTATTTCACTTTTTCAGTGCTTATCAGTTCAGGAACTCAGACAGATCTTCAGATTTAATCAACAGAAACTCACAGCTCATGATTTCCTCAACCTCTGTCCTGCCTTAATTGATCAGTTAGATGCTGGTTATTGCAAGAAAAGAAATTTAAGTGGTGGTATCAGTCACAGTGACAGTTTGGACTCTCATCTGCATGACCATCATTCACATGGGCCAGATGATCTTCATGTGCATGAGCAAGAGGAAAGTGATGAAACACAACACATGACACAAACTGTGTCCACAAAAGGTATGCAGACAAACATGTGCCACATTTGACCCATAGCATCAAATTAGCATCTTTTGATCAGATTCCACTGCCATCTTTAGCTCTTAATGTTTATAAATCAAGAACTTGATGCCCTTATCGTTTGTATGTCCCTATGACTTATGCATCAGTATCAGACAGAAAAAGAAAGACACTGTCTTAGACAGTGACGCATGGCATGTCTTCCTTTTTCACAGCTGTAAGCCTTACAGAATTTTGAATACGCTCTCTTCTTACTTCCAGTTGGCCTCACATCTAGCTTAGTACAGTTCTTTCTCTGTAATAAAAAAGGATATCAAACTGATAGTGTTGTGATACAGAAGGGTGAACCTCATTTCATTCATCCTGAAAGGGACTATCGTTAGGTGTGACTCAAAGCAAGTGAGCTTTATACAGTGAAGCTCGGATATAACGAGGTCGTCGGGACCGACCGTCGGTGCTCGTTAGAACCGATGGCTTGTTACAAGCATGGTCCACTGAAAATCATGTAAAAACTGTCAGTAGTGTCAGGGAGACCCTAGTCTAGCCCTGTAAGTCTATGTGGAGACCCTTTACTTAACAGGGTACTTAACTCTGCACTTCAAAATACTGTAATATCCCTGGTTGCTTCCCTTGATTCGAGACGTCGGCGTAACAACACCGCCAGCCGATGCATTGTGGTTGTACTGTTAGTTTTTTTTTTGCTTTTGTTGATTGAAATCAAAATTGCCTAGCACAATGATTGGTCTAAACAACAGGCTTGGCCAATCATTAGCCGAGCATATCAATCCCATCTTCCTCCCGTCGCATGGTCACATCTCCACCGCATCCTTCCCTACCCCGCTTCTTGGCCTACTGCGCAACTAGTTTGTACCGGTAATCCTACCGGTAAATTACATAAGTGAGACAGCGAGACTTGCCTATTGTTGGCAATTGTTACGTAGCCTAAACGTTCGAGTTCCTCGCCGCTGAAAGTTTTATTGCGGACGAAAGGGTTGCAAGGGCTTAATTACAGGTCGGTTACCTCGTTAGGGCCGGGTTTAGTGGATTTTGTGCCCGTTATATGAAAGGCAAGTTTACTATTACAAAGAAGGAAAAAAAACGGGGATTTTCATTTTGCTCGGTACATCCGAGAACTCGTTTTATCCGTGCTCGTTATATTCGAGTTTCACTGTATGACTCTTTTATGAGAACAGTAGTCAGTAACTTTAATATTTGGGAGTGTAGTATTGTCAACTTAGGAAGCAGATACATTTCGTTAATCTTAATCTTTTTGCTTTGCAGTGTGGTTCTGTGCCCTCCTCTCTGTGTCTGTCATCAGTCTGTGCAGCATTGCTGGGATTGTGGTCATTCCAAATACGAAACGCACATTCTACAACCACATGTTGCAGTTTCTTGTGGCACTAGCAGTTGGGACCATGTCAGGAGATGCCATGTTGCATTTGCTGCCACATGTAAGATATTATATCAAGTTGGTACAATTACCACAGCCTCAAATCTTATTCACTTGAAATACTCTTACACGTTTAAATTGTGTGTCATATGTTACTCATAGCTCTGTTTTAGCATTAGACAAGAATCATTTTCACATTAGGGTCTGCAGTTATAATAATGAAAATATGACTTTTATTTACCCGGGAAGGAAATTGGTTTACAGTGCTATCCAATTTTATATAACTGATTCACGATACAAACACACACAACAGTACACATTGGACATGTAAATACACATTATAAATGAGGCACATAATAAGGTCGTTGCAGATGATGCAGTACTCTAGTCCTTCTCCCTCCCTCTCTTCCCCCCCCCCNCCCCCCAAAAAAAAAGACTATTTAGCCAGATATGTCAAGTTGGGAAAGGGGAGTGAAGTGTCTTTGCCAAAGTCACAACAACATAAACCAACTGGCCCATGAACTGAACACACAAACCTTAAGACGTGACAGTCTTCACTTTCTGAATATGACTCCCAAAACCATCCTGCCATGCTATCTACCGAACGAAATATTCTGTTTTCTCCATCAACAACAGGCAATGCTGTCAGAGTCACATCATGACAATCACCATCATCAACATGACATTCATGGGAATGACACTGACAGCCATGAAAGACATGGCTCTATCGACAAGGAAGGCATGCCCAATCACATGGCAGCACTGTACAAGGGTCTAGTGGCACTTGTCGGCATCTACTGTTTCTTCTTCCTGGAGCGACTTTTCACCCTCTTCACAAAACATAGGAGTGGAAAGTCCCAGAAGAGGACCAAGAGACGACGACTTCGGCTAGATGAGGTTGGTATGATGGAGCGAAAAAACATTGTAGTCTTCTACATCACCTGGGGGTTGAAGTTCAACACTGTGAAATATTTGACACAAGTATTAGCAGTGGGAGATCATTATTAAGTGCAATATCTGCACAAATAGGTAGAATTTAGCGAAGGAAATACAGAAACTGGTTTAAGGAAACTGTGACTAAGGCAAGTTCAGATGCCTTTATTGTGCTTTGTTGTATGCATTCAATCTGCCATTCATCTTTTGTACTATGGCCATACTACAGTCATGAAAACTAAATATGATACTGCTCAGTAACACAAAACCTTTTAAAAATATGTGTAATGAATTTATTAAAAACAGTCGATGTTTCATGTTTATCACTTTTTCATACTACAGTCATCAGTGCCTTTTGTTAGCCTATTCATATGCTAGGGAGAGTTAGGGATTGCATGGGTAGCTTGGAGATTATGAGCTGCCACTGAGTATTAGACATAAAATAATACTTCTGAGGCAAGAAATGTGGACTGTTACCTTTTGATAACATCTTGCTGTGAGTGTGTAGGTGATGTTTATCGCATATGTTTTCACTTCAGAGCTCAATGTCATATTTCATATATATAATTCCATATAATTCATCTTTCTATCATAATATGCTAACTGATGGGTAGTAATAATCTGCATTGACATTTATGTGACTGTATACATCTTTAATTAAGTCTAATAGTTTATACATTTAAATGTCAGCAGGAACAATATGTAGTTCAATAAATCCTTGAAAGTTTGATCGCTTTTCAGACCATGTATGTTACGTTGCTTTTTCCATTGAACACAATTACCACATTCTTGAATAAAATAAAGCAGGTCGTGGCAGTGTAACACTCTGCTGAGTTGACTACACAGACAGTTTAATCAGAAGATATTTTGAGTGTTTCTTGTGTACATGATTTGGAATGCGGAGGTGTATTTTCACTGACTTACCAAAAAAAAGTCTCTCAGACTGCTATTACTTCCCAATTACAAGAATCACTGGTTTCAGATAACGTTTTCTTGTCATTGTTTTTTTTTTTTTAATTCTTTTGTGAAGAATCATCTTTTGGCTTTTATCAATTTTTTTTTCAGTAGACACAGTTGGATGAGATTGTATGTTCTTTGTTTAGTTTATGAATATTTTTATCCACAGAATGAAGATGGAAAGCCATCAACCCATATGGTGAAATCTTACTTGGAACACGATGAAGGAAACACTCCATCTTGTGATGACATGGTAATGGTGGTTCACCCAAACAAAGGTGAGTTATAGAATTTCTTGTGGAGGCTCAGCTGTAACAAAATGTTCTTTTTATCCTTGGTTTAGCAAAAGCCTTTAGAAGCTATAAAGGTCTCTTGTTAGATTGAAGAAACAGACCAGGCAACCAACAAGTACCATATCTTTAAAAAGACCATAGCAATGACATTGCACAAAATCAAAACTTCACCCCAGCAGTGTGCAAGTACACAAGGAGTTGTCTTCAGTGCAAATGATGCACTAGCATTTGCCTCACACCCCTTTTTGTAATGACATTAGACTGCAAGTCTGCAGATATGACATTTTTCAGAGACAAAATACCTTTTCTTTTAACTGGCTAGGCTATCGTTTCTCAATTAATGGTTTAAAAAAATGATTTGTGTTTATGATGTCAAAAAAGCAGACTGTTACAGAAGAAGAGGCAAATATTTTTTTGTTTTGTTTCCTACTCTTCATGACTTTAAAGGATTTGTCTCAAGATCAGGGATTTTGGATGAGCATAATTGAAAAAGTGTCTTTTTCAACAAAATACTGTAGAAGTACATTATACTTTTGACTCAGCAGAGAATTACTTGAGACTTTTTTAATTGAAAGAGGCTTGACAAGTTGACAGTTTTCAGTTTGTCACAAAGGGATGCAGTAAATATTCTCACACTGNTTTCTCAATTAATGGTTTAAAAAAATGATTTGTGTTTATGATGTCAAAAAAGCAGACTATTACAAAAGAAGAGGCAAATATTTTTTTGTTTTGTTTCCTACTCTTCATGACTTTAAAGGATTTGTCTCAGGATCAGGGATTTTGGATGAGCATAATTGAAAAAGTATCTTTTTCTACAAAATACTGTAGAAGTACATTATACTTTTGACTTTATATATATATATATAACATGCAGCATATGTTGTAGTTCTGCAAGGAGGGATTTTTGAACTTTAATTTCAGGGGATCCACTCATATTTTAGAGATTCTGAGGTGTGTGATTTCGTGAATAAAATTTTATATAGAAAGTAAGAGTCTCATATTAAAGCATTACAATGAGTATGCAGTTTTTGTGTGCATTGCTAGTTACAAATGTGAGTTACTGAAAATTTGACTGGATTACACTTTCCTTACAGCCCTCAGAGCATTTGCTGATGTCAGTCATGATGCACTACTTCACCAGTGTGATGAGTCTTTGGTTGTCTCCCCTTCCGGCCATGAATTGACAGGTGTTCTGTCCAGTGAAGACCATCGTGTGGCGAAGGCGGAGGAAGCTGTTGGGGACATTGTGGCAGCTTCAGAGGGGGCCCGTGTAGTAGGAGTATCACCAACAGACCTTTCAAAGTGTGAACTTAGGCTAGTTACTGATGCTGAAATCACTGGGTGTGTGTTGAGCATAACCAAAAATATAAATACTTGTGAAATTGTTGATATGCATTTTTCAGTCATTTTCATTTTCTTTACATGTTAAAGTTCAAGTTTCCTTCAATTTTATGTGCTCTCATACATGCTTATTATGAACACATCTACAAAACTAGTGCTGCTTTGAAGCACTTTATGATTCCCTAAGAATATTTGGCTTTTGTCAGTCTTATGGAATTGCAAAATGTGCTCAATACGAGCATCCTGTGAATTTCATAATAAGCATGTTTGATAGTAAATTTGTGCTAAGATGTCAGTTGTTTAACATACAAGACAGTTGCATCTTTCTCACAGCCTTTACATTTGATGAGATACATGAGTGGACCATCTATGATCTGCTTAAAATTTGATATAACTTTTCTCTTTCCTAACAGAATTGCTGAGGAAGATCAGATGGTCAATATCTAAGGCCAACAGTCTTTCCCATGCATTTATGCTATACTTTATACATCCCAAGAATACGAATGAGTGCTTATCTACCTTTCTGAGCTGTAAAGGCAGAGGAGGTCCTCTGGGTTTTGATCAGATATTAGATCAAAGGAAAGCTTGGGAGGCCTACACTAGCTCTTTAGTATCAAACTTACCCAAAATATCTTTGGCAAAGGATGCATTAGTTTATCAGGAAAATTCTCAGATTTAATACCCAAAAGAGGAAGAGAAAATTCGTATTTGGTGCAGTCAATCAAAATAAGGTCTCTTCACAAGACAAAAAACTGTGATAGCAAATTCTGTAGATGATTTGGGCCATCCGGTATTGAATTTTTTGTTTTTTATACAAATCAAGAGTATCTTTGTAGTGAAAAATTGTTCTTGAATTCATATTGAATGAAACTACAGATTAAGCTTAAGCTTCATTTTGACTGGCTGCAAGACAAGTTTATTTGACATTGTTTCCGGTCTCACAATGTCTCTCTTTACCTGAATATTCACAACAGTATCACAAAGGAAGCAGAGCCAGCGCTGCCTCTTCCAAGCCATTCCCATAGCCATTTGGCCCATGATGACAGAGGCCCTATCAGCTCAGTTGCCACAATGGTGGTGGTGGGAGATATGGTCCACAATCTCTGCGATGGTCTGGCCATTGGTGCTGCATTTGCTGGAAGTGTGGCTGGTGGTCTGAGTACATCTGTCGCTGTGTTTTGCCATGAACTTCCACATGAAATTGGTAAACATGCATCAACATAAGACATTTTTAGGACATTAAGAATTCACTTGTAGATTAGCCCAGTCCTATGTTAATGAAACAATATAAACCACCAAACAGCAAGATCATTTTTCTTGGTTAATTGGTTTATTATTTTGAAAAAAAAAATAAGGATGTGAATAAACTGATTTCAAAAATACCTGCTCATGATGATCTGTAATGAAGATAGCCATGCCGGAATATTAGTAAAGTGAAATGTTGGTTTTCTTAAGAAGCCATCATGGAAAATAGAACACTCAGAATATGTTTAGTGACTTTTGCCATTTTCATGGTAATTTACACTCCTCTATTGGTATAAGATAAGGGTGAAGTGAATCCAAAAAAGATGAATAATCCTAGCTGTAGAATCTGTTATCCCTAGGTCATTAAGTTTGCATTCATTCTTTTCTATCTGCTCCTCTCTATGCTACCTACCTCATAGTGGGCCCCTACATTAGAATATAAAGCAGAAATGCTTACCAGCACTACAAACCCATCTCTTGAGAGAAAACACATGTCTTTTCTAAGCATGACTACTGACTTGATCTAGAAGACCTCAGAGTAGTTTTTTTTTTTCATTTTGTTTTAAGGTAATCAGTGCATTACTGTCTCCACAGATAGGACATGTCAGTATATGTGAAACTATATTTTCTTGTGAAATTCCAAAATTCCTGAAAAAGGAGAATACTTGCCTCTTATTTATGCAATACATTTTATTATCATAATTTTAATTTTTGTATTACATCACGTTTTTAAAGCACTGATGGCAGTATTCTGGGATCTCACCTAGTGCCATTCCTTCCCCCTAATGATATTTCTGGAAACAGAAACAAATAACTAATCCAAGTAACTAAGCCAAGCATTCTATTGTTGTTTTTTTTTCAAAACTTTACATTTACAACGTTACATTACAACAGAGCAAATAGAAAGGAAACAGCTTCACTTTTGAGCAGAGACAACTGTGTAAATTACAGTAGTAGAAGATTTTGTCATTAGTTGCTGCAGTCCTTGAATATGAGCAATTGGCCATTATATATTGTTCATTTAAATCATGATTTTACTTCAAATCTTTCTCCAGGTGATTTCGCTGTACTGGTGCGATCAGGTCTCACTATGAAGAAGGCTGTATGTTTCAACCTTATCTCATCAATTCCATGCTTTATTGGCACTATTATTGGCCTAACAGTTGGAAATGTGGCTTCCGCCTCGCTGTGGATCTTTGCTGCAGTTGGTGGGATGTTCCTCTATATCACACTGGTAGATCTAGTAAGTTTCTCTAATTATTTTGTTTATAATATGGAGCTCTTATAAACAAAATCAATCTTCAGACTGAACTGACTGTGGGCGTGTTATCAGAAATTTTGTATTACCCAAGAGCTTTTTATCATAAAAACAAAGCAAGTGTGATTGTTGAATGAATGGGAATGTGCACAGCAGAGTATTGTGTTAAGCAATGCTTTTGTTAACAGAGTTCCACTGGATGTGCTTGTGTCATGCAGTATCAAGTTTCAGATTCTTTTAGCCACCGGGCAGTCATCAAACAGTTGAAATCTGTAGCTGCAAAAGTAAAATGAAGATCTAAGTCAGAGAAAGGATTAAGTATGGTGCTATGAAATGCTGCTATGATAAATATTGGACAACTCTGCTGGCAGGTAATTTTGCACTATAACAAGTCATTTCTCTTTCCTGAACATTGATCACCACAGCTGCAACTGCAACTTTCGCTGTGGTGACCCAGTGACCTCCATGTTAACCCCTTCGTGACCCATATGACGTACAGCGTACGTCATATTTTGCTCTTTGTTAATTGTGCCAAGATGCCGTTTGGACGTATGTGGTACGTCATATATAGTGGCTAGCCAGGACCAGTAGGACGTACATGGTACGTCATATTTTTCCCGCATTTTAACTAATCATAGCAAATAATTAGAGCCAAACCGACTTCAGAATAGTATTCAGCGATATTTTTTCAGTACGAATACACCTCTTCTGTATCGAAAGTTTATCGGAAGGAAGCGTAAGCGGAACTTGAAGTTTGCTTTTCTTTGTTCCTGTATACAACCGGCGTGCTGTTCACCATGGAGCCCTCACCAAGTTTTTGAATGACATTGAACTTTATTATTATTTATTGAACGTTATTATGTGAAAGGCCATTCATTATCCGCCAAAAAAATATATACTTTTTTATACTTTGGAGTACAATGGAAGTGAAAATTCCTCATGTATTGACAGACCTCTAAATTCACTGATTCTCCTTACAATTTTCTAGCAAAAATATGGGAAAATTGAATCACCAAGATACCTTCCCTCACGAAAGGGTTAATGGAAACAAAATCACTGCATTTTGGGCAACACTATTATATACATAGAAAAATATTTCCCTGTTTAGAACCAAGTATAGAATCTTTCCACTTATTGTTCCTGTTGTTGTCTGATTATGGCTTCTTCTTGAGCTTCCCGCAAGCTTGTGACTTCAGTCTTTTGCCTTATTTGAGCCATCTCTGGCGTTCGTGTTAGGGGATGATGTCTGGTCATTGATGTAAAGGTATTTGACAAGCCTGTGGAGCCAAATAGCAAAAGCACCAAGTTCAAACCCATCGGTTTCCTTTCAAAATAGAGCCAGCAGAAGGACATGAAGGATCCTGAAACTTCACTCTTCACCTCTTCCTCCTAAAAACAGAGGGTTGCAAATACAGGGTTGAAACTTGTGTTCTTCCTCTGAAGATCTGTGATTTTGCACTGTGCAGCTGTTTCTTGTTATCTGTCCTAAAGGTGGAGCAATGATGCAAGTTTAATGCTATCAGCATGCTGACTCAAGAATATTTCTATCATTTTCAGGTCCCAGAGATGACATCCGTTTACACCAAGAGTGGAGAGCCATGGTTCCTACATCTTCTGCTGCAAGCTGTAGGAATTACTCTGGGCTCCACCATCATGCTTATCATCAGTGTTTCTGAAGAGTCACTGCTAACGGTATTCCATGATTAAGACCTTCAAAATGTCGGGATGATATTATTGCATTACATTCTGTTGTCCTGATTTATCTTTCCTTTTACTGAAAAAAAAAACTTTTATTCTTAAAGAACCTCATGCTTCAAAAAAGTTTAGTTTTAAGCTGTTAAATCAACGGAAAGAAGCTTTTGATATATTTAGTTATCAGTGATGTTGAAGTGCCATTAACCTAACAAGTTACCTTGTTACCTTGTCCCAAGACTGACATCATGGTGCACGGGATATTCCCATAAGCACTCCGTCCCCCTTGCCAACAGCCAATGCAGAATGGAAGAACTGATGGTGCCAGTTATTCTGTACATCTAATTTTCATACTTGAAACTTCCTTTCAATCATACAGGTATCAATGGATTGCAATGAATCAGACATAAATGAATCTGTTAAATGTTGTTTATTTTGTTTCATAGTCAGCTTTGTGATGAACACAGGATTTTTTTCTTTTTGCACATCCCTTTTACCCATCTGCCAATATTTGTTGTATTTATAAATGACCATCATTAGCAAGCTTTGCCATACTTCCATTAATGGCTGATGAGTCTGAAGTCATAATGGTGACTGCCTGCAATCAAGATATTATGAAAAGATCTCAATTCCTACATTTTTTCCTTTTTTTTTTTTAAATTGTAACACAATTACATTACAAATCATAATTTCAGAAATTATTCCTTGATCATGATAATTATTTGATTATTATTGACAGTTTAGTGATTCCATCACAAAGATATTGATGACATGCAATAGACGTACAAGTTCATCATTTGTCTTCAGATAATGTTGTTCTTCTGATGCATGAAATTTTACAGATATAACGCTTATGATGCTATGGTTGAGAAAACTTTGAAATTTGGGACAGATACATTTCCATGCTTTGAGTAAGCTTTTTGTTTTCTAAGAATGTCAAAGAAATTTTAACTGAAGTTGAATCCTTTGAAATGAACATATTAGTGGACATTTTAAGCACTGTCTCCCATACTGAAGTTTGTGTAACCACATTATATCCAGAATGGAAGTGAATGTTATCAGATTTTGCTCTGCTTAAGAAAACATATACTCCAAAATTGATGCCTTAACTATTTGTAACATACTCAAATAATCTGATATATGGGATAATATTTGCAAACTCGGACAGGTGTTACAATGTTGTTTTGTAAACAAACAATGCTTCTGCTGTTTTTTAGGATTGCCATTATTGTTGGATGTTAATGTGTAGAGCAAGCTGGATATTATATAAGATAATATGTACAGTATTACTAACACTGTGGCTACAAACATTCCTTTGCAAATACGAAGTACTTCAGCAGCTGTTTTAGCAGACAGTAGCCTTCTAACTCTACAAACCAAGGGAAGGAGGATAGAGCTCCCACGTTTATATGTGTCGAAACAGTTCCAGAATCATAAAATCTTGTCTGCAAAGAGCACTTGATTTTGTGTTCATCAGCTTTTCTAAGACATGCTGAGAATCTCATGATTGCAAGGTTCAAAGAGTTTTGTTTATTATTGAGACATTATTTCCTAACCTCTTTTATTGAGATGGTTTGGATTTGTTCAGTAATACTCCTGGACCCCAGTGGTATAAGAGTTATTGTTGATTCTCCTGTTGAGTCACAGTTCCATTGTTTAAGGATGTTATTTTTTCCCATTTATAAATGATTTTAAGAAGTTGCATGTACATAAATTAATAGGAATTGGGTGTTTTGTTTACATTGTTAATGTTTACTTTTAAAACTTTAACTTGTGATGTTTGCTTCTTAGAGTAGAAAGCTATGGTTTGATGATGACCTACTTTATACTTTTTATTTTTGATTATTTCTGTCTCAAAGAGTGGCTTGTGCTTTATAACATTCTTGCCTTATAGTGGGTGTGCCATATATTACAAAGTAATCTCATGATATGTTTTCTGTGGCTAGATGAATTAAGAATCAGGATATAAGTTTTTTGAAGTTGCCCTGAAACTCACCATATATGCAGCTCAAAAGTTCCAGACTGGTAAATGGTTTACACTTTGCTTGCCAATTTCAATGAACGTCAAATTTCTGATCAGCTCCCTTCCTCTACCTTGATGGCCCACTATTAAAATCTTAATACCTTGGAATGACTTTCTTATCTATGTCACTCCTTGAGTTGAGTTTGTTCATTGGTGTGATTAGTGATTGCTGTGCCTTGGAGAGCAGTTTCCAGTCCCATTGGTTTGCAAATTGCTGCTTCCTGAGCCAGTTTTGCTTAGCTTACATGCACTTTCATTTGTCTGATGTGAAAACAGCTGAGAATTTACCTTTGTAGACAATTATGGCTTAAATAGATGATAAGCAAAGTGCTAAGTCTAGTCAAGGGAAAGTAAATATTAGTCAGGGTGACATTTGAATTCACATGCTCCTTTGATTAAGATTAGTCTATAAATATTTGAGCAGACAAAAAAAACATAATAATTTTAACTGTCAAATCAACAGCAGGAAGCTCTTGATATGTTTGCTTATCAGTAATGTTAAAATGCTATAGTATTAGGGTAACAAGTTATTCAGTGCATTTAGATTTGCCCTCATATTCATACATAAAATTTCCTTTCAATCATGCAAGTGTCAATCATTGTGTGTTAAAATGAGCCATACATTGTTCTGAGTCAGTCAATTTTTTTTTTAATACTCAGCTATGTGATGATCATTGGATTGTTTTTTCTTTTCATCCTTTTAACCCGTCTGCCAAGATTTATAAAATTTTTGAATGGCCACTATTAGCCAAGATTTGCCATACATTTATTAATGCTGATGAGAAGGAAATCCTTAAGGTGACTACCTACGGTTAAATTATTATGGAAAGATCTCTATTCCAGATGTTTTTTGAAGTTGTAACAAATAACATTATTTATTATAATTACAAAATGCATGTTTTGATTATTGCCAGCTAAGTTATTCTACCAGAAAGACATTTTGTATTTATTTTATTCCTGTTTCAACTAGAAGTTATGTATCCAGCAAATGTGAGTGTTTAATTTACTGCTGCCAGTTTTGACCGATATTATATCTCCAGATATTGCATCAACTAGATTGGCCATTACAATGATATGAATGTTTTGATATTTTCACTATTATTCAGTTTCTTAATGGTCATGGGAGTGCATTAATATTAGTAGTAGTCAGAGTAACATTTACAGTGGGCCATTTCATGGGAATTGTTGTGGCCATTGCCCAGTCTCAGAGATTTTGAGGTACAGTGGAACCCACTCTATTTCCAACAAATTGTCACACTTACCAAGGCATCCCGTGCAGGCAATTTGTCCCATCATGAAGTAATTTCTCAGATTATGGTGCATTTTATTATTCATGTCAATATACACTGCTATGTAGGTGATCCAAACTGTTTTTCTTGGAAAGACATGTGCTATGGTCTAACAGCAGGATCAATGAATTGACAATTATTATATATTTGATCATTGTTTTGCAGAAACGCACTCAAGCTGCATTTTTATACCATTCATGCCAATCAATTGTTATAAGACAAACTTTGCCAATCTTAATGAATCTTAACTTTCGAAAGTGAAGATGATAAAAAATAATTTCTCTAAAGAAAATTTGGCTGTCTAGAAATGAGACAAAGAAGTGCAACATGAAAAGGAAAAAGGGAGAACAAGAAAGTTCTAACATCAATAAAGCTAAGGTGTTCTGCCATTTCACCATCTCTTTCACTGCTTGAACAAAATTGATTTTGGATTGAATCTCTATGATCCTAAACATTTACAGAGGTAAGCAACATGGCCCAACTGATGGATCTAAGCAAAGCAAACAAAGGCAGCATGTTCAAAGATCATTCATGCTTTGTGGGCAGTTAAATCAAGGGCAAGGGATAATCACATCTACATGAATGACCAATGAGTGAGCCTGATTGGCTGTGATGACAGAATGTGTAGCAATGGAGTCAGTTACTGCATAGATAAGTGATATGACAAAAGGTTGTTGACCAAAGAGTGGGGTTGACTGGCTGTGAACATAATGATCAGATGTGCAACAGCCTTGATCGCCATGCAGAGAGGAGATAGCAGTTACAACTGTCACAGACATATCTTCTTTAACACTTTATAAGTTCACAAGCGGGCAAAGCAAAGCACTTATCAGGACTGCCAGTCCTCCAGCTAAAGCTGGTTTTCCGGTTCAAAAATTTCCATTCACCAGCCGATGGGTGCGCCTGTCAGCTAGTAACTCCAGCTGCTTTACTGAGACTTTGTAGTCACCATTAAAATGGATGAAAACAAGAAGTCAACACCAGCCACTAATAAACGATTAAAACCAAAAATAGACCCATGTGGGCATGCCTCATATTTTTTGTTTGTGTTTACTTCCGTTTGGTCTGAATCTTGTAATGGAGGCATTAAAGTGACAAGGTTTGCAGTTTTTACTATATCTATTGTTTGAGCAGTGGATGAGGCTATCTTTTAAGGGGGGGTGCGCCTCCTGGGAGTGAAATCGTGAATGCTTGAACTAGGGACTTTTTAAGTTCTAAATTCAGATTCAGCATGGTCAAATTAGAGGAAAAATGTGGATTTTTTAGTTTGTTTTGTGTACGGTTGCCATGGCAACGCCACCATATTGGATTTCGTGTGTTGAAAATGAGCTTATTTTCAAAAGCCTAAGGCTCCTAGAGTTTTGAATTTTGTACACTTATAAAATAGCTCTATAAAAATAATAAAATGCATTTGTTTTTTGTTTATTTATCATACAATGTCAGTAAAATATTTTTTAAATATGTGTGTTGACGGATGTGTATTTTTCTCAATTTTCCACTAGGTAATTGACTTTTTTTCAAAGAGGTGAATTAAATCTAGAAAAAAGGATGCATTTTATTGAAACACATTCTATGGGATAGATATATTCCAAATTTGAAGTCAGTCGGTTTAGAAATAAAAAAGCCTTAGGGAAAAAAGTGGAGAAAAACAACATTTTGAGAAAAACGCATTTGAAGTTTTGATAGCGCGTTTATACAAGGCTAAGATGACCCCTAGAGGTGCCCTTTCAGGTCATAAAATGGATGTTTCTGGCCTCAAAGGTTATTTTTCTCATAGCAGAAGGGGTCAAAGTGTCTAAAAATACCAAAAGTCTAATTTCGATATTTTAACCCCAAGACCCCCTTTTCAGAAGGCGCACCCCCCCTTAATAAAGCTTGACTTCGCTGCAAGTGCATCCACTCTACTGGTAATGATAGTAGCAGTGGAGACTGGATTCAGTACTGTAAAGGATAGCCATCCTAATTTTGTGTTAAAAGCGCTGGGTAAGAATGTGAACAAAACATTTATATGGACTTGACTGGGGAAACCAGGCTTAAGGATATAACTTTCAGGATATTACCAGAAAATAATACAGTATATCTGCTTGTTTGTTGTTTGTGGTGAACAATGTGCAACAGCAAGACCAACAAAGCAATGAAATCGTGAAGCATGTCGTGTTCCCCATGATTTGTGGAGTCTGGAACCAGAATGTTCAGGCAGTTTATCAAATGTGGTTGGCATCTGACTTATTGTGACTAAATATGGTATATACTTACTCAAATATCACAGAGATGTTACACTAGTTACAGAAATTTCTTTCCATATCATCTCACTCAAATGGGGTATGGTGCAGCTTACATGCATATATTTAAATAGTACAAATTTTGTCAAGAATTGTCTAGTTTACATGAGCATCCTAGTTATGTGGGTTTCATTGCATACTGTATTTTAATAACTAGCCATTTGCATCAGTGATATTAAACCATAGAACTTGATCACAATATGCATGAATACCATGATGTTTGTGTTTTGGCAACAAGATCATTCCATCTTAATGGATGTTTATTCTTTTGTGGTTTATTCCTTTTGCAAAGTTTATCCAGAGACATTAACTTGATACCTAGTTTCAGAACAAGCAATACTGACTTCAGACATATCCATTCATATTGCTTTAGCACTTTGTTCCATTTTCACTTGCGTTCCAAAAATTACTTTACACACCAGTATTTATTATGTCTGTATCCATGAATTCCTTTCCAAATATATTTGTTAACCACATTTGTTTGGTGGTTGACAGCAAAATGATTCCATTTTTAGAATAGTCCAGGTTTTATTCTATTCTGGTCAGAAGCCAAAGGCTATTTTTTTAGGCTGCATATTCATATAGCTAACAGATGCTAATTTTAGATGAGCCCATTACTGTAATTTTGTGAGTTTTTTATCCTCAGCTGTTCAGCTAGCGTATGTTTTAGCATGTTATTGTACTAGCAGTAGTAAGCAGGTTTTTCTAGTCCAGTATTCACTATCTTATCTGGTCATCAAGTATCTTTTCTCTTTGTTACCCTCTGCCTCTCATTTCCCAGATATTTCTTTCAGGATGTCCCTCCACTGACTTCTAATTATGTGGCCTAAATATTTTCCTTGGCAGTTTAACACAGCAGTTGATAAATGAAAAAAAAAAAAGACATAAATTGCTGAATCTTTACAAGTTTTGAGAGTGAAATTAATTTACGCCAGTCGAGTGGAACCTGACATCTCACTCTCAGCAGAGCCATTTTCAGTCATGGCAATGTATGGGATCTTCTGAGTAAACATCTTTCTTTACATGTTGTGCCCAAGATGGCTATCTCTGTGTAACAGTCATGTCACCCTGCCAACCACTGCTGAAGATCTGGATTTATGTCACATTCAGGACCTTTACTCCAATTCCTGAAACTGATGCAGTCAACTTGCATCTAGTGTTCTTAAGAATGTACATTATCTCCAACGTGTGGCCACGAGATGCCACATGGAGTTCATTTTTTTTTTCAAATTCCTTTTTTGCGCTTTTGCTGTTTTAACCATAAAAGAATGATCAGTAATAAGTCTTCACGAAGATGACAGTGCAACATATGTCTGAGCTAGTTAGCTTGTTTGACCAGAGCACATTTTGTCCCGATCTTACTGTATTTATTTTTGTACTGAAAGTGCAAGAGTGTAAATGACAAAAACTAACAATGATCAAAACCTTCAGTCTGCAAATGCCAATGTGTTAACTCATTTCAGATACAGGTAGTTTCAATAAAACTGCAGGACTACATTAACTGGAAGGGTAAATTATGATAAGACTGGTAATGATGTAAAATTTTCTATTGAAGTCATGCATCCATCATAATTTTTATGTTCTGCCCCTCTAACATCCTGGAAATTCATAGACTAGGATACCCCGAAAAGCTTTGTGCAATTGCAAAAAAGGAGATAAAGATTTGCAGGGCATTGTTCAGGAATGTATCCATCAGTCATAGAGGCTGGAGATTCGTTCTATTGGCTGTGTTTGTTTAATGTCCCAACATTTGGTTGCCCTGCTCAGCGAAAGACTGTAGAGTTTAAACCAAGATATTAATCAAGATTCGTGATTACTTGTTTGGCAGTGTGTGTCCAAATTTTGCATATTTTGAAAAAGAAATGTCACAATATTGTATTTTTGATGCTGATAAGAAGACTTGAGTTCACCAATCAATTACAAGTTAGTGCTAAATCTTCTGACCTTGGGTGGTGGCCGTGAGTTGATGTGAAGCCTGCCGTTACATTTTATGCTCTGTTTCTTTGGTGGCTGGTTTGTTTCTTTGGTGGCTGGTTTGATTTATGGTGACTTTGATCAAATACCGGCTGTCTCAACAATAACGAACAATTTGTATACTTGATAATATTAATTATGTTTCGTTACGGAAATTTGTTCTCTATTGTAACCTTTACAAATTTTGTTCAGATTGTGAATTTTGATGGCTTTTTTTTTTGTAATTTGGTCATCACTCTATAGTGGTGGCTACCATGCAGTGGCAAATGTTTTATCCAAAACTTAATAAATTACATATTTTTTTATGGAAGCTGAAAAGAACAAGTGAATATTTTATACAAATACTCAGCACTAAAACTTCCACAAATGTCTGCTTGGTGGATATCAGTTATTATATTGTATGCATGAATCAGCATCCATAAAAATATGTTTTGTTATCTTCTTTAAAAGCATTAAAGACACAAGAAAAAGACATCATTAAAAGTAAAGCATCCTTTTAGTTTTACCATCACTTTAATCAAAGCCCTCTGTTTTGCTTCTTGTCTTTCCTGACATGCACCAGCACAACTACTTATGCACAGTCTTTTAGTGAAAAAAAAATGTTATCTGATATAAACACTTTTTTAACATGAAAATCATAACCATCGAGATCACAATTCACCTGGCGAAATATGAAATTAAGAAATGAAAGCAACATGACATATGTACTGATCTGCAGCAATACATGTACATCATTTGAAGACTTTTGGTCTAGACTGTCTTACCTTAGTAGTGAATTATGTCTTGCACAAATAACCAATAAATTTCTATTATCATATTTTTTTCTTGACTTTACCTTAGATATTATGATAGGCTTTAATGCTGTCATTATTTTCAATGTCTGTTCCAGTATCTGCTTTTCTCATGAATCTCAAAATTCTCCATCTGAATTACTAAATTTTATAAGTTTATTATCATTTATGCGTAAATATGTTCTTAGCTGTGGTAGGATTAGTTGATTTGTTGTTGCTTCAGAGGATTTCAGTTACAAAATAAAAAAGTTGAGTATGCCTAGCAAATGTTTATGATTTTGGAATTATACCAAGCGTTCTTACACAGTGTGAATGGAGTGCATGTTTTTGTTGTTTATACCTACATTACATATATTTTGTCGTCATGATCTGTCCACGTAAGTCACAGTTACTTTACAAGGCACAGACACTTTACAAGTCATAGTTACATTACTTATCTTAACATGCAAATGATATGGTAACTACCACTAAGGTTCTGTTTGCTGTCTTGCCACAGAAATTCAAGTATGATTTGCTAATTGCTGAACCATCAGCTCCTCTCCTCTGAGAGAGAATACATATTGTCGCCTGGGTGCAACAACCTCATAACTAATACTGTACTTTGCTGTCAGTTACATGATTACTGCACCCAAGTTACGTTATGTATAACTCACAAAGTGAAAATAAATGCACATTTGCCTCTCAGTTTCCCCTTTCCCCATTCTATTCCAGTCACTGTGAATGTAAGTTACATTCTGGCATACGACGAAGGATTTTTTAGCAAAATTGTGTAAGTTGGTGATTTTCCGAATTCACCAGTTTTTAACGAATTTCTCAATATTGTGTTTCATTTTCACCCAGTTTGGTACAAGGATATTGATATTCATCGTTTAAAATTTACATTCAGAGCAATAAACTGATACTGGATTATTGGTATACCCCATCTTCCCCTTTTTACCATTAAATTGTGAAATTCTGGTTTAGATAGTGCCACCTTTCTGCTTGAATATTGATCACAGATTGTCCCAAATGTTTCTTTTAATATTTTGTACATTCACTTATCGCTTTAATCACATACCATTTCTACATAAAGCAGTCCTTTAGTCTTTGATATCCTGATATCCAAACCCATCCTTTGTCAGCTTAAAGGAAAGCTGCAACATCCTAAAGAGCATATTAAATCATACGATACCCTGAGATTCCAATAAAAGTCTTTCAGGTTTCCGCCAACATAATATAATGCCTTTGCCTGCCCCAGACAACCCACAGGGTTACATTATGCCAAGTCCGAATTCTTACAGTACACCACAGCGCATGTGGCAGCCGTAAGCTTACGTCAGATATGCTCTGGCCACACAGCCAATCTGTCTAGCCGGTGCTCAGAGGACGGGTGATAACATGTTAATATGAATCTTTTAATTTCACTGGAAGCGGCAGCTGTGTCAAACAAAATCATTTTGAGGCAATAAAAATGCACAATACACTGTATCTGGCTCGCAAAGTCAAACTTTATTTTTTAATTTGGATGACCACAACCTTAATGAAGACTGAATAATACAATGTCAGCTAGAGGTATCTGTAGTTTGCTGGAACTTCAGTGACATCATAATGTTTACCACAAGCCATTGCTGTTTGGGAAATAACTCTATACGCAAGGGGAATTCCATGTTACCCGAACTACGTCATATTACAACGCGCGAGACGACAGAACGATGCTCTTTCTTCGCTAAAGTGGCCCAGTGGGTATCAGAGATAATTTTCAGAGAGAAGCACTGGAAAAGAAAATTAATTTTGACGTGCGTGTCTATGTTTAACACCCAGAAGGAAAGAATAATTAATTCTTGCTGTAATATTTCTAGTTGCATTCTACGTTACGAAATTTTAGGTATGAGAAATCACATAACTCTCCTTCGTCAGTGTAAAAAAAAAAAAAATATCATCTAGCGTCTTGAGTAAATAAAATCTTTACAAGCTTTGTTCTCGTAATTCCTTCATGCATTGAGTGAAAGAGTCACTTTTACCAGTTTCGAGTTCTTTTCCCTCGTATTTTGATATGCCCCACCTCCTTTCTGAAACTTACGCATTTTGTGTTGCTTTTTTTTTTTTTAACGTTCAGACCCTTTTATAATGGTAGGTAGTTCACATAAGACTCCCTGTAGCCGCGATCAATTTCCCCTACAATGAATACATGTTTTGTCACTCATATCACTAACGATTCGCAAGGCGCTATTAGATGCACTCGGCTTCCAACTGGGTTCGGACATGTTTATCGAAACTGCCGGCCTGCACTTTCTCATAGTTGCAACTGCGCCTCTTTGGGGTTTCCTAGCCAAATCTATATTTAGATTTTAAGGAGTTACTTTTAATAACGATTTATCCTTAAGAGGATGTATAGTCAGAATTAATATACTCCAAAGCGACAGATTTAGAGACTCCAAATTTATATTCATATCGACGTTCTCGGAAAACTATAAAACACTCTGATCTAGACTCGCAAAAACCATTTTGTGCTGATTAGAAATGTGAAATCTCATATGCCAGGTAATGTAATGTTTTGACAGATTCTTATATTCAATAATTCTACAAACATTGGCAAATGAAGATATTACGCTGCCGCAGACTGGTATACAATTCTCAACAATTTATAAAATATCTATTGGATAACTTTTTACAATATAAAATACGAGATTAAAGGGATGGGGAAATCTAAATCAAACTGCATGGTAGTTTGCATGTAGTAAGCATAGCTAGTGCTTGAAATCTGGCTTGTGGCTATCAATTTGTTTGGTCATTCGGTAACACTTCAGTATCTTTGTGTTTCATTCGGACAACATTCACGATGGTAGTCAAAGAATCCCAGGACGTGGAAATGAAGGATGCGTCAACTGCTGAAGCAGGGAAGTCAGATGACACCGAGAAAGAGGAGGAGGAGAAGAAAGATCCCGAGCTGTTAACACTGGAAGGTACAAGAATGAGTGCCAAGACAGAATGTCCTGTTATCGATAGACGACCTAGTCTAGGGGCGAGAAATATAGAAAGAATGTATTGGATGATAGTTTGATGTTTGCTTTACTGGGAGACTGACTGTGATATGTTTCAAATGTTGGTACTAGTGCCCCAAATAATGCCAGGCTAGATCTAGATCTAGTATCGTTTACACTGAACGACAACATGTTTAACAGGTCCAGGAAAACCTCCCCCAATCGGGCAGTTACTGCTCCATTGGGAAGTAACTGCTCGATCGAGCAGTTGTTTCACTTCCCAATCGAGCAAATGCACATGCGCCATGTCTGACAAGATGAACATGAACATGAACACTGCACACTCAGACTCAGACAGAGTTCTGCTCAATGACAATGACATGACAACTTGAAGTATGGCTTATAATAATTTCGAAAGTATAAAACTAGTCGAGGACCTAGGACTTTAATGAGGACATACTTGGTGCATAAGGGCATTTCACTTAGATCAGTAAAATGACATCCTTTCTTAAATTGTGATGAAGTTGTCTCTGTTTACAATGACCGCCATATTGAAGTTACAAGCACACCATTACCCAGTGTCTTTGACGAACCTAGTACCAATAAGTTTCAGCGTTTCAAGTACCAATACAAAGATGCTAAAGGGAATTTCCGGGGAAAAACCAGTGTATGGAAACCCGGCAGATCACATTTTATTATTATATTTATAACGATTTCCTTTCAAGATTTGATTCTTCAACTGAGAATCAATTTTTGATGGCTGGTATTCGGAAAAGTATCTCGGCTGTATTCAGATTTCGCTGATTTTGCATTTGTCATAAGCCCACAGAAAAACCTTTTCTCTCTTTCAGACACTATTGGGTTTGGGGAGCCCGGTCCATGTAGCGATCCTATATATTACTCCAATGACAGCGCTGATCTCAGAAAAACAATGACTTTTTTTAGAGCGAAGAGAATAAAATCCTAGCTATCGGTGCTGTCATTGGATAATAGACAGTAGTGGGTACGGGAACCCAGTTCATTTAGTGTCTCTATATATCATATTACTCCAACGACAGCACCAATCTCAGAAAATTTATTAATATTAGAGCAAAGAGAGCAAAATCTTAGCTATTATATTAGTGCACTCGTTGAAGTAATAATAGACAGTAGAGGGTGCGGGTCAGCAGCTCTCTCTCTTGCCACACGGCGTGCTTGCCCCCAGCCAGTTGAGTGTCTATATATTACTCCACCTTGAGCACCGATCAGCTTCTTTACAGTATTTTTTGTCTATTGCCAAAGAATCTCAATTTAGGAAACGATGCTGTTGTTGGAGTTATAAGATACTGGGACATTAGGGACCGCACGCTGTGGGGAGACGAAGTGTAAGACTAAATGATTTGAACTAACGTCGAACTGAGGAGTGGCTATCGATAAATACACTCGAGCATGCGAGCCGACGGAGGAGGCAGGCAGTAGTGCATGGTTTCAAGTACTAGTATTGAAATCACTATTTCGACTAAATCAGTGCTGTTGTTAGAGAAAGCTGTGTAGCCTACTACCTGTTGACATCTGATCTGAGTGATGATCTTTTTCTGTGCCCAAGTGAATGTGCACCGGGACAATTTCTCAGTACAAAAATCAAGATTGTTCAAACTTATATGTTGTTTTGTAAAGGAAACATTTTATCTTCCATGGAAATATTTATTGGCTTCAGTGTGCTGACTCAGGTAGCAGCCTAGAGTAGTTCCATATACGCCCCTCATGTAAGTACGATAAAATTAGATAAAATTAATCTCTAAATGAAGCATCAAAATCTGTCACCATTTGCTGCATTTTGCTCCATTCAGTCCTATGTGGGGGACACAAATGGAACTAAAACAACACAGCACTGAATACCTGGGTTCGATACCTACCCAGCACTACTTAGGAGGTTAAAATGCACTTTACGCAAATAATATATGAGTTTATCAAAATGCACGTTTTATGACGAGATGCAGGCACTTAGATCTAGGGAAAGCAGAAAGTGCCACATTAGCCTTTTCACATCAGTCTTCCATTGGTAAACCCTCACTTTACAGTCAATACACAGCTTGAGCTAATTGCTATCTATTCTTGTGAATAGATGGTTACATTTTACATCCATTTTCATTTCACATTCCCACTGTGGGGTAAGGGTGTTCAGTAGGAAGGCAAGGGCCATGACTATTGCGAAATAAGATACACTTGATAAGATGAGATATATTTATTGTAATGGTTTATTAATAGATCCATTATTTCTGTTTTGCAGATATCCGGGAATATGTTCGTCACATTGAAAAGGCAGTGGCAACGAAGGAACCACGATTCATGTCACGTGTCATCCGTGCACTTGTCCCCGTACGAAGAAAACTTAATCCCAGGGTATTGCGGTCTCTAATGAAAGGATATTTCATCGCACCAAATGTGACAAATAAGGAGGAACTTTTACCTTTCCTGGCAGATGTAAGTTATTTATACAAGTGTCAAAATGTGAGGTAAAAGTCACCTCTAGAGGAGATAACAATAGGAACTGCGATAACCACAACAGCTGAGCTACTTTTTACACTGTTGGTGTCATAGACCTTTCTTATGGACTATTCATGAGCAGCCAGGGTGATGCATTCATGTCTGGGGACCGTTAAAAAAGTTAAGAACTGTTGCGTTCTGCAATGCAAGACTAGTTCCAGGGATGCCAATTTTCCGGATAAATCCGGATTTCCGGATTTTTCGACGTTTTTAGCGGCGAGAAAGAAAATCCGAATGTTTCGGCGTTTTGAGCGACGGAGAAAAAAATGCAGCGTTATCCGGATAACGTTCATGAAAATGAAATACGCGAAGGACGAATCGCACGAAAACCAGAAGTTAGATATTTTACAAACTTCGGGAATTCGCACGCACATGCCTCTAACGAGGTCAGAGGTATACCGGTGCTATATTTAGCACTAGAACTCGCGGAAAGTGTAAACAGTGCGCTCGGTCATCAACCAAGAAAGGACACTAATGTAAAAATGAATAGTCAAGTCCTACTCAGAATCCATTCTTTTCTATAAATTATATTTATTATTATAAATCTGATTACATCCGTAAGCTGGAAGAAGATGGATACGTTTGGTGCACACTGTTCAGTAATAAACTAGACTACAGCACACCGGGAAAGAAGGCACCCAAGCTCCAAGCTTCAAGAAATGGTCACATCGTAACACTAACAGTAGGATTCCGGCGAGTTTCAAGGACATTAAAGAGAAAGAGAATGCAGCCAAACTTTCAGCAGCTTTTTTGTGAACTTGGCGTGAACCATTGAATTCAGCTCAGTCTGAACTCTGTAAGTCAAAGCACTACTCATTTGTGCATATTTTATCAGGACCAAATAAGAGATGACAAATGTAAGTTATGGGTAAAAGATGGTAAAAGTAAAATAACGTGCACCTTGTTTGTTTAAATTCGATGTATTGAGAAGTGAAATTATGAAAGGAAAGATTAGATTTTTATCCAAAGTGACAGTTTGCAGTTCCCACTCACCCCTGATATGGCTATTCCTTGCTGTGTGCAGAAGAAATTTAGGCCTTAAGTTATGTGGACACAATTCTAAAATTGACTTTTCTTTAACCTTTATTTGGTTTTAATGTTTACTTTAATGCCTTATAATTGTAGAAAATGATTCACAATTAAAAGCACAACAGTTGGGTTGGTTTCCATAGAAAATGTCGATAACCTGCGTGCTCTAGCAATTTTCAGGATTTTTTTTGGTCAGGCATTGGCATCCCTGTAGTTCTGATTTATGCAATAGCCTTATGTTACACAGTGTTGCTTAAGATAAAGCCATCGAATGTCAGTGAATTGCCAATATGCATAGGGACCCCCAGATAACTGTTCCAGTTATATTGATCTGAAAGAGGGCAATCTGGCAACTTGGGAAGTGCAGCCATATAGTGCAAATGAATTTCTTGCCAGGTGGCTTTTACCAGGTGAAACTAGTAAAACAACTAGAAATCAGTTTACAAGTGATACTTTGCTTTAGGCATGGCAGTCGGGTGATTCTTTGATAATTTTTCTCTTCCCCGAACTTGTGTTGCTTGATTTCACAGATTATCTATGCAAAATTGTCTGTTACAGCACCAGACAAAGATCTGCCCATTCCATTATATTGAAACGTGATAAATCAGAAGTAAGCACCCTGTCGGAGTCCTGATTAAAAAAAAGCTTTAGAATCACGGTGATCACCCCAGTTTATTTACTTATTATATGCAAGTCCATATGAGCACACTTTTCATGGATTTAATGTAGGGGAAGACCCTTGAACCCCCTACTCCCCCACCCCCTCAAAAAAAGGTTTCTAAATTTTTGTTCAGCAGCCCAGCTTTCACTGACCAAAAAACGAGAAAAAGTAAAAATTTATGAAATTTTCAACTTAATCCCACCACAGAACCTCTCAGTTTTCCATTGTAAAAGAATTATATCATTGGATCACTAGAATGGACATTCTTAGCACCATTCTTAGCCATGTCTATGGCAGATATCATAATTGTGGTTGGGTTAATGTCTTGTTTTCAACTTTGAGATGAAAATGGAGAGTTGATTTTTTTGTTTTATTTTGTGTTAAAAGTTTTATATTCCTGTAAAGTTCACTAGATCTACATGATTTGATGATTCACTCATTCCTTATAATTTTGTCAGGGTGATAGTGAAGGCATGAATGGAGTCTCGGCTGTATTTCGTCCTCGTTCAGGCAAACTGACTCAAGTCCCCATTGTTCCAGAGATTGAGATCTACATCCATTTGCTTGTTCTGATATACCTGATTGACCAAAAGCGTTATGACAGGGTAAGTCTGTGCCTTACTTAATTTCTAAATTGGAGACATCATGGTGTGATTGAGCATATGTTTACCAGAATTTTGTATTTGGTAACCTTTAACATTATTCTTCCTGTTTTCATTTACTCTGTTTGATTTGAGTGGGCAGTATTTTCTCCAGGCCATAGGAGTTTTGGGAGACATTTCCAGTTTGTCTTG
>JAWQUT010000103.1:1597203-1614222 GCA_033807755.1 Ellobium chinense | reverse complement strand
TTTTAGGAGGATTTTAGGATTTTCTCAAGTGATACAAACTTTGAAGTAATGGAAAAAGTTTAAAAAGGGGAGATCATCTTGCATTCAGTGTGTATTTTCAGGGGGGAATTCTGAAATTTAAGAGGTTAATTGTGTGATCACACAGTGTAGAAAATCAGTGAATGGACATACCTGCATCATACCTGCATTGAAATGATTTAGATTATTATAAAACGTTTTCATGATCTCAGAGTACTTGAGGTTGCACTCTTGATAGTTTAAAGAATCCTGATGCTAGTGTAAATTTTGAACCTGAAGTTTTTGGTTGTTTTTTTTTTGTTGGTAAGTAAATTTTATTCCACACTTTTAACTGACTGAAATAGCATAACAGTAATAATACTAGATTCAGCAGTAGTGAATTTAAGCCATGTTTGAAGATGCTAGTGAATGTTGCATTATTGGTACATTCTGAAAGGCTGACTCATTGCTGAAATACATGACAGTGACATTTATGGTTTCAAGTCCAAAGGGAAGGAATATAGTTTTGGAATTTGTACTTCTTAGAGTGACAGTAAAATAGCCACTAGATTCTACATGGGGTCTTGAATAATGAATATTTTTGTTAAATAAAGCTGAAGCGTTTCTTTCAACTATTCATTTGGACAGAGACCAAATTTTAATATGATATAGGGATTTCTTGTAAACCGAGCATTTTGTTCTTGTTTTGCTTTAAATTTCCTGTGAATGGAGGGATTCAAATCCAGGCCAAGCTTTGGATTCAGAACTGGACTTGAACCCAGGGTAATATGATTCAATGCATTTGAATGTCACCTATCATTAGCATTAATTACATATTAATTTACACTTTTCTCTTCAGGCTGTTGAGTGTGCTGAGTTACTCATGAAAAAATTAGCAGTGCAGAACCGACGCACCATGGATATGTTGGCTGCCAAGTGTTACTTTTATTATTCAAGAGCGTACGAGTTGACAAACAAGCTGGATGTAATCAGAACGTACGTAGGCTTTGCTTTCATTTGTGTGGTAGTTTAAGAGAGGAGCTACTCAAATCTCATAATGCAATGTTTCCATTGGCATCCATGGTATCCACCAAGGTACATGGTGTCGCTGCGCCATTGTTTAACTTACAGACTGACTGCTTTGTTACTGTGGCACATTGTTCAGTGTTTGCATTTCATGATTGGACTGGTAGCGTCGAATATATTCTCCCCTTGCATAGGCCATAGTAGATTTGTCTTGAGCATATCAGTTCAACCACAGGGTTACAATCTCTTTAGTATATATCATATTTGGTTCAAATACGTATCACTGTATTATGATAACAGTCACACCATTACAGCAGTTGGCCTATGGCAGAAATTTAAGGAATCACAGTGTGAGTTTGGTCTTTTGGTTTTTGTTATCAGAAGTTCATGGGGTGAGAAGATAAAATGAAAATGAAAGTACGACTTTATTTTCCGTGTGGGGAAATTATTTTACAATGTCATACAGTGTTATACATTTCATTCATAATACAAACACATATATAACAATACACAACATATATGTAAATACATAATATTACAAATGAAATACAAAATAAAGTCATTGCTGGTCACCAGCAGTGCAGCGCCCTGGTCCCCCGAGCTTTAAAGCCAGATATTCATTTACACCTGAGCTAAATGAGGAAATGGAAGTGGGTGTCTTTCCCAAAGACGTTACAACGCAAACCGCCCAGCTTGTGAGTCAGACACATAAACCCTAGACTTGAAAGTCTTCAGTTTCTGAATATGACTTACAAATTGCACGCCCATGCTGCCTCCCTCCATGTTAGCGTTTTTAGTTTCATATTCTTGAAATTCAGGGTTCCAAGATAATCTTAGCTCTCAGACTTTTCACCATTGTCCATATGCAGGTTTTCATATTAGAAAATGTTAGTCACAAAAGATGCATCACACTGCAGTACTTAATAGACTACTGTACAAGAAAAGTTGTCTTTCTTTCCAAAATGTCACCATTGCACATCAGTGTCTCTTTTATGAGTGAGTGCATCTTTATCATACATTATGTCTCTGGGTTTAGCTTGTCAATGTGAAACACATCTAATTATTTTTTGAAAGACAAAGCACTCTCCAAAAATTCTTTTTCACCATCTTTATTATTATCAGTGTTATCAATGTTGTACGTAAATTTATGCAGGTTCCTCCATGCCAGACTCCGAACTGCCACCCTCCACAGTGATCATGAAGGACAAGCTGCTTTGTTGAATCTGTTACTGAGGAATTACCTTCATTACAATCTCTTTGAGCAGGCAGACAAGCTGGTGTCCAAGTCAAATTTTCCAGAGAGTGCCTCCAACAATGAGTGGGCACGCTTCTTGTTTTATTTAGGTTTGTGTGATAGCTTTATTTAGCTATTTTAGCTATTATTNTTGTTGAATCTGTTACTGAGGAATTACCTTCATTACAATCTCTTTGAGCAGGCAGACAAGCTGGTGTCCAAGTCAAATTTTCCAGAGAGTGCCTCCAACAATGAGTGGGCACGCTTCTTGTTTTATTTAGGTTTGTGTGATAGCTTTATTTAGCAATTAGCTATTATTTGTATATTATTATATTAGCTATATTACTATATTAGCTATTTATTATTTGATTTATTTAGCTTGTGGCGCTAGTGTCATTATTCAGAAACAAATTCAGCAACATTTATGCTTCACAGCTTTTGTGCTGGATATGCTTATTCTACTTGAGTCTCCGCAGTGACATTTAAAATATGTAGAGAACATAATTAGTATTGTGGAAGCACATTTTGGCGTCAGACCTCGCTCAGACTGTTGTGATAGGCCGGTCTTCAAAGTACAGTCGACTCCGCTTAATCACCCTTCCTCGGGATCACTGAAAAAGTGGGCAATTAAGCGGAGAAGCGATTAAGCGGAGAAGGTAATATCGGTCATATTTTTTATCAGTGGGGTTAAATTTATTTCATGTCGTGGTTTCATATCATGCATTGACACCTTCTCGTCGCCAGACTCCAGACAAACTCTAGTTTGACGGTGTTGTAGTGCACAAAATGTTTGATCTCAGAGGTCTCTCTCATTGGTCACCTCGCAGTAGCGCTGCAAACAGTAAGGAGTAGGATGGCATGGTCAGGATAGACAGTTCATCCTCATGACACGTTCTCTGATCTAACCGAAATCCACCTGAAAGGCGCAATCAAGGCGTGGGGAGAGGAGAGGTGAGGTGGAGGTGGAGAAAAAAGGCTTATCACACCTATTTCGGGGTGGCAGCTGTCACTCAGTCAACCGGTCTGCCATCCGTCGCGCAGTTAAACCATCTGTGTACAATATTTGTTTGTCAGCTGTAACCCTTCAATCGCTGATCTTTGAATTCATGGGCGCTGAAGAGTGGTCAATTATCCGAAGTGAGAGGCGATTATCCAGTGACTTTTATATAGAAAAAATTTGGTTCCCCGTGAAACGAGGCGCTTAAGCGGAAAAGGCGATTAAGCGGAGTCGACTGTCTAAGAGCATCCAGTAAAAGGTTATTGTCTTTGAGTGAATTGACCCTTTCTGACGGATCTGTCTCAGCACAGCAGTGTCCTACGCATATCAATGCTAATGTTCATTATATAGGAAATAATACATTGAAGTTATTTGGATATAAGTAATTAGTACTTCTGGGATATATATGTAGGCCGAATTGCTGTTTGGACCAAAAAGCCATGTATGTCACACATAGTGGAGGGGTTAAAGTGATCAGGATCTAAGTTCATTCCGAGTTTTAAAAACTTATGTGCCCATGGCTAATATGAAGCAGTTTGTTAGATCTATGTGTTGTCTTCTTTCAGGACGTATTAAGGCAGCCCAGTTGGAATACTCAGAGGCTCACAAGCACTTGCTTCAGGCTTTAAGAAAAGCTCCACAACAGAGCGCTGTAGGATTTAAGCAGACGGTGAGACATCTGATTTATAGTAACTATGTTTCATATGGCTCTTTCATTTTAGACATGCAGCAATTACTAGATGTTTACATTTTTGTTTCATTTATGTATGTTGGATCATAAAGCAGGGAAGATTGAAAGAAGAGGGAAAAAAACACTTGTACTACAGTTGAATTTGCAGCTATAGGTGTTTTGCTTTCAACCCTAAAACCAAAATGTACATATAGCTTTAGGGTTGCTTTAGTAACCTGTAGAATCAGGATAGTATCAGCACAGATTGTGATAAAACAGTTATATGATGTCAAGCCAAAGTGAATGGACCAAGTTCTGCAAATGTCATGATATCAGATCTGTAGGAATTTTTTTTTTATTTTTTAAATTCCACACATGTTCTAACTTGTTAAGAAAGGATTTTGGTCGACCTTCTCCTTCTTGAAGTTGCCTATGGATAGATGCTATATGTCACTACATTTTGTTTCATTCTGTCTGTTCAGGTCCAGAAACTGGCCATCACTGTGGAACTGTTGTTAGGAGAAATCCCAGATAGATCTGTGTTTCGACAGCCATCCATGAGGAAGACTTTGGCTCCCTATTTCCAGCTTACCCAAGGTAAGTGAATGTTCAGTTTATTTTATGGTTGTTGAAAAAACAGTGTTAGGATGGCTTAAGACATGGCAGCATTTTAATACTGACCATGACCACAGTAATTACAAAAAGAATTGATTGGTATAGATATCCTTTCAGAACTAAGATGACAGTTGTGGCCATTGCTGGTTCACCATAAGATGAGGTTATGGAGGAACCCCACAAACCTGCGACTGACAACCCAGTTCTCAGCCCATAGTGTCAACAAGTATGACCAGGGAATGCTGAAGAAGATGATTGTAGAAAACAAAAATCCATAGAAACACTAATCCTTAAGACATACTTCACAGAAGCCCCCATGTCTTCATGTGAACCAGATTTTATTTGGCAGCCATGCTTGTTGATTACATATTGTTACATGCTAATCCCTGCGTTAAGTCTCCTGCTATTGATGGCATTTCACAAAAGCCAGAAAATAGCAATAAACACTTCTTTAGATGTTTCATAATTTGATCCAGATGTAAAATGCTCCAGGGAAATGCATGTCCTGTTTTTGGGGTTTTTTTTTGCTGATGGAATCTATCACATGGTTATGTTGTTTAACATGTCAACAATTGTCAGCTGTCCCTTCGTTCTTTGTTATGCCTTCGAGTTTGCTCAGTCGGTAAATTTGGCATCCTCTGCAGGTCCAAAAGGATTCCCCAGTTGTGCCTACCACTGCTGGCAAATCAAAAGGATTGTAGGGTTGTGACAATCTGAAAGTTCTGCATTGTTTTTTGTTAAGGGATTGGTATCCCTTTAAGGCATATATAGTGCGACATGGTCTGTATTGTTGCATGGCCATGTTCAAATAATTGTCAGTGACTAAATCCTAAAATTTTCTGTCTCTTATTCTGTTGCAGCTGTCAGAGGTGGCAACTTGCAAAAATTCAATGAAACCCTGGCGAAATTTGGCACCAAGTTTCAAGCAGAAAACACATACACCCTCATTGTTCGCTTGCGACATAATGTGATCAAGACTGGTGTGAGGATGATCAGCCTCAGCTACTCTCGCATCTCACTCACTGACATCGCTCAGCGATTGGCACTAGATAGTCCAGAAGATGCAGAATTTATTGTGGCCAAGGTAAATTGCATTTTTATTTTCTGAGACTGTTAATACCCAGTGAGATCCTTTTGTTACAAAAACTTTTTAAGGCACTTTTTTTTTTACTATCCACAACACTTTGCAAGTCTAAAGTAACAGTTGGTTTAAATCAGTCTCATGAATTTTGCAAAATATGCCAATTATGATACAGGTTAGGGCTTGCAGTAAGTATAATCTACTGTATGGCCTCTCCTAGTTGCTGACAAAAGTTAAAGCTTTTAAGAGCAAATTAATGTCTCTGCAGCACTTTCAGGCATAAGCCGCTTTGATACTTTGATGATACATCATTGTACTGAGGCACTAATTTATACTTAGGGACAATTTGTCTGGTAATACTTATTGTACTGATGCATCAGATTACACTTGGGAACAATTATTTTGTCTGGAGTTGTCCGGCTTATGCAGGTTCTACTATAAATGAGTATAGTTTATTGGGGACCTTACTCTTCTTTTCATTCTCAACACAGGCTATTCGTGATGGTGTCATTGAAGCCACAATTGACCATGAGAATGGCTATGTCCAGTCCAAGGAAACAGGTGATGTCTACAGCACAAAGGAACCCATGGCTGCCTTCCACCAGCGCATCAGCTTCTGCCTTGACATTCACAATCAATCGGTCAAGGTCAGTGGTCATACCCACACATTGATCAGCCTGATTTATGTTATACTGTTACTAGTAATAGACTGGACCAGCAACAAGCATGCACATTTTCAGGATAAATGTAGACCTGCACATTTTATTGTTAGTTTGATCTGTTGTATAATTCATGCAGGAGGTTTAAGCATGTGTCACCAGATTGATATTTTTTGTTACCGGCTTAAGTGTTTATAACAGTAGGATTGGAAATGTTTCCAGTGAATTTTGCTCTTCACTGTGCAATTGATGATCATTTCAATGTGCCCCACCTTCAGATTGATTGCTTTTTGTGTTGAACGTGGAAAAAAAAGGCATAGGAGACTATCTAAACCAATTGGTTTTGCACCAGATTTACACTCTAGCAGTTTTATCCATCCCAGAGAATGTCATTCACTTTAAGATATAAATTGTACTTTGTTACTCTTTCCTTTGGCAAGACCTGTTCTATTTATTACACACTAGTATTGTGCTGCCTATATTAGGTAAACGATTTGACATCTTTATAATGTTGATTTTTGCAGGCCATGCGTTTCCCACCAAAATCATACNTGCAAGTCCTGATATATATTTTTGTATATATTTTGTGGTGTTTGTTACCCTATTGCGATGCATTCCTGAATCCCCAACTGCCCTAAAGCCTACCTTTGTTTTTAAAGCTATAGATAAAGCTGTGGTCTTACCCATCACTGCATGGCATACTGATCTTTCATGTTGCAAGGTATTATTACTAGATGGGTGAAACTACAGTCGAGCACGGAAAACTCGAATTTCTCCGGGATCGAAAAAAGTGTTCGAGATTTCCGTAATTCGAGATTCCTGTGACGGCAATATTTTCACAATTACCATGGACTACCTCCCTTCCCGGTTTCCGACGTTTCACATTAAATTATGACAAACAAACTGAATTTAATGAACAGAAGACGAAAATCACCTGATTTCGTCAGAGTAAATCGAACTTCAGTGCATAAGTGTAATCCTGATATGTTCGACGTTATGCGCGGAAAAGAAAGAAATTAGGAGCGGCACTATTGCCAGTCTGCTATTACCTATCGCCCCGCCACGTCACTCTGTGCGCATCACGTCATGTTCGACGCAATTTATCGCAGCGTGTGTTGACCTAGTCCACAACCCGCCAGGTCGCTCGGCATGCTCAATCACTACACCACCCCCCTCCTGCTGATTCAATAGAGCCACACAAAGCATTGTCTTGATCCCTTGCCCATTACCACGGCACTCCCGCACACCTTTCCCTTATCACCAACACTGGGACGAACAACGCCAGACAAAGAAAGGCTTTATCGGTCATTTCGCCGCTTTGAGATCGGATAGATGATGATGAAATCGTTCGAGAAATGCGTGTTGAGTGTTCGAGAAAATCGTGTTAATAATACAAAGAAAATAGAGACATTTAAAAGGGGCCGATAACAGCGTTCGACATTTCCGTGAATTCGAGATTAGTGTGTTCGAGTTTTCTGTGCTCGACTGTATATCCTTTTCCACTTTATAATATGCTCAATACAGAATGATACAGAGAGTCTGGTGAATTTCATAATAAGCATGTTCGTATGCATATTATTAGGAAAGCATTTGAGTATGTGGTTTTTGTAAAGCTGAACAATCGAATCGGAGCTTCAATTATGTTTTTACCAAACAAATGGTGCGTGAAAAAAACAACGTTCTGAAATTTTGGTTTTCAAACTTGCTGCAGGATTAATGCACTATTGTGATGGAACATCTTAATATTTTTTTGAAGAGCGTATGCGATATTGAAGTTATCCTGTAGTATTTATATATTCTCCTTCTACTCCGCTAATCTAGGAGAGGAGAGAAAGAGAACAACAAGAACTGGAAAGTGCCAAGGAAATTGCAGAGGAGGATTATGATGGCTTTCCTTGATGAACATCAACTTTAATTTAAACTCATCTGTTTTTGGTTTTTTTTTTTTTAATCTGACAGTATGGAGATGATTGTGATCTGCTTTGTGTAGAATGCATGTATGGATGAAGTGACTGTCATTAATATTAAGTATGTGATTCACATCAATCAGCACAGTCATGAATATTGGCTGATTCGAAATGCCAGCGTTCAGTACTTTACAGTTTAAGAATACTTTTTGATTTTCATCAAGGTTTTGGCCAATTTTCCACGTTTTGAAAAGAAGTTTTATCATATGTATCAAAAATAGAATATTTAACAAGGAAATTCTTAAAAGAATTAAAGCTATTAAGTTGTCTGCCCAGCATGTCTACTCGTAATAAGTTTCACAGCACTCTGAGAGCATTTGTAGATAATTCTTACCTGGTCAGGTGTTAAGAAATTTGAATCTGGATTCAAAAGAGATTGAACGTCTTTTTATATAGTGCAGTGTAATCTCAGTCCCAATTTCGGGTTTCATGGAGTTACATGTTGAAAGTATATGTTGTCCTGAAATACACATTTTATTCCTTAACTTACTTCCCGTGTTTGTCATGAGAGGACATCAAGATTTAAACTGTTGCCATGATTTGCAACACTTTCCTGGAATGGTCTGCATTAGCTTGTCTATGATTCACTGAGTCAGTAACAACAGCAAGAGTATATAGAATGTTTTGGAAGAAGGACAGCCTGATAGGTACAGTTATATTGCAACTAATATTTTTATGCTCTCCCTGGGTGCATATTCAAGTGATGAAGCTCAGATGAATCATATCATCCTCACCTCACACCTAAACTGTTTATGAACATTTTCTATATATGTAATGAATGAAAGAAGTAGTGTTTTTAATGTTGCTGTCACGTCAGTAATTGAATGGGTTGGATATTTGTTCGAGCTTAATGGCTTAGGTGAATTGTGAAACAGAATGGAGAGGCAGGGATTTGGCAGAATGAATACAAACGCAGTGTAAGCTGGCAGTGAGAGGAAATGAAGAGAGAAGAACGGAAAAATGATAAGAAATTGAAAGAGGTGTGTGAGTGGAGTGATTTTTTTTTGTGCTGTTTGAATAACTGATGTGTTTTTTTGTACTGTTTGACATTTCTGCTCCCATCAGATTCTATGTAGAGCCTTCTACATCAATGGCAAAAAAAAAAATAAAAAATGTTAATTAGCCTTCTGTCCATCCACCACATTGAAATTTTTGTTTCCTACTATGCCAGGTTAATTTACTGCACATGGTAAAATTTATAACAGCTTAATTAAACATTATCATATGGTACTACATATATTTACTGTTTGTATCTTCTGTACCTACCATAGAAAGATGGGGCTGCTTATCATTTAGATAAGCATGATAGATCATTGTTAGCTACAGGACTTGGTGAGCAAGAGTCAATAGGGTGTGTGGTACAGAACTATAAGTGCAAACATTTTCAAGCTTTGTACATTTTTTAAAGATCTTTGCAAAACTTGATAGATTGATGAGCAAGTTGCTTTTTTCTTTTCTGAACTACAGATAGTTTAAGGATTATTATTGTAATCAAATAATTGAGTTAATGGGGCAGAAATAATATATGGGGTATTAATTTTAACAATAAAGCGTCTGTTTCAGTTATTTCTGTGTTTCACCAATTTCTTCTGAGTGCACCATTGCATGTTAGTGTTGTTCTTGTTTAGAAGATTTCAACTTAGTTGCTGAATAAATCTGTTTATATGCCACACCTGACTTATGTAACAAAATACAGTGGAGCCTGGAAGAAATAAATCTGAACTTTGTTGAACTGACTAATTTTAAATTAACTCTCTGTGGCAGCATCAGCTGGCTTCCTACACCTTTGAAACACTGTTGCATTTATGTGTTAGGATCGCACTGTATTCTGAGTAGCTGAGGTGGGGCGGGGAGAGGAGACAAGGTCAGCCAATCCTCATAATATTTTGCTTTTCTTGAAGATGGTTTGTATGAACTCCTGCTAAAGTGGGACTTGTTTCCTGGGTTTCAACATATTCATTTAAATGTATTGTAAAGCCAACCAGAATTGAACAATCACCAAAACGTGACAAAAAAAATAGCTCTTTTAGTCTTCTGGGTAATGGAAAGTTAATGAAGCTGTGAACTGAAGTTTAGGAGCAATCTAGTTCAGTTTAAGTGAGCCAGCAAGGTAAACGAATTACTGCAACCATTACAGCAGGGCTTTGACAGAGGCTGCTGAAAGCCCAAGACACTGAAAGAGAGAACAATGTCTTGATTTACAGTATAACCTTAACTTTTCATGACTCAGAGACTTGCTTAATATAACTGTACTATTTAAGCGATGTGGGTGAGTGACTAGGCGTAAGCAGTGAAAGCAGAAAGGAGAAGAGAAGTAACTCTTTTAATTCTATCCTGATTTAAGTTCTCATCCCTAGGGAACACCGATCTTCTAACAATAACTAACACAACCACTCCACAGACATGCACTGAGCTCAGAGGAGTTACCCAGTGTTTGCTCCAGATCATGTAAATTGAAAGAGACACTTCTTCTCCCCCCCCCCCNCCCCCCCCACGTTTTTGTTGTGATAATTGTGGGGGGTGGGAGTTGTACATTTTTATAGGGATTTCAGCAGCTCAGGAAAGGAAGGGAGATCAACACGCATTTAATGTATTTTTTATGGGGTATTTTGAAATTTAAGGGGTGAATTGCATGATGATGCTATCTGGAGAAAAGGCTGGTTAAACATTTTGAATGTCTGTAATCACAGTCAGCCAACCACATGTACCTCATTTCACAACAGAAACATTACCCCCCCCCCCCCNCCCCCCCCCAAACAAAAAAAAGGGTATTTCCACGTAACCCTGACTGTAGTTCAGATGTTTTTGTACCACTTTGACTAATGAACCCTTGCATGCATTCGCACACCAACACTCAGTGCCCATGTCCTGAATTTTTTCATTTAGCTAGATGTAGTTTTAATGTCTTCGGATGTCACTACGCGTAAATAGGACCTCCTCACGAGTCAAGTAAGTGTGAAATAATCAACCAGCACTCACTGCCCTGCCACTTGTTTCATGACTTTAAACAAGGAGAAGTCACTGCATCATGTACGTTATTAGAGAGGGTGTGACTGTCGTAAGATAATAGTAACATCTGACTGAACGACATTGCCGTTCGCCTCTCCCTACAGTCTTAGTACGTATAATTATACGCATAATAATATATATAACATTCAAGAAGGATTATACAACGCCTGGGAAAATTCTTTTATAGGTGCCATACGATGTTATGCACCACATATACATAGTATACACATACACGGGACGCATCAAATCTCATACATGTAAACACACAATATTATAAAGGAAATACATAGCAACCTCACTGCTAGTCGCCGCGGTGCAGCGTTCTGGTCCCCCGCGGCTCAGAGCGAGAATCCATGGTTAATTCAAGAGTTTTTTCCCAAGGACACAACGATGTAAAACGCTCAACTCAAAAGTCGAACCCACAATGCTCAAACTTGACAATCTTCAGAATGGGAGAACGACTCACAAACCACAGAGCCACGTTATAAGGATTGGCGGTATCGATAGGTTCCACTGATGAAATTAAGCATTGTTCGATTTAAAAAAACAAAACATTTTTATTTTTAGGACGAAATACAAACACTAACATTTCCATGCATGGGCCAGCCTGTAAATCTGTAACTATGCCCGATAAAACGTGGTCCCACATAGATGGAAGAGCAAAACACTCAGTCCCTATCCACATATAAACAATTTTCTGTGTATATGCTGTTGACAGATATCAATCGAGCATGAAATATGAAGCATTCGTGTACCCAAGGACAGAGAGCAAGGTTCTTAGACAAACACAACCACGCATTTAGCTTTGAATGTTACGTACATTTCCTTCAAGCTCCATTACTTGCAATTATCAATGTTCGATCCAGTTTTATGGTCGAATAATTGCTCTTGTATTGAGAGGAAAGCACAGTTTGAGACATGAAGAATTAAATTCCCATTTGCTAAGGTAGTTTCGTCATTGTCTTTGAATCGCTGAATGATCAATAATCAAGCAGTCAATACTGCTGCCCGAAGGTAGTGATGATGGTGGAGGCGGCGGTGCTGCTGCTGATGGTGGTTGTGATGATGCGAATATTATGTAGCTGCTGAATAGAGGGGAGTGTTATCTAATAAACCTCTTCAGTTGGTTGGCTGGTTAATGGCGGTGTTTATAGGTCTAGTTCTCATCTCAGTATTCACAGCAAGCTATTTTTAGTGTGAGATGTCTGACTTATCTGAATCATGAGATCCTGACAAGAAATTCCACATCCCACGTCAATCAAATTACGTCACTACATTCATTCTAGACAACTACGTCGCCAAAACTTGCTACATGCAAGTCGTCAAGGGAGAGTATCCACATCCAAGGCGTTGTTTTTTTTTTGAGATTGAATACGAACCAACAGGCAATAGTTTGTAACTACTCGCCAGGGTAAAAGAATAGTCGTGGGAATACCCGATTTTCATACACTTCAAAAGTGGTGCATTAAGAAGCTAATTGCACATAATTATTGTTTACACTTATAAGAGTCATCGAGCGCTGTAATAGAGATGAGCAGCATAGCTGACTCCCATTAGGCTACTAAGACTAAGAGAATGTGAGAACTGACATAACCTAGATCTATAATAATATATGGTGCTTTCTTTATAATGTGTTACTAAATGAGAAAAGCAATCCTTATCAGTGTTAGTGTTTGAAGGTCTATCAGTAGTTTAAAAAAAAAAAAGGGGGGCGGGGGGAGATCAAATGACTCATAAGAATCAAACAAACAAAAATCCTGAGCCTTGAAGTAATTTGATCTCGAAACGCCCCCCTTTTTCTAAAAAAAAACAACAACTTTTTTCTATTTAAAAAAAAAATCCATTCAAAAAGAAACTAGAATATGGAATTCATGATGTCTTGTAGCTGGTTGTTAAGAGAAGACAATAAAATAGATGAATACCGTGAATCATACATGATACAGTCAAGATGTCAAAGAAGGAAGTTCTTAGTCTATACACTGATATTGATAAGGCTGGTTTCTTCACTAGCCCACATAAAATTAAGTGCTAAAAGCAAGAGGGAACAACATATCCTTTGATAAAATCCGCGGTATACTACGAAATGTAGATGCTTACAGTCTTCAAAAGAAAGCAATAAGCCCAAGGCGGCGACTGAGGGTTGTTGTCCCATCAATCAACGAAGAATTTGATGTTGATCTAATTGACGTGAGAAATCTCATAAAATACAATCCACATACACAGTATATTTCAATTGTGATTGATATCTTTTCTCGGTTTGCTTTTGCTCGTTCATTGAAGAACAAAACGTGTGTGGAAGTCGCCAGAGCATTCGATGATATCTTGACAACTAGTCAAAGGAAGCCACAGACAATAAGAACAGACGCTGGGAAAGAATTTCAAGGCAAGTTTCAACAACTTTTAAAAAAGGAAGGAATTCACCACCACGTTGCCTACAATACACCAAAAGCAAATTATATGGAATGACTGATAAGGACACTACGCCAGCGATTGTTTCGGTACTTCATGAAGAATAGTACCTACCATTATCTCAACATTCTTCAGGATCTAATTGACAACTACAACCATACACCACATACATCGCTGGAAATATATCTCCAACAGATGTTACAGCTAAAAATGAGACAGAAATCTGGGTTCAGCAGTACTTGGATCCAGCTAAAAAGAACCAACTCACAAGAAAGTATCGCTTCAATATTCACGACAAAGTGAGGGTTTCATTCAAGGAGCATGCGTTCTCGCGATCCTACCAGCAACAGTTTTCATCAGAAATTTTTGAAATCTATGCTCGTTTTCGACTTCAAGAAATCAACCTATATAAAGTCTGTGATCTAAAAGGTGATCCTGTGCAAGGAAACTTCTATGAAAGTCAACTTCAGGCTGTGGACGTCACAGGAAAACAGTTGTGGAATGTGGAGAAAATTCTTTCGGAGCGCACAGTGAAGGAAAAGAAACAGTATCTGGTAAACTTTGAAGGATGGCCGGATAAGTTTAATGAATATGTAAACACATCTGACGTAGAGGAGTTGTGAACTCAGCTACGATAATGAATACCTATATTTATATTGAAAGTGACCAAAAGAATTTTCTTTGGCCTGAAAACAAACCTTGGAAATTTCATATTAGACTGTATGGATGACTGGATTTACCAGGCATAAACTGGGAATTGGCACTGTGTGACTTTAGCAATAAATCTATGAACCGTGGTGATCTTTATATTCACTGTAATGCACTCAGTGGTATGCTATTCAAATATAGCAAAATTTCATTGCTAAGAAAAGTTATAACCATCAACAATACTACACAAACATATAACTGTTCCACAAAGACAGAGAGAGAAACCTAGCACATTCATACAAAAAAACACAAGCATGTTCGTAATTTTGAAGGAATAAGTTTTCCTGTGGCACTCTCCCAAATTGGAAAGTTTGAAAATCAAAACAAAATTTCCATAAACGTGTTTGGTTTTGACAACAATAAAATTTGTCCACTTCGGATTGTTAAGCGTCACGAAAGAAAAAAACATGTCAATCTCCTCTAATTGAACAAGGTTGCCAACAACACTATCCTTTGATAGAGAATCGAAATCGATTTTTGTACCGTATAAAAAAGAGTAAGAAACATTATTTTTTTCTGCCATTATTGTTTAAATGGGTTTACACGTCAGCATATGGTGAAACAACATCTTCGCTATTGCTCCCAAAATGGTGCTCAAAGGTTAGAATTCCCTTCAAAAGATGATAACATACTCAAATTCAATATGTTTGCAACTCAAATGATTATTCCTTTTATCATTTATACGGATTTTGAATGTCTAGGTCAGAATGTTCAACACTGTGAAAATAATCCAAACATTTCAAACACGACAACATATGCTAGCTTCAAACCATGTTCTTTCGCCTACCTGGGTGTTAGTGCTGATCCGCGCTACAACAAAAATGTTGTTTTAGAGTGCTTTGAAAATTGTGTTGATCGATTCATACAATGTTTGATGGAAGAGCAAAAGGAAATTGAAAGCATCCTTGAAAAGGTGGAGCCACTATGTATTACTAAAGAAGAAAGGAAAAAAAATGTTTAGGAAGGCTGAAACTTGTATTTGTGATGAACCTTTTCATAGTCAAGATCCTAACAAAAGAAAAGTGATCAAACAAGATTATGTCACAGGTAAAATAAACGGCGTCGCGCACAGCATTTGTAATCTAGGATTTCGCATAGCTTAATTTATTCCAGTCGTGTTTCATAACTTTAAGGGGTTCGACTCACATTTTCTTCTGTCTGGAATCGGCAAATACAAAAAAGAAAAGATCAAGTGCATTCCCTATAGCACAGAACAATTTTTGTCTGTCTCGCTGGGTAAACTAAGGTTCATTGATTCCTATCAGGTTTTGAGTAACAGTTTGAGTACCTTAGTTGCAAATATGAACGACACTCCTGAACAATTTGTACACTTGCGAAGGCATTTTGACCACTGTGATCTCTTGATGAGAAAACAAGTTTTTCCCTATGAGTATCTGACCACCTTTGAAACTCTTAAAGAAACTAAACTTCCTGCAAAGGACAAATTTTTTAGCAAGCTTACGGGAGAGGGCATTAGCGAGGAAGATTACAAACATGCTCAAACAGTTTGGGACGCTTTGCAGATGCGTACCCTACGAGATTTTCACGACTTTTATTTAATCTCGGACACTCTTTTACTCTGTGATGTCTCTTAATGTTTTCGACGTATGACCTTAGGGTTTGATACATAAATATTATAAGCAAACTGTTTCATAATTCAGACGTCTGTGTAAAATGCATGTGATTAGAAGCCAGAACCACCAGTTGCAGTGTCAGACAGTATCAAAAGTTGCTTTCTGTCCACTTGATATAAAACTCTATCTACTAATAAAAGATGGTTAAAAAAGAAAACGTTAGCGTACGGACATTATCTCTTGAGAATGAGATACAAGCAGATGTAATTTTTTGTTTGTAGCAAATGATTGAGATGATAGCTAGTCTATTAATGCAATAAACCTGATGGAATGCTTGACATTACACTAAAAATACAGATCAGTACAGAATTGTGACGTGACAAATTGTATATTCTCACTTTTGCATGTGGCACTTACCTCTGGTGACAGACTTTTATTTTGATAATTCTTTGAACATTTTTGTAATCACTTTCAGGGTCTAGGAGATTATTTGTTTTCACAGACAGAGGCCATTTGTCTGTCTAGACTTTGAAATATTATTAGCGGTTATTTTGGGTGGCAACCTTATTTCAAAGTATTTTATTCCCAACTTTACACCCTGGGAATCGTGGGTGGGACATTTCGAAGACTAATTCGGGACGTTCTCACAATTCTTTTTTCTCTCCTCGACCATTTATTTTTTTACTTCATTCCCGAGGAAGGTAAAATGAAGTCAACGATCGAAGGGGATAAACATACTGGGCACCGCGGATCGTAATCAAGCAGATTACAAAAACCCGTCTGACCGAACCCTATGTCTTATCCATCTTACGTCCGTCCAAAAGAAAGGGAGGTGTTAATGATTGGACATCCGCTCAAACTTGCATATCAGAATCTCCCTCTTATCTCGCAGGTCTTGGACAGTCGAGACGAGGCACACAGCCCAATCAAAAACCAGTTTTGCCAAAGAAGGTGAGAACGCGTATCCTGGTCAATATACTAATTCCCCACCTAAGCCGCGGGGAAATATTTCATGCGGACAGCCAGAGGCCACTTGGTTGTCCTGACTTTGAAATAATAACGGTCATAATAAT
>JAWQUT010000103.1:1545034-1581103 GCA_033807755.1 Ellobium chinense | reverse complement strand
TCCAAGCCAAAAAAAACCCCCAAAAAAACAGAAATTCCTCTGTTTGAATGTAGCTCTTGTTACCAAAGAATCCGTATTTAATTTGAGTTAAGATGGAAGGAGCATTGATAGTTTCGCCAAAATATTATTAGGAGAAAGTGTTTTCACGTAGATATTAAATCACTGCTTTGCAGATATATGCCCCTTTTTGTCGTGAAGCGTTAACTTTGATATGGGCTCTCTTTCTTGGTCGTTGAATCGTGTCGTCGTCACGTCTACGTCACAATATGTCAACAAGCTCTGGGACCATTTCTTCACTTTCACGAAGTGAAGGCCATGGGTTGGAAGAGTGCAGTCTATCCTCAAATTAGTTTTGTTAATGTTGTTGCTGTCTTCGTCGTCGTCGTTGTTGTTGTTGCTGCTGCCGTTGTTGTTGCTGCTGCTGTTTGTTGATGACATTGTTGTTGTTGTTGGTGGTACTGATCCGGCGGCGATCTGGGTTTTCGCCCTCCTGTTAATTGCCACCAAGTGGTCGAACTAGTTTTAGTGACATGGAGACAGCTTGGCCGTATGGCTTGTGAATGGTACTCACAATCTGGAGACTGTCATGTCTGATGCTTGTGGGTTCGACTCCCGAGTCGGATGGTTGGCGATGGACACTTTGGGAAAGACACTTCATTCCTATTCCTCACTCCACTCAGGTGTAAATGAGTGTCTGGATTTAGAGCTGGGGGAGCTGCAGTGCGGTGACTAGTAATGACTTTGCTGTGAATTTAATTTAAAATATTGTCTGTCTAAATATATATGTGTGCTGCTCCACGTTCATGTTTATTTTGTGTGGCATTGTGAATTGGGCTCTCTCAGTAAAACATATTGATCTAGTGGATTTGTTTACAGGCTCCTTCGTCCTCCCACAATCTTTTTTTCTCCGCCCCACCAGCGCAAAAAGCCTGGTCACGTCAGGCTTGCTACACTTGGCAGTTTTATAGACTCTTTTGTTCTATTAATGCAGCCGCGCTGTAGTAGTTCCTCAGAGCAAAAACAGGGAGAGAGGAAGGAGAAATCATTGCCAGGGCTGCCAAATCGATTTTTGCCACTTCAGTAGATTTTCAGACCAAATTTTATTAAGCAGGGCCAAATTTGAAAAGACACTCTATTTCTACGAAATCTTTGAAGATAAACTCTTCAAACAAACGTTTATTCATTTACAGAATATTACATGGATGTTATCTCAGTGACTGATAATGATCATGATGTACAAAATAGAAAATGACAGAAGAAAAAAAGCCTTAAAATACAAGTCAAACAATTCCAAATGTAAGTGGGATGTGGCAAATACTGCACACTCGACCGTCAGACAACCAAAGATCAAGCTAAACGGTTTTTCGCCTGTCCCAACTTTTTCGATGGTATTCATTCTTGATATATGGCAAATTAAGGACAAAAATGAATAGACCTAAATTTAGAGAATACTTTATGGGCTCTCAACTTTTCACTCGATTTTCTAACTTTTCGCATTCCTTCTCTGGGTCAATAGTAAAGTTCAATTTCACTAGGTTTAGAGAAAAATCTTTCCGAGAGGCAACCCTGACCAGTGCAAACAGCCAAAAAGGTCCTTGCGTCAAAATGACGTACGTGAAGATCAAAGGCACCATTTTTGCGCTCAGCTAGGCAAGACCGTATGACCGAGAAGCACTCAAACAGTGCATAGGCTGAATGTGCGCACGTTTATGTGCTTCTGAATAGACAGCCAGAGTGGATAGAATGGGGCATTGTAGGCAAAGAATCTGAAACTGTAAGAGAAAGGCGATGAGTGAGTGAGTGAGTGAGTGAGTGAGTGAGTGAGCCAGCGAGCGAGCGAGCAAGTGAGCGAGTGAGTGAGTGAGTGAGCGAGTGAGTGAGCGAGTGAGTGAGTGAGTGAGTGAGTGAGTGAGTGAGTGAGTGAGTGAGTGAGTGAGTGAGTGAGTGAACGAGAAAAAAAAGACAAACTGGCATTTAGTGAATTAAGCAAAGATGGCCATCGACATCTCTGATGAAGCTAACACTGACATTATTGATAGGGAACCAATGAGAAGCAGAGTGACTATATGGAACGATCTCATTGGTTGATTACGCTCTTACTTAATCTGGCTTGATCAGCAGGAAACAATAGACAGTCTCCGCCGCACTGAGTTGCGTGCATAAAAAGATTGAACTGTATAAAAAAGGACAAAAATCATATCTCCATCAGTGATCAAACCATCAGGGTATGTAACTAGTGTGACTGTTCTAATTCAAAAACTTTTCATCTTAAGGATTTTAAGCGAGGCTTGTGGCATTTTTCCCCCTCATGAGGTCTTATTTATTTTTTTTTTTATTTTCGTAGTCAGAATGCACTTTAGATGAGCAAGACGAATGGTTTAAATAAATGAAAGTAGGGGTCACATAGATCAACTCCCAGACTGAACAGTAAACCAGACAAAGAAGAAGTCAAGATGAGAAAGGCAAGCGCCATTGTCGTCATCATCTTCATCGATGTCACTCTACTTCTCGTCATTATTATCATCAAAGTTTTCACCATCGTCATTATCATCATCATCATCTATAACATCTGATAAAAAAGTAAGAAGTTAGGCTTCTCAAATATCAGTGAAGATTTTTAATATAAATATTAAATAAAATTTCACAGCAGTAAAATATTTGGCTATAGAGCTTTCTTCAGTTATAAATATAAGACTTTACTATCTGTACTGTTTTCAGCTTATCATTTTCATCCATTTTACTAAGAACTTTCAAACAAAAGTGGTCTGTCATTGATCACAGCTGCATTTTCTGATACCATCATGACCCAGAATAATCCAAAAGTTTGATGTTGGTACAAATTATCTATCTGTGATTATTATTATTTTATTTTCATTCCCATCATCATCATCAGCATCATCATCATTATCATCATCATCATCGTCATTATCATCATCATCTCACCATCATAGAGAGAATAAAGTAAAACGTTTCTTTTTCAAACAGATTCTTCGCAATGGAGAACATAGTCGGACTGGCATTTGATTTTCGTAAGTAGACTAGATCTCATGTTTCTTTGTTTGTTGTTAACGTTTTCCAATCGGATAATGCCATAATGGTAAACTATATGTATGTATGTGGCTTCATGTGAAAGTGATTCTTAACCCTCTAGTGCCCAGCGTATCAGATCTGATACATTTCGTGGAACAAAGAAAAAGCAAACCAAGATCATCACCCCACCATAATAGTGTGAAGTCGCATGAGCGGGCATTAGCCTGGATATGAGACTTATAAACCGTGTTATTATTATTATCATTTTGATGCTTGTTCCAGCATAGTGGATCCAGAAGTGATCCAAAAACTGGAGCTCCGACTTTTTGTGCCATTGTAAATAGGGCTGGGCACTAGAGGGTTAATATCACTTTTAATAGGAAGCTTTACTACATCGTCTTGGACCATTCCTTACTCTCTCGTTGATATTCGACTAGTCTAGTTACCGACTACAATTTTCAAATTTTAGTATGTTTGTTTGCAGGACCCTGCTGCATGAAGTATACTAAAGCTTGACACATTAGAAAGCATAATATTATTATTTCATTTATTCACATACGATATTTCTCAGATCACTACCGAGCACATTGACTGGACGTTTCGTGCAACCTCATGTACATATATATATGTCCATATTAAAGCGAGAGTTTTTGGATTGTCACTGTATAGGGACAGACATGGGATGGGCCTCTGACCTATGTCTGTCCAGTGTGCAGAAACGAATATAAATTCTAAAAAAAACCAACAAACCTACGATACATCTCGTTGAGATATATCTTTGATAAGGTTCGTCCAGCAGCTGCAACATGCGGATTGTTGTATCATTTACTGATTTTTTTTACGCCTTGTGTGCGCAGACTTCGTCATAATTATATTTTAGCACATGGGATGGGCCTTTGACCTATGTCTGTCCAGTGTGCAGAAACGAATATAAAACTTTAAAAAAAAACCAAACAAACCTACGATACATCCCGTTGAGATATATCTTCGATAAGATTCGTCCAGCAGCAGCTGCAACACGCGGATTGTTGTATCATTTACTGAGTTTCTTTACGCCTTGTGTGCGCAAACTTAGTCATATATTTTAGCAGGCCATATTTAGCTACATTTGGTGTTTACAGTATGATTAAATATTCAAAACAATGAACAATATTTTATTTTGAAGAACTAACAAAATACTGCTGTAGCCTGCTCGGCTTTAAACAAATATGTGCATACATGTGGCCTAATGGTTTCGGTGTTGGACTCAAGATCTAAAGGTCGTGAGTTAGATTCCCGACCACGGTCACGTTGTAAGTGCCTTGGGAAAGCATTCCATTCTCATTTTCCTCAGTACACCCGTCTGTAAAATGGGTACCTGGCTTTAGGCGGTGGAAGATATTGTCAGAATGCTAGTGATCAGCGCCTGTAAATGGCACTGTATGCTCCCCAGGGAGTCGAGAAAGTCCTAGAGTGATCAGGCCTCCTGGGGTAATGATAGTGTGAAGTCGCGTGAGCGGGCATTAGCCTGGATACAAGACTTATAAACCGCATTATTATTATTATACATGGAACAGTTAATGATAGTCTATCTAGTAGAGCATTATGTGGTTCGAATTTAAAAAAGACCGCCACGAGTCTGGGATTGCCATTGCATTTAGACCTGCTCAAGTTGCCTAAGATTTTGTGATTGTTTTTGGTACTGTTTAATGTTGATTAATTTTGTCAGTACAATGGACAGCTAGTTCAAATCGTTGTAGCAAGACTGAAAAGACGCTACTGCAGTCAAAATGAGAACTTCTCGGCCGAGATAAGATACCGCAGAAAGTGTATAGTCACCATCGTGAATACAATAACAACAGCAACATCGCAAACATCGTCATCATTATCAGCAGCAGCAGCAGCAGCAACCCACGCACTATAACAAAAAAAGAAAATAAATCAAATAACAACAACAAGAACAACAACAACGATGACGACTACGACGCCAATAGAATTAACACTAATAAGAACAGCAGCAGCAGCAGCAGCAGCAGCAGCAGCAGCAGCAAGCAGCAGCAGCAGCAGCAGCAGCAGCAGCAGCAGCAGCAGCAAAAGCAAAAGCAAAAGCAGCAACGGCAACAGCAATTCATATCTCATGCCGGCACTTTTAAATTAGGATTGCTTTGCAATACCGCTTTTTCAGCAATAATGGTACTATGCATTTTCTTCTTCTTAACCAGTGAATGAAACAATGATGAATACAACGATGATGTCAACAACAAAAGAGGATGGTAAGTTTTAAAAAAATACTTGATATGAAGTCGTTATGTTCTGAATCTTTCTATTGTAATATTGTCTATTTTTTAAAGAAAAGAGTGCCACTTAACTTTTTAACGTAGCCTACTTCAAAGATGCGCCATCCGATCGTAACTCTGGCAACGCATGCGCAATTTGTCATTCTACCAAAAACGACATGTGTGTCAACAGTACCAATATACCCATGCGCTTCTTTTTTCTTGGCACGTGGCACACGCAGCTGGTGCACGGGATGAATGAAACAAATCATAAAAATTTGCTTTGTTTGTTATGCCTTAAAAAACACCTACTACTAAAACAGTTGTACAAAGAAAACGATTTCTTAGGCTTTTTAGACTTGTGGGTGTGGGTGGGGGAGGACTGAGAAGAAACTGGGAGTGTTTAGGTCATATTTCATTATCTTCCTGAGTAAGGAAACATAACCGCAACCTTCGCAAGCACCACCGCCTACAAATGTCTGTAGAACGTATAGAAGACTTCTCCATGCAAATGGATTTCAAATAATATTTCAAATACCAGACCAGATGTTTTGATCAATTTTCTTTACCGTAGCGCTAGGAAGAACAGTGAATTAATTATGTGTTGCAGTAGTGTTGCCGATGTATAGCGTGCGATTGTTTTCAAACTGGTGAAATATCTATCATGCCTCTTTCTTTATATTCCACGTGTGCCTTTAAGTACTCAGGTGAGAGTACAACCAGTCACAGAACAGGTTGTTTTGATACCCAGCTTTGACACTGCGCTAGTAGCTTGGAGTGCGTTCGAATGGAATACCCGTATTTCTTTCTTCTAACGGTTAATTTTTTTTTTTTTAAGCAAATCTGTTGGATGATTAATTCCGCCCCCAGTTCCTGCCCTTGACTTGAGTGATGGAAATTGCAGACTCAAAAACTAATGACTTCCACTCTCTGGCAGGACCAGCCTAGAGGCGGAGGGGGGACGAGGGTAGGAGTTGGGAAGGAGAGGGCTGGAGAATGTGGACTTTGACAAGGGGTTTTCCTTTAAGGCAGTTCATCTCATTCAATTTGCAGAAAATAGAAACCATGCATGCTGTAATTTTTGCTACTGTTGTGCTCCAGTTAACAGCTGATTGAAGCAGCAAAGGATGTTGACCCATTACGGCACTGGAAGAAGGGAAGAAGGTTCATAATTTAAATTAGATCTAGTTAAGCTCCATATTTTACGGTTTCGTTTGAAACTAAATATGAAAACATCATGTTTACGGAGAACGAACATAATGCTATATATCCGAAACTTGTTTTGCGACTTTACATGCACTGAAGTAAATAAGGTCATTTGAGTTCGAAGAGTCCAGCTCTTTTTCTGATTTTAATCAGTGCAGTGAAAACATGAAATAAGCTTTATTTGAATTTGAATCCTCTAGGGTTGAGGTGAGAGGAAGGGCTTACGGTTAAGGCGTTATCCTAGACCCTAGCCCAGGAGTCACGAGCGGGGTCTTTGCAGATCCAGGCTTGGGTTGCCCCCCACCCATTGTTAATAATCAGGTTCACAGTGAAACCTCGCCAGTTCAAATTTTAGAGACCGGCTTTGAAATTTGAATTCGTAAAATATTTGCATGCATGAAGTATTCGAGTAGTGAGGCAAATTTAATATATAGATACAGAGTTAGGAAGTCAGACCTGATAACGAATGGGCCAAGAGTGGGAGTACGTGAGGTTCGAAGTCTTTAGATTCTTCTGTTTTACTCCTGACACCCCTAAGAACGGTTATTCACTGGACTCACCTCCGGTCACACCCACGTTTTGGTTTGGCTATCTTGGTATGTCACAGGCAAAATGACACGAATATGTTCAAAAATGACGTCACAAACCGAAAGTAAAGAGAGGAAACTCTTACTTGGAGAGCAAGTCAACAGATCTTCAGGGAAATCTCCGTCTAGCGCCTATTTCGGCCCTTTGACTTCCTGATAGGCCTACTTTAAAAGGTGTGGGCCACACTTGAGTTATAATTTTCAAGTGCTCTTTTATTGATTTTTTTTTTTTGCCTCCAGAGGACTTCTTCGAACCAGCAACCCCCCGTTTCCAAAGCATCGCAGCATATTCTCCTCGTTATTTCCCTTTTACTGTGATTTCAGTATGCTTTGTGTTACTTAGCTGTGAATGTGTTTAGGGATGAAAATATTTTGTCTGTATTTTCACATTCTCTGAGCAGCAACCACCTCGGTATTGGAACTTGAAGAAAGCAGCACGTTGATGAGTATGTTTCCAACAACACAGAGCACAAGATCCACGACAACACAGACCACAAAAACCACGACAACAACAATGAGAACGACCACCGCCAAGCCATGCTTACCCTGGAGTACTCCCCGCTGTGACCCATTGATCATAGGTAGACCCACAATCATCATCACCACCACCACCACCACCACCATCATCATCATCATCATCAAAATGCGGTTTATAAACCTCGCATTCATGCTATTGTCTACTTGCATGATTTAACACTATTATTACCCCCTCCCCCCCAACGTGGCGAGATGGCTCTGGGTATTTCTCAGCTCCATAGGAAGTATTCAATATTGCTGCTATTAACAGGTTGTGATCACTAGCATTCTGACAATAAATTTCGCTGCTTATAGCCAGGAATCCAATTTACAGGCGGGTGAACTGAGGACAATATGAATGAAATGCTCTCTCAAGGCACTTGCAACATGATCATGGTCGGGAAGCGAACCCACGATCTTTAGATTTTTGAGTCCAACGCTACAACCTTTCGGCCACGCTGCTCCATTTTGGCATAGTCTATTGTCAGCCTATCGACTGTTTTGGAAAAAAACAAAACGAAAATGAAAATAAGACTTTTGTTGACCGCATAGAGAAATTGGTTTAATACAATGTTATAAATCTCATTCATAATACAAACACTTAGTACACATCATACCACACAGAACAATACACAATATTGTGAGAGTAAATAAACTCTTTCGCTACGTACGATATACATGTGCGTCCCTACCTTTCGTTACAAATAACTCTTGGAAGTTCCATCCAGAAGTAGCGTACCTATATTCGTAATATCAACTGTACATCATTATACCCTATGTTGTAAATCATACTTACGTACGTGCTAATGAACCCATGACAATAAATAATTTATAATTTGTTGACATCAGGTCTTGAGAAACATGACGAAGCGGAAGGAACTTTATTATCGTGGAGTAGCGTTGCCGAATGGTTGTGGCGTTGGATTAATGATCGTGGGTTCGATCGTATTGTAGATGCCTTGAGAAAGCATTTCATTCACATTTTCCTCAGTCCACTCATCTGTAAAATGGCTACCTGGCTATAGGCAGTGAAAAATATTGTCAGAATGCTAGTGATCAGCGCCTCCTGTATACTCCTTAGGGAGTTGAGAAAGTCTTAAAGTAATCTAGCGTGCTGGGTAATAACATGAGCATGAACGGGAAAGGCCTGGATATGAGACTTATAAACCGCATTATTTTTTATTATTAAAAAGCATGGAATGCCGCATATGATCTCATCCTTGCTATAAGCATCATCATTATCATAACCAAGCAAATGATTTTCACAGAACCGTTCTTGAAACTACTTACAGGTTAGGGATATCTAAAATGATCAATTTTAGTGTCATCTTCTATAGTTTTGTGTATTGAAGAGCAGAAATGATGCTTATGTGTGTGCATGTGTGTTGGGGGGGAGGACCGGTTATTGTTTTGACTGTAAGTGTTCCGACACGGGTCATTGCATGGTAACTGACGGGACATTTAGACAATACTTTTCAAACAAAAAGCACTCGCAGATTTACTTATAATCCAGCTTATCTAGTTTTCTTTACACAAATCGAAAAAGCAATGGCAAATTAACCTGACAAAACTAACATTTGCCTTAAGAGATAACTTGGATGTCCTATAATCACATCTGATGGGGTTGGTAACTGACGGGACAGAAAAAGTACCTTTTGTTTTTACATAGTAACCCAAAGTAGCAAAATTTCTGAAATTCAATTACTGATAATAGAAAAATATATTTTTATACACTCAAACAATGCATCTTAACATGTGGATAAAGCAATTTTATTCAACAACAATAATGTAGCACACTAGGGCCGTCTTTCTTAGTAATTGATGGGACAAAAAATTGGTAACCGATGGGACACAATGGTAGCACTAATATTCTAGAGAGGAAAGCTACTTTGCAAAGTAGGAAGTGAACTCTTCCTTCCCAATACACTGACCTATTCCAACTATTTTGCACAATGATGCACCGACTTGTTTCATAGTGAGTTGCATTTGAAAACATTTTACATGGAATAACCCACACATGTATAGCCTACATATAATTAGCTTACCTAATTGTATTCCATTTGTAGCCAACTACCTGTTCAGCAGGTATGGCAATACACTTGCCTACTGCATTGGAATCCCTGGAAGTTTTTTCACCATTGTTATCCTGATTCGGATGAGACCATTCAACTCTTCGTCTCTATGGCTCTTGGTTTTGTCCTGTTTCGGTAGGTGAAAAACGAGTAGCTCTTGTAAAAATAGAGAGAAAATGCCAGACTTAGCGTGACTTTCATCTCTTGAAGTGTGTCAAACAATTTAATACGTACGGTATCAGAAATCCACGTTTTGTTGTGTTGTCGCTAATACACTGTGGGTCGTAGATATGTGGTAATTTTTTGAAAATTTTTGTCATACATATAATGGAATTATGAGCCAGTGAGATACAATGTTCATGGATTTTTTTTTAGATCAAGCTGGATTGCCCCGGTAGAAACAAAACGCTTGATATATTAACTGCCAGCTAAGTCTGTCCATGTTATTTCTGCAAATCCAGATGACACATTGCATATGTGGGCAATATAGAAAATCATCAATGATGATGAACATATATGACAAATCACTTGCATAAATACCAAGGCAGTGCAGTATTATGAAGAGAATAAACAATTATATTCTCTAAGTCTAAGCGAACCTCAGGTTACCTCGAGGTAATATTTAATCTCTTCGCACTACTGAAACAAAAATGCATGTTTTATGTTTGCCCCTTAACACCCCTCCAAATTCTCCCTCATCCCACCCCGCAGACTTCTTCGCCTTGACGATGCGGCTTATCACGAATCAGATCGGTGTGTACCAAGTGATGCCGTGGGTTGATTGGTCGTGTCGATTCTTTTACGTTATGGCCGAGTTCACACAGTACGCGACTTACTGGTTCCTAGTGGGACTCACCGTGGAAAGACTGATCGCTGTCTGGTTTCCTCTCAAGATGAACATATGGTGCACAGTGAGAAGAGCAGGTGAGTATCTGTTCGGAGAACATGTCATTACAGGAACTCTTGTATAGTACCAAAATAGATCTTCTTTGCTTAGAAATGTTATACATTTGTAAGCGGGCGAAACAATTCACTCTAAACCATTGCCTGGGAATTTTTAGAGTGGTGTCCCCAGCTGTGTTGAACACGAGGCGAAGAAGGAGTTTGAAAAGCATATTATATTATACACTTCAAAACTGATAGCGCCAGGGGGTCTCCTTATTGTGAATAGCGTTTGAAGGATTAGCAAAGTGTAGAATCACGAGAGCTAGCGCCTTTTATTGCCTCACCAAGAGCTGCACCTTGTCCTGCCTGTGTGAGACCACCCCGTCTGCACCCTTTAATCTTTACACCGGTCAATCGGTCAGCACACTCAAAAACACTTTTAACCCTTTCTACGAAACCAGAGCTCCTCAGAAAAAAAAAAAACAACTGTGGAAGTTTCAACGAGAATGTTGAGATTGGTCAATCGTTTGGTAACTGCAAATTTTGACTAATACGAAATACTTAAAGTGTCTGGTGAGTTTCGTAAAAAACGTGTCCTAGTAAATTTTATTATGTCCTCACAAGGAATATATAAACCAGGAAAATGAGAGCAAACTTCTGTGAGACAGTCGTTTTATATCAAGGAATGTGATTGGCTGATGCGATTTCTGACAGACAAAGTCAGAGTAGGATATGCACAGAGCTTGACTGGCACATGCCTTGACGGCTCCTGTGCTTCCGATAATAATCAGGTATTCTTTTCTTGCAGTACTCTGAGTAGTACTATCACCAGTATTCTCAAACACTCCACACAGTATTTTGTGTCACAGTGATCATCTGTTGTACAGTGCCAACACTTTCACTTTCAGAGGCGGATCTAGGAAATCTGTTTAGGATGGCTCAGAGGGGGCCAAGAGAGTACACGTTCTGAACTTTCCTTTCTTCTCGCTTTCTCTTCTTCACCCCGGAATCGCAGTACCCATGTCGTGGTGCCCCCCTCCATTTACTCCATCCCCATTTCCGCCACTGCTCACCCTCAATGAAATTAAAGTTCTTATTTACAATCTCTCACATCCAACCCCTTCCCCCTACCCCCACAGCAATAGCCATCAGCGTCATCATCGTCCTCTGCTTGGCCAGCACCATGCATATCCCGGCGACCAGACGGGTTAACGGTTACAACGCGTGCGTCGTGCGTCTGAAATATGTCCCCATGTGGAATGAGTAAGTAAAACATTGATACAGCTCTGAATGGAGTTTGTTTGGTCCTTGCAATTTATTGACAAAATGGGAAGCCACACCCCTTCCTTAGCAAAGGAAATATTATCAGTTTCTAGGCAAGCCAACATGGCTGAGACAAATGCGGAAGAGACAGTAACGAATGCATTGACTTGCAAATGGTGTTGGCTATTCTTACTAGTATCTTTGTCGTCATTCATAAGCATATGCTCCACCGCTGATTCTTGTCAAGTCCTCATACGACGCCAGTTTAAAACAGTAGATGGTTGCTGCCATGTTGCTGAGCGTCCTCCTCCGGTTTTGGGCGTTTTTGGCAAACGACGTCACATTTCTAACAAATCTTTTGTAGGTGTCAATGCTTTCTCACTGTGACTAGCGCGCACCAACCAAAAACGTATACATGTATTTTGTTAATGATTGCCCACAAAGTACAAGGACGGCTTCTATCGCGACACTGCAGGCTAAACAAACGCCGTACTGGCCATTATTGATGTGAAACATGTTATCATTATTAATAATTACTGTATATGTAGGCCACACCATTGTTCCCTGGGATAATCGCTTATTTACATGCATACATTTAGCCTGTTTGTGTCAAACATGTCCTCATACCACACCTGTAAGCACACATTGTAGTGTACATGTGTTCACAGTGCCCGCATTCTACTGTGTTAATGAATAGGATGTGGATGTGGTACCATGGTGCTCACAAATTCAACATTTGCAAGAGTGTGTGGCTGAGAATTGAACATCATTTTGAATCTACATTCCTTTAATAAGAGTGTGGGATGAAAAAACCGTGGTTGTTGAGAGAATTAATTAATTTGTAAGTTTGTGAATATATATGTACTGTATATACAGTGCTCAGAGTTGTTCATGGGACTGAGCGCTGTATAAAGAGATAGGAAACTCTTACTCGGTGATCGAGGCAGCATATCTAAGAAGTGTTTGACCCTTTGACTACCTGGCACTCTAAAATGTCTGGGTCACACTGGGTCATGATTCCTAGGTGTCCTTCTGTTGATTACAAAAAACAATGTAATATTAATATTACTGTGAAATTTCTCAGTATCTCATGTCCATATGACTTTTCAAAGCTAAAACTTACTGTGTCCCCCAGCATATGGCTGAACATCGTTATAAACACCATTATGTACCTGATACCTGTCGTGTCCCTCATTGTGCTCAACATATTGATATCCTGCCGGCTGAAACACGCCAGAAAAGTCCAGAAACAGATGTCCGACCACAGCAGTAAGGACAAAGACAAGCAGCAGAGACAGGTGAGAGACACTAGGCGTATAGGGTCCTTCTCCGTTATAGCTCAGGAAAATTGGGTAGCGAGTGGGCCAATGTTTATCGTGGGGCTTAAATGACTGTTTCCTTCGGGAGAATGGGATGTGTAATCTGCCCAGTCTTTCTTTAACCATGTTAATCAGCTATCTTCTTCCGACTTTGTTTACTGTGCCATACTTCCTTCCCCATTCTGTTGATTTCACTTCTCTCGTTCTCTCTGACCCCCCCTNAAGAGACAGCCGTTTCACCTTACCCTCACGCAGTCCATGTGTCACAGTTTGAAACTGACATATTATTATTGATACTGCATTGAATTCATGGCAAAGGCCCATGAGCAAGAATAAAAAAATGGGCTACTTGCACCTCACACCTATTGGATAAAACTGCAATTGTAAACCGACTGCCACTGGTCTAGTCCTAGCCACCGTTCAATAGGTTTTAAAACACTACGCTAACGTTGGAGTAAACAGTAAGGGCCGAAGGAATACTGGGGCTCAGCCCCCAATAGCCCTTGACAGATAACGTACTCAGGGGTTCTCAGTCTGAAATACGCATTCCTGTACGTCAGCGCCATGAAATAATTTCCAGACGGCACGTTCAGAGCGTACCTGGTGAATTGTTTTAAGACATTCAACAACCATTAAAACCTCGTTAACTTAGATAGTTTTGTCTTATATCATAATATAAAACCGATTGTGCAGATAATATGTTAATATAACTGCTGTGATTTGTAAAGACTATTGCCCATGTGTTCACACTAAGGAAAATGAGTACGAAATAGCTCACTTCCATCCTCTTTCTTGTGAATTATCATATTTCAAGGTAACGAGGCTTCATTAGAATATTGGCGACATCATAGCTACGCCAATAGTGGGCCAGGCCTTGTTTCCATGAGTATCCTTACTTCTATCGTAATCGACAGTCTTTATTGGTATGTCATGATCCTTAGTGACACGGTGTCGTAGTTTGTTTGCTTAACTAAAACGAGCTTTTATTCCTCCTAGATCAACCGAATGTTACTGGCGGCCACCATCTGGGCAATCATCTGTATCGCACCAACGGTGGTGTCTCGCTACATTGACAGAAGTCTTGGGCCCACTGTCCCTCGTACGCCTGACCTTGACCGCTACAGACAGATCATGGAAAACACGAGCGCCGTATTGCGCATGTACAACCACGCAGCAAATTTTGTGCTTTACGTCATCGCCGCCCGGAAGTTCAGGTAACTTGACATCCCTTGGAACCACAGAATAAAGAATCTACAGAAGCATTAACAGCTATTTCTCAAATGTCGTGAATAGTATCGTTGACAGAAGCGCAGCGATTATTTCACTAACACATGCAGACGAAAAGTATGGCCGTCACAGTCACGCAAAAGAAAAACAGCATGATTCACATGAAGAAATAGTGGATCTCTGTCAGTCATGTCATTAGTAGGGGTTAATGCTTATGTACTGTAGATTATTTATTCTGTGCTTGGAGTCTAGAGGTGGTTATAAATAGGCTTCACTGGAATACTTGCCTGTGAAGTCTCAAGGTCCATGTTAATGCCACACCCTCACAGAATTGCGCGATATAATTAGTGGAGCAGTCTTTGTGCAAGAGTTTTTAGGTGGGGTAATAGTCGTACAGCCATTTCGTTATAGAGTAGCTCTAGGGGTAGATCAGGAGTGGAGTCTGTTCATCTCTTTTGACAGGTTCTGACAACAAAACAATACACACATTCTGGACGCGCACATGCAGCGAAATGCACTGCATTGAAAAGGCACACAACCTTTGAAAAGTTCCAGCGGCGAAAATTTGGTGGTCTAGTGAACGATTTTAGCGCCAAAATTTCAAGTGTATCATATCCACCATAATCACTACTGTTACTATTGTCATTTCTATCACTGCTGCAACTACCACAAGAACGACTGTATTACTACTACTAGTAACTGTGCTGTAGAAAATTAATCTCCCCAACCCCAGCTGTAGTAAAAATAGTACAGGTGATGGTGGTGATGACACAAGTGCTGGTAGTATGGTGATAGGGTGGTAGGGATACCGTCTTTTGAGTTAGCAGATAAATTCTCATTGTGACTAAGATTCAGGCAGCTATCAATGCAGTAAATTCTGTGGTCCACGAACTTTAGCATTATGCATGTACACCGCAACCAAATCAGAGAGCCTAGGCATGCACATTCTTTACTCGGAAAAATGAAAAGTGTTCGATGGTACATAATTTCAGTATTCTATAGATATGAAGATGCCAATGTATTTTTCACTGTTGGCTATATTAGGTTTTACACCTCTCATTAACTTATCCTGGGGTGCCGTTTCAAAATACTTTCCAAATATGTAGTTTAGCTCTTCCTCCAAATTTTGACACAAAGAAAAATGCACCTGAACCAGTTAGATTTTGAGAACTTAGGCAGTGAAGCAGACACCCTAATATTTTAGGCCTTTTCACTCAGTAAACAGGGTAACCTTACCCACCTAGCAACAACCACAAATTTTATACTTGAATGACTAAACCTCACCTGTTCTGAGTCTACACATATATTTGCACCTATCTAAGCCTTTGAAATTAAAGTCCATTCCCTTCCCCCCTCCCCATGGCCAGTTTTCTGATTTTATAGGGACTATTTAAAATTGCATTATATTTTTATGCCAGATGCTATTGGCATCTTTATACCTATAAGCGTTCTAAATAATATATGATGCATTTTTTTTCTCAGATCTGAGGTAATACGGCTCATTACATGCAACAAATTTGTTGGTTTCGGGAAACGGGCACCGTCTGTAACCAAGAGGTATATCACCGATACAAAAGTGACCAGCGACGGTTCAAGTGCTACACACACAACTGGATGATCTACAGCGCCAAAAGGCAGCAGGCATGACATCTCGGGGTCAAACTGAATCTATTAGAGCCCCCATTTTCAGCAGTTAAGCCTTTGCTTAGCTATAATAATCGCGATAACATTATTGAGCTCAGATTACAAAATCTGTAATTAATGTTATGCGTGCATTTAAGTGGAAAAACATTTAGTATCTCACTACAATCAAATAAACTTACATGCACACCACATGACATTCGCACCCACATTCTTCTCTTCTCCTCTCACTCTCTCACTCTTATATAGGTTAAAGGTTACACACGCCCAAATCTTTTTGCTATATTTTTCTATGTACTGTCCATGGCGTCACTCCAGCCCTAATTTTCGTTGGCTATTCCCACTCACCAGTAGTGGAAATAAGCATCTGATCTACCAAAATACATTACTTTTAATAGTCCATAACAAGTAAAGTTTTTTGCTGTATCTCCTCGTTTGACCCACCCCCATGAAAAGCCACTTGAGGCCTCAGGCTGTGTCAAGAGAACAGGAGGTTAGCTCATTGGCAGCCCCTATCTTTTCAAACCTCCGACCCGAAATAGTGCTGCTTTAATTTAACCTAAACTGGCCAGGGAAGTGACAGATGCATTAGAAGAGGCCATAGCTAAGGTCACTGGGCCCCTGACAGAGAGAAACAAAAAATGATGTGATGAATAGATCACTCTGCCTTCTAACTCCAACCAAAGTGACCCCAAAACTAATGCGCGTGTGTAACCACAAAATATTCATACTCTATGCGATGAAATAGCCTAACCAAAGAGTAGAGAGTGACAACCGAGTTCTTATTACGTGACTTCTCGTACGCTCAGCACAGTATCCTTATTGTGGGACAGAAAGAGAAAGAAGCAGTGCTCAGTGTGGCAGAAACAAAAAGACTGCAATGGTGTCTATTGACTGTTTACAGGAAACTATTTTCTCTTTTCTCTCTCTTATTTCACAAAGAAAATGACATTCTAGCAAGTGCAGCTAGATTAGGACATCTAACTGACTCCAGTGATTTTAATGTTACTCTGTAGCGGGTCTTTCTAGCAACCCAGTCTTCTCTCTCTCTCTCTCTCTCTCGCTTATTTCACAAAGAAAATGACAATCTAGCAAGTGCAGCTGGATTAGGACATCTAACTGACTCCAGTGTTTTTATGTCACTCAATTATAGCAGGTCTTTCTAGCAACCCAGTCATGGTTTAATGAGTTTACTCAACAAATTAAAGCGCAATCACGGATAACTTACACTGTTCTGGTACATCATCTTTGTGACTTGTATCTTTTTGCCTGTGTTTTATGAGCCGCTGAAAAGTGTGGCAGGGCTATGGGTGAAAATTAAGTGCCATACTGGAATTAAACAAATACATATCATATGTCAGTAATTTGATTGCTTCTTCTACTTCTTTTTGTCCTAGAGTTCTACTTGAAAACTCAAAAAGGTGCATACTTAACAAACCTTACTGGAAATGGTGGTCTTCGTTTAAAATACAAAGCACTGAAATTTGATGTGGACTGGGACAATAATGGACTATGATCTATCTATTTATTTTGTTGAGATCGCTGAGAATTTTATGGGGAAACAATCCAGTATATTTTATATTAAGATTTGAAAGTTTAGTTACTCTCCCTTGCGGTTAAAAACAACAGCATACTAAGAATCCATACGGCGAAGGTATGCGCCTATTTACTTACATTTTAAAACTTTGTGGTTGAATTGCATCCTCTCTTTGTCAAAAGCATGCAGAAGGAAAGTAAGGCTTTAGCGGAAGATCACGAAGGCAGTATACATACAGTATACCTCAGAATTTCTATGGTTTCACTGTTTTCTCAAACTTTTTCCTTGTCTATAGTAATAAAACACAGTGGTATCTCACGACGTCCAACCAGTGTTGCGTCTTAATCGATATTTTCAAGTATATGTATGTACTAATATGACTACTCACGTTTCCAGTACCTCTGATAGTCTATATCAATGCTACGACGTCTCTATGACCCCAATAAAGAAAGTTGGCTACTGCGGTTACATGTCCAAATAAGATCCTGCTAAAATAAAACCCAGGATAATCTTTAACAAGCCTCAGACTAGTTTGGTATTTGACATACTGTCATTAATTAAAATTGCTTTGTTTTATATATCTAATGCTTATATTTTTTGTTCAAAGCGGGGAAATGTTTTTCCCCCGCTTTTTTGTGTTAAAAAAGAGTGCAGATTGAGGCCCAGCCTTATATTCAACCTCATGTACTCAAAAAAAAAAACGAACACAATCCTTTATAATTGCATTTTGCTAGGTATCTCACATACCTTACTTTTTAGAAATTATGGACTGATGCCATAGAATTCAAATTATATAAATATTATGGACTTGTGCCATAGAATTCAAATCCGTGAGCTCTAACCTCAGGAGTGTATACATTCTGTTCTGTCATCTCAAATATTATTCTCCTTCCCTCAATTTTCAACCTCGGGAAATGGAAAACGTTACACGGAGCAAATCCGACAGATATGGAGAATGGGAGACAATGATCATGTTTCAGGCCAAAATGGCTGAACTCTGAAGCTCTGGCGAATTATCACAGTGCAGCAGTCAGTCGCCGTTACGCCTTTTTTGCAGGTGGCTTCTATCCAGTAGCCACCTCAGGACCCCACACTGACAGTCAGCATTGACCACCTGATCTGGCAGACATCACCAAGCAACCCTCCTCTTTCCAAGAGTGAAAATTCAGATAAAGACAAGGCGATTTAAGATAAGAGGAGATATAAACGAAATCGCAGATGATGCTTGACAAGCTGGTACACACAAACCTCCAGGGATGATGTTAAATTTGGCAGCTGGCCTGGAATCATTGTGCTGACTCCTAAATGGACTACAGTGGAGCACATGTAATACGGGCACGCTTAGTACGTAAACACAGACAGTATGTTTGCTCCCGATTTTTCTTCTCTAAGAGTAAGTGTAGGTTAATATGTATTCTGTTGTCGGTCCCAGTGTGTGTGCATTATTCGTGCGCTTCTGTACTTCAATGTTGATAAAGCAGTGTGGTAACTGGGATAAGTCTGCAAGCTTTTATAAGTAAAGTCGAGAGACTTTTGGATCACACCTGGTACACTGTAATAGGTAAATTACACGTAGACAGATATCTTTACAAGTATCCTGAGTTTAATATTAGGAACAGTATGATGCACATTTTGAAACAACATAACTTGATAAAAGATAACAGTAACAAAATGATGTCAACATGGAGTTAAAAATCATAAAAGCCATGCTTGGTCGTCACATTAAAGATTGCTGTGGTGAAAACGAAGTTGTTTTGTACTATACTAAATGACCAAGAAACATGAAATCAATTCTGTCAACATGGAGTTAAAAATCATAAAAGCCATCCTTGGTCGTCACATTAAAAATTGCTGTGGTGAAGACGAAGTTGTTTTCTACTGTACTAAAATGACCAAGAAGAAACATGAAATAAATTCTGTCAACATGGAGTTAATAATCATAAAAGTCACCTTTGGTTTTCACATAATGAATGTTGTGGTACAGACGAAGCTGTTTTCTGCTATGCCGAAATTATCAAAGACCTGCTCGTATCATCTGAAACTTGCTATCTTATCATGTTGTGTATTCACTGTCATGGATTCCCTTTCAGATAAGCCTCGAAATAGTGAAATCTCTCAAATCACCAACATTTGGACAACAGCTTTCACCGCCTATAGAAAGGTACGAATTTCATAGACATCAAGCCCATGGCTTCTTGATCTCCAGCCAAAATTCGTTCATTCCGCCACACTGCTCTTAATTTTCAAAAACATTTAAAAATTACTGCTCCATATTATGCCCTAACAAGTCCCCCACCCACTTTTTTGTTTCAGGACGAAAAGAAAGCTAATCAGAAGTGACATTCAACTATGAAGTGGTATTCAGAGTAACCAGATTCCCTCAATACGCCATTAAAACAAAATACTTGTATCTGCTTTTCTCTGTCAGAGTTGCTGGTTCCCCAAAGTCTATACTAAAACATCTGACTTGAACTAAGCTCTGCTAAAAACTGATACACATCCCTCTGGATATCACCCAAAGCATCTATAATGTACCAGGGCGTCCTAACGAGTATGTTTCCTGAGTGAGCGAACTATGCTTGTACACTACTGCTCACTCTCCAGTCGCCTCAAGTCCATCACCAGGTCCAGAGAAAGATCCTGAATGTCCTTGTTGGAGCTGGTGGTCAGGTGCTGCAGCAATGTCACTGGCAGCTGAAGAAGAGATGATTGATAGGTGATAAGTACTGCTGACAGCCAGGACACAGAATTATATGATGTATTATCATAGTTTTCATTGTAGACTGGTGGAAAGGTAAGAGGACACGAACGAGACAGGGTGACTTCTTCATGTGTCCGAGAACACCGGTAGGCGATCCCACGCAAACCGAACAAGCTTCAGCTCTTAGTTAGGCGAAAAAAAAAAAAAGAGCTGGCTCTCGTAACTCAACAGTTCGCTAATCCTTCAAACGATATCACAGAAAGTTTATCACTCTCTCTAGGGCTGTCGGTTTTGAAGTTTACAGTATTATGTTTACTACTCCTTCTTTATTCAACACAACAAGGGACAGGCAATAGTGTAAACAGAATAGTCCGCCGTCCCGCATCATGATAATGATGATGACGTTGAAAATAAAGGTTGGACCACTATGGTTTTCTTGATAATTATCGTGACAACGGTTGGACCATCATGGTTCCCTTGTTGATGATACAGGCTGAGCCACCTCATTATCATAGCAATGATGATAAACATTAGAGTTGGATTACCACGGTTTTCATGACAATGATGATGTTTTGAGCTTGATAAACATGACATTTTTAATGATTATGATAATGACAAAGTACCATGTTTTTGTGATTATGATAAAGGCTGGGCCATTAAGTTTTTCACAGATCACAATGATTTTCGTAAGAATAATGATGGCAGAGGCTAGACCACCACAGTTTTCATGATGATAGGGACAGGGTGGGGGGACCTCTATGATTTCAGGATAATTAAGATGCTGAGGACTGGACCAACACGATGATTTTTGTCTTAATCAGGTTAACTGGTTGATGAAACATAAATGACAAGATAAGAAGAAAACAGAAAATGAAATATTTGTTCATCAGGCAAATCCATGTTGGTATGTTTTTTATGTCACTCTTGGTTCGTGTTGTAAACTATGGTTAGTCTTGGAATAATAACGGATATAAAATACAGTGGTCGTGAGGTGACTTAGGCTCTGTTGTTGTCAAGAGAAATTTCATCAACTTTATTTCACTAATATTGCCTGAATGATATTGCTGTGTAAACACAAAAAAAGGCAGATGAATGGCCCCATACCACACCCAACACTGTAATAGTGTTTGAAACAACTCACATTTTCTCTAATCTCGTGTATCAAGCGAACACTTGTCTCATCTGTGATTAAGGACTGAAGAAGTCTTAGGGTGTTCACTCTGTTATCAGCATCTTTCTCTTCTGTGTAAGGAAACAGACAACCACACATGTTGTTTAGAATTACCACAGTGCAAACTGAAACAAACTGATCTACATTCAATCACAGGTATTAAGAAAATCTAAACACAACTAATATTATTTCAAAACACGTCAGTAAATCCAAAGATGACATTTGGACAGTCACGGGTATTAAGAAAATCTTCTAAACACAAGTAACATTATTTCAAAACACTTAGTAAATCCAAAGATGACATTTGGATTTGGGTCCTGTGGATATTGCCACATACAAAATAAATAACAATGTCTCGTAATTTATTATTAAATGTGTTTGAATGTGAGTGTTCTTTTTTTTTTTTCAAACTGTGCATATATACAATATATACATAAATGTCTCAACAAAACATCTCAGGCTAATACCATAAAATGTACGGGGTCGTGGAGTCAAGAGGTGTAATATCCTGTCACATACCTCAAAACCTTGAAGTCCGTATGATGATGATAATAATAATAATAATAATAATAAAATAATAATGATAATAACTCTCATTAGGTCTAACCTTTCAGGGACCAATAAACAACACCAACATACTACATTATAATAATAATAATGTTCAGGTACATTGAAGAAATTTTATATCAAGACAAATGCCCGCTCAAACAACTTCATGTGTATTACGATGCCAGGCCAGATCATCAAGGATTTCTGAACTCCCTGAGAGCATGTGGTGCCGTTGTCATTTACAGGCGATTACCATTAACATTCAAACGAAATGTTTCAATTTCCCTGCCTTTAGACGAGTTCTCATGTTACAGATGGGTGGACGGAAGAAAATGTGAAGTGAAGCTATGCATTCCCAAGGCCCTAACAACAGCCTTTGTGTCCAACGTGACCTACCCNGCCCCTTCCCATGCCAAGCTGCTTCATGATGTTTAAAATTCCACAAACTTGTTTAATGCGTTAATCCCAAGTCTGTAAGCTTCTTCAAAGATCAAATGCTATTCACAAATTCTAACACCATATTTTTCTTGGAATTCGAAGTAATGAAATGTTACTGTCATTGAACAGAGCATCTATGCATATGCAAATAACAGTCTCATTTGGGAATAAAGACAATGACCAGAAAGGACATGTACTAAGTAATGAATCTGCATCTGAGCCTGTGAGTGAGTAATCTTTGACACATGGTATGGTAAATAAAGAAGTTGGGAGTTAAACCACTTCATTACAATGACCATGTGGGGTTTTCGAATACATGAGGTTTAAAGTCTAAATAGCATTTACCTGACAGATGCCAGCACAGCATGCGGATGAGCCCAGATTTAGAGCAAAGGAACTTGACTCCTTTCTGGTTAATACTGATGTTGTACAGGCTCATTAACATCAAGCTGAGAGTTATGGGCAGGGATGCAGGAAGTGAGGAGTCATGAGAGGAATAAAAAAAGGAAGTGTGATAAATTCTGGACTTTAACATAATGACTCTATGACTCCTAGGATTGTTCTTTGGATTGTTTTTTCAATTAAAGCCCAGCTTTTCTGGTGGAGAACGCCTTCTTTCCTTTTTTCAATGACTCTATGAGTACTAATAGTCTATAAGTCTTTCCTTTATAAGACCATAAATGGTAGTTCGCCTGCATACATATTGGACCTGGTAGCTGAGCACATGCCCACTAGATCATTACGATGTCAAAATGCTTGTTGTCTCCATGTACCAAAAGCAAACATGAAAAATTTTGGAAAAAGAGCGCTTACATCCTCAGGACCACTTGTTTGGAATAAATTTCCTAAAAATATTCGTAAAGCAAATAATGTAAGTAATTTTAGTAAACTTCTCAAAATGCATTTGTTTAAACAATATTTTGATTAACCGTGACAGTCTGTGAAGCCGAATTATTTTTCTAACATCTGTATTGCAGTACAGTATATGTGTACAGAGTGAAGTATACTTGGGTGTGTGAGCTGAATAGACTATATTATAGTTTTATTTACTGCTCTTATAAAGCGTTCTGAGCCTATATGTACACTACAGGGATGAGCACTGTACAAATGCTATGTATTATTATTATTATTACTATTACTATGAGTATGAGTAAGTATAAGTGTCTCAAATTATTATTGTATTATTTTCTTTTTTAATGTGCATTGAGCCTGGAGATGTGAGATTGTCACGTGTTTGTTGTCCTTGTGAGCGGTACCGTATTGGTGTCCACTAATATTTGTCATTTTACTGGTAGTGGTGTTCGTGTTGTCGTTATCCTTATCACCGTAACTTCGGTGCAGGCGGTGCCAGAGGTAGCTGTGATATATCGCCCGAGTTACCCTTCTTGGTAGCTGATGACGAGTAGTAGGAATTGTTATGGTACGGTTTCAGTAGACTGTTAATGATGAATGAAAAATGTAAGTGTAATACTCCATTTAATAAGTGAAAGATGATGAGAGGGTGTGTGCGGATGGAAGAGGAAGGAACAGAAACACAGGACAGACAGTGAAAGGAGACGAAAAGCGAAACATCAAGCACAAATGAAAGTAGGTAAATTAAATTAATGAATGTGGCAGCATATCTGGCCGGCAGTACTTTTAACAATATCCAAGAATAAATAGTTGTCATGGTAGAATAATCACTAAAATAACAAGTGGGCTTTCAGTACTGGTGACTGAAGGAAATTTGCACCCATGTGCCCTAACAAGTGCTTAGAAAAATGAGAGAATTTTAGTTCTGTTCCCCTACTGATAAAACTGCAGTCGGGCAAATACATTTCATTCCACTTAGTTGGAAATTCCGCACGACATAGTTCATGACAAAATATATATCAGTCACCGATTAATCGCAACTCATTTTAAGATTTTAACTGCAGCTTTCCTCATGCTAAAGAACCCCAATAAAGCAAAGTCCTTTTATTTCACTTTTATTACATGGCATATTTGGCAGACTGCAAATATTATTAATATGTTGTGCAACTCAGCTGACCTTTTCATGTTTGAGCTTTTGCCAAGAGGGGCATCACCAACAAATGTGATGAAAGTGTTGATGATGGCCTGGCCTTGGGTGCTGGAGGCGAGATGTTCTCTTCCCAGTGCTGAGGCTGCTATGTCTGGTGGGAGGGTTAGAGATTATGAGCATGCCAACAGTATTTGGCATTTTGGCATGCAATTTATTAATAGTCCCTACAAAATCAGAAACTTGGCCAAGGGGAGGGGGATACGGGTTGGATTTGCATTTCAAAGGCTTAGATAGGTGCTAATACTATAGTAGATTCTGAATAGGTGATATTTAGCCACTCAAGTATGAACTGTGTGGTTGTTGCTAGATGCGTTATGTTACCGTATTTACCTTGTGAAAAGACCTTGAATATTAGTTAGCGTGATTCACTGCCAAAGTTCTGAAAATCTAATTGGTCTTTGTGCAGTTTCCTATATGTCTAAATTTGGAGGAAGGGTTAAACAATTTGTGTAGAAAGCATTTTGGCACGGGACTCCTGGATAAGCTAATAAGGGGTGTAAACCTTATATATCTAATAATGGAGAAAAAAAAAACAACATTGCCATCTTCACATTTAGAAAATCATAAGAAAACAGAAGAACCTCACAAATTCGAATTCAAAGGGGTCAATCCTTAAAACAGTATTATATATATATATATTGAGAACTGAGTTTGTATTCGAGCTGCAAAGGAAATCTTTGATGTACTGTGTGGTAAATGAAGGAGATACGATCAGTTCACTGCAATGACCATGTGGGGTTTCCGAGTACATGAGGTTCGAAGTCCTTTTGTAAAGCAAAATTATGATATATATAATGATATTGACTGATGCAGTAGTAGTATTATACACTCTGCATTAGAGAAGAGAGAGAGAAAGAGAGAGAGAGAAGGAAAAGGAAAGGATGGGGAGAGGGCACACAATAATGATATAAAGCACAATCTTCCTTACTAGTCACAGTGCCACATAGGGCTAAGATGAATGCGGCCTCGTCAGTGCCTTGATCTGGCCACTGATCATCCTTGTATGCAGTTAAATAGCTCTGGACTGAGCTAGAGATGAGCTCCAGAAATTCAGCACTCTTGCTCTGAGAATGAAGGGCAAGCCAGACATTACTAAAAATTATGGAGTAAATGTTTATTCACAGAAATGTCCTTCCAGGGTATGCCTCATTACCGAGATCGGACGACAACAACCCGAAACGAAGTCTTTAATATTTGCATACTAGTCCTAGCAAAAGCTGAAAGGAACCGTGAACAAATTGCAGTATACTTATCAACTAATATATCAACCAGATAAGCTGGTTAAACGAGACTGCTAATACCTAGGCGGGCAGGACACAGATTAAGGGCATGCTCTAGCAAGAAAAGACAGATATCCTCAAGGAATAGGAAAAGAACCTCAGGGAGGAAGAGGAGAAGACCTGGGACAACAAGCCTGCAATAAGTTGTACAAAGAAAATGGGTGAGATGGAAGAAAGTGGTAGGAGCTGCAGACTTGCTGGAACGAATAGAACTGTCCTCAGCCAGATGTAAAGCGGCACAGTTCGCTTGGTTTCTTCGATCAATGCATCTTGATGTGGAAATCGGAGCACCTATGGACATGTCTGGAGTGCAGTAATGACGTTTCCAGCGACAAATTACACGTAACAACATACTTTTTAGTCAAAATGTGTTTACGCAAAATTGATGATGTGTGTTCTGTGCATGCGTTTTTTTTTTTTAAGGCATCGCGCACATTCAAGCTGAATAAGCATACTCGGTCTAAAGATTAAGGTCCATCCTTTACCCACCCCTGTAACAATATTCTGAATGCAGTCTTCCTGCCTTGAGACCCTCCACAATAAGGTACAAGAGGCTGCCCCAAGGGAAGAACAAAACTCTGATTGCTGGGACAGCTGGGTCGCCAAGTCCTGGACATCAACACGTAATTCCAATTGCTCCTGTCGTAGGCACGGTGGAGACAAGAAACAAATGAAAATGAAAATACGACATTTAATACCCCGTTGGGAAATTGGTATAGAGTTTCATAGAGTGTAATACATCTCATTGATGATAATAATATATTTTACACATACAACAATACACATCATACATGAAACTACATAATGTACTACATAATATTACAAATGAAATACATATAAAGTCAGTGTTAGTCGCCTGTGGTGAAGCGCCCTAGTCCTCTCACCCCACCCCACCTCACTCAGTCTAAAGCCAAGTCCTCTTGACAATCTTCATTTTCTGAGTACGACTAACAAACCACGTGGCTACGCTACCTTCGTGTACACTGTATGAAAGAAAGATGTTAATAACAACTGCGTCATATCACAAGAGAGACATCACGGAGTATTGTTGTTTTGTTGTTTTTTTTTCTCGGCAAGAGCAGTGGACATGCATACATGCATTTGCAATGCAGTGTATGATAACATTTCTTCCTTTATCTTCTGAGACTCTTTTTCTTTACTGTAATCCAAACATACAAGATCTTCTAAAAGTATATGATGTTATACACAGAGCAAAGAACATTGCAAAATTTCACAATTTAAGTGACAACATGAAATACATGTATTGTACATAATATATACTGCCCCCACTTACAGAGCTGCGGTCTAATTCTAATCCGTTTGACCATATTATGGAGATACTTAAGTGCATAACTAAAAATACATCCGTCTAACAATGAAGGTCAGTATCTCCAGTTCTGCAACATGGAGAGTATTTCAACACAACCTGTTTTTCTTTCTGAGCATCCGTGATTGCAGTCTCCAACTGAGTCTTCCAGTGTGTCACCTCTGCCTGAAGCACATCTCTGTCTGCTCTGACTTTGTCCAACTCTGTGGAGATAAGACTATTGCATCAGCCGACGGGTCATAGAACTGGGATTATCCAGTGTACCAGCTGTAACATAGACGACTATGAGTTTGAGGGTGACTATAATTATGTATGCTTCTGATAGGGTCTTAAGCGTAAATGGAAGGAAAAAGAAAACACACAATAATTATGCCTCAGGGACGGAGCAGGTAAGGGTGCCAAACATTCAAAGTTTCCGGAGGATGATGTGAGGGATCAAAAATGAATAAGTTCCAGATGATTGCCAAAACTTAAAAGGCCAGGANGCGATCGTGAACGGAGTTCGTGATTTTTCGCGAACGGATTGGAACTAAGTTCATTTTCAAGTCCGTTCAAATTCCGTTCACACATCAGCGACCAGGGTTATTTTTTTTAAAAATTTTATCGGCATTTACTGCACTCGCTGCACTAGGATCACCAGCTTCGTTCGATCTCATAACAGTCATTCTTCGAATCGGCAAGATCAGTTTGTCACTCCTGCCCTTTTATGGCGTTAGGTAAATAAGACCGTCGAGACGAAGCTGCTGTTGCCGTCCGCATTACACAACAAGGACTGGCTTATCACTTTTAATCACAAGTGAAGCGTGTCCCCTTACTGATAAAGACGTGATGACACCTGGTATCCAAGACTGCGTCACGAGGCTTGACCGCCTCAAGTCCGTTTCTAACCAAACAACGCTTAAACCCATCGAGAGGTCTACTATCGTGAGAGGTGACTGACAGCTGAACATCAACTTGAAAGCATAAATAATTTTAACTATGGGAAGCGAAATAAAGGTTCATTGAGTAACGTAGATGGGCAAATGAGAACAAGGGGTGGGATATAGTCTTGTACACACGAAGAAAGCAGTAGTGGGTTAGATTGACGGCCCACTGCTTTTCATACACATGACGTCGGCAATTGTAATTGCAGCGTTGCTTGTCAATGATCCTTTAAAAAATACCTGTCTAGAACCAACCAGAACCACGCAACAGAATACATCAACTTTAAACAAGAAATGCCAAATTTTACTCTAATAGCGACTCTTGTCCATAATTGTGACTCATGCCTGCTTTATGATCTCGAATACATCACGATCTCGATTTTTTGGGGGCGGGTTTCGTACAATCGTATATAAATTCTCAAATTTATAAGAAATCGTAAGCTTGTATGTGCACACGTAATTTCTCCAGATTATCTCACTTGCAGTGAATTCTGGAAGAAGGAGAGACTCCAAATTTTCTGGTTTTTTTGGCGCACACTGCACTTATTCAGTTATTATTGGCAGATGGCAGTTAATATTGACTTCTGTGCCTGTGCTAGTGAATCTGGATGGTTTGGGGTTTTTTTTGTCCATTAAGGAAGGGATGAATGGTATCATGTTCTTCGTCACCAAGTAACAGTTACATAAGCCGCTTAATCTTGCGCCTCTGAAACTGAACTTCTCCATTGAAACACTCACACATAAAGTAACTTTCATTAAATATCAAAATCCTCGTTTCCCGTTGTGAAATCAGCAGTCCGAAACACGTGCCAGCATTTACTTCAGGACTTTGGAAGTGTTTCGGGTTTCGGAATAGCACAGCTTTCTTGAAGTAAGCTTGTTCGAGTCTCTTTCTATTTCTATCTACCTTTCTACCTATAATGAAGAGCAAAAGCTCAAAAACAGCTGGATCAATAATAACAACAACCTACAATCAAATACAGCAGGGAATTCTGTAACACAGTTTACACTGTACAGATGGCAAGTGAAATTAAATTTTATAACTTCTTAACCTGTACAAGTTGGAATTTTGAAACTACTGATAATAAGTACAGTGGAACTCTGTTACTAAGCTCAGCACAATGCCTGCTTAGCATACTCCTGTTCAACTATTCAAAAAGTCCCAACTCCCAACTGCTTCATTTCTTGAAGACCACTCTGGTTAAAACTACGCACTACGCACGCATTCCTAAGGAATTTCTAAGGGATAAGTATACTATCAGGCAAATGTATATATATTATCAGAGTCACTGTACACGTGTAATTGGAAAGATTGGGGGGGGGAGAGTAAGAGCTAAGAGGAAGATGTAAATGATGTCATCAAATGTAAATATGTGATTAATTGTGATTCACCATTGTTACTTTTATCAACCCCACTTAGGATTAGGAAATCACATAGGTTAAATATTTTGCACCCCTGATACTGGGACTCCTCAATAAGTAACACGCGAACACTATATTAGTATTACATTGATTAAAGTAATAAAACGTCGAAATCCTCGTCTCCCGATGCGAAATGACAGTCCGGAAACACGTGCTATTTTTGGCGGTAAAAATTAAAAATGAACGGAACGGAGAACGGAACGGCGTTTCTCAGACGTGAACGGAATGATCGGAACGGAGTTTGATGTTGTCGGGTGAACGGGGAGCGGAACGAAGTTCCATAATTTGGTAAGGAACGGGGATCGGAACGGAGTTCCGCATTTATCGTGAACGTGCCCAACCCTGGGAGCAGGTAAGGGTGCCAAACATTCAAAGTTTCTGGAGGGTGATGTGAGGGATCAAAAATGAATAAGTTCCAGATGATTGCCAAAACTTAAAAGGCCAGGAATGTAGTCGGTGGAATGTAAAAGCTGGACTTTTCTTCTTAAACTCTGAAAATGCTGCACACAAGTGATCTCTTCTCCAGCTCTCATTCCCCGTGCCGCAAGTTTCCATGTTATTGTTGACATGATGTGATGTGAAGAAGAAAAAGAGTGGAAGGGAAAATGACAGAGAGAGTGGGAGAGAAAAAGAGAAAGACAGGGAGACAGAGAGAAAGAGAGAATAAAGAGAGTAAGAAAGAGACAAATTATGAGAGAGAGAGAGAGAGAGAGAGAGAGAGAGAGAGAGAGAGAGAGAGAGAGAGAGAATGAAAAAGAGAGAATACCTTCTTCTAGTGACAAGAGTTTTGTACTGGACGCTACCACTTTTTGATTCAGAAGCTTGGGCAGAAGAGTTTTGATCTGATCTGTCTCGGCTGCAATATCTTGTAATGACGATTTGGAAACAATGACATCCTCTGTGGATAATGCCTTCTCATGAGAGAGAAGAAAAAACGTCAAATAAAATTTATTGGCGAAGCCACCCTATGAACATCATTGATATAGATTGCGGGTACGGAACTTTCATATATCCAACTGGACAGTAACATCATTGAAGTGGGCAGGATGGTGACCTTTACCTAAGGATAAGACAAATTTACACCCCCAACACCTTTCCACACCTCTTCCTTAATGCCCAATATTACAATTTTAACTTTTTTTTTGGTGGGGGTGGGGGATGGGGAGGGGGAGAAAGGAGGGCCAGAAAGGGATAGAAACAGCTGACTGGTCCTCCCTCTCGCCCAACAATACTATTATGGTTCTCTGTCTTAGGAGAAATTATTTGTTTCCTTAACACCAATATGGAAAAAAAATCAGTTCCATCCCTTGATAAAAACTGAATAAAAGTGTGTCACGTTTGCTGTACTCACAATGACATACACCCTACCAGGCATTTGCATAGCTCAGATTGTAAGCACATTCTCTATCGATCTTCCATTTACATAAGATTCTGAACTGACCATCAGTTAAATGAAAGAAAACGATGGTGCTGATAATATTATTGACAGTTTCTCATACCAGCGTCCAGCGATGAAGGATGGCCCCTTTCATGGTTAGACACTATTTTTACTCCCTGATATGAATAAAAGGCAATGTTTAATTCTTCTATGTTGTCCATTTTTATGAGGAGAGCGGGTCTTTCTCTTCCCACAATTAAAAATCGTCAGGTTTAACTGTTAGACTGAATCTTATGGAAATCTGAGAATCAGCAGAAACCAGGTGTCCTTACTGTTTGTTCTATAAGATCTACTTTGCTGTTATAATTCTGTCATTAGCATTTAAAAGGGAGAAGGTCTAAAATCCCTCTCCTCCATTAAAAAAAAAACAAAACTGCAAAACTAAGAACAGCAACAGCAACAGCAACAGCAAAAGCAGCAGCAAAAGAAGATTGTGAAACTAATATTATATTATACCTGGGGTAAAACAGCTGAAGATGTGAAGCATTGTAGCTCCCTCCATTCCTGCTGGACACTGTGGAGATTGGCTTTTACTTCTCTTAACAGGTTTTTCAGAGTCAGCTTCATAGATAAAGACACAGTGTGTACGTATCAAAGAGAGAAATCTTGTTTGACATTAAAGTGCGAACATGACACACAAAATTGTGTTTTGCTACTGGGATTTTAGGTGCCTACGCTGATTTTGTTGGGCTTTCTGTGCTTCATTTTTTTTTATAAATAAGCAACACAAACTTCGTTCTACTGTAGATCTGCAACACCAGATGCAATGATGTGGCTAGCTATGGTCCACTGTGGTTAACAGCCGATAAATTGTTCGTTTCTACTTTGTGACTATCTGTTCATTCTTGGCGTCGACCAACTGGGAAGGCGGGAGACTGAGCTGGATTGCTGCTGCATAAACGAGGAATGGGAGTAAAGGCTCTAGCAGAAACGTTCATGGCAACCACAGCCTTATCTATAGCAATGCCTTTCCAAAATACAATGACAGGAAAATGGGAATTGATACAAAAAAAAAATGCCCTCGTGTGACAAGTGTGATCTCTACATCCAGTTTTTATGCTTAAGTGATGCCCTTAGTAAACTGAACACTTAAAACAGACATTAGTCCAGCGAGTCATTTATCGATACTGCTGCGTTTCTTTTCAGCAACGGAAATTAAGGGTAAAATAGTCAAATCTATACTTCATAGTTAAAATTAAAATCCATCCTTACCATTACTATGCTTTCAGTTGTATTTACAGCACTGAGTTGAGGCACTATATCAGCCATTGGAGGGTGCTCAGATTCTATCTCAGTCACTTATTTTTATATCTAGACTAGACTAGTCTAAATCTGCAAGAGTCTATAGAACAGGTTCGACATAGACGCTAGTCTAGACGGTCTAATTTACAGCCGAATAATGACCATCGAGCCTTGAGCTGAGTCAGCTAGACTATGTGGCACACGGCGAACACTCTCAAGGTGATGAGTTTTCTTATTCCTGAAAGACTTGGTGATAGATTCTAGGCCTACTGAGCTAAAATGCCGCTCACTTTTGCTCAGTAAACATTGAACACGCCCACTAGGTCTAGTTGCAAGAGTTAACCCCCATACGTTCCAGTTTTAAGCCAGGGGGTAAAAAAAAAAGCTTGCTAGGCTAAGAAGAATTCTACGATCCATCTGAGAACCTGGATGTTAAGCATAATACAAACGTTTAATTAAGTTTGCAACACAAAAAGTAGTGAGGAACTTGCGATTCATTTCGAAATCTTTCAAAAGCATGACAGTTTATTGTTTCCAGTGGTAGATGGAAATTGAAATTATGACCGGCAAGTCTTTATTCCGGGTTGCCAGGTGTCTATACCGCCACGCAGCCTAGACAAATCAGATGCTCTGTGTAGCCAAATAGCACTCCGCGTGGCCAATTTTTTTTCTGACCCTTAACCCCCCCCCCCNCCCCTTTGTTATTGCTTTTTTAATCACTGAATATTTAGCGCCCATCTCCTTCCAGTAAACAAACAAAAAAAAAAGATAAAGAGTATTGCAAAGAAAACAAAAGAAAGACTGAAGGAAACTGTAGGCCTAGTGAATCACAAGGGGAGACAATGCTGACCTATTTGGAAGGGAAGGGGATCAAGACGGGGTAGAGGCCTAGCCTAATCGTAGGGGAAGCAACCTAGTACACTATACGTTCATGTATGACTTCGCGGGCTTTTGCTTTTGTAGGTTAGAGTTCTTGGAACTGGCTTGGTGCAACCAATCAGTGCTCTAATGGAGAAGATACAGTTGCCAGTTGCCAAACATTCTTCATAACTAATGCTTGTATATAATTGGGCCAATAAAAATACAAAAACAATTACAATTCAGCAATGCCAAGAAAAATATTAAGCAAAACTGCGAAATTAGGAAAATCTAGCGAATTTAGCCAACTCGGTGCCAAATAGCCAAAAAATAGCCAAATTTTGCCTTGTAACCAAACTGTTTTTCGCGTAGCCAAACGCCCTTCAAAATAGCCAAATTTCCCGAATTTGGCCACGCACATAGCCAGTTGGCAACCCTGATTCCTAAAAAAGGTGTTCGAAAGACTAAGGGGCCTTTTCTACTGCAGCCGCAGCGGAATGGTTGATTCAGACCGTAGGTAGACTATTTAAGAATTAAATTGCTGTGAAGTTCGCGTCCTTGTGGTGAATTGGTAGCAAGTTCAGACTTGCAAGCTGAAAGACCCTGGGTTCGATTCCCGGTGGAGACAACATTTTCTAGCGTAGGTTTTTTTCGGCCGTTCTTCTCAAAATTGATTCTTCACAGTAATTTTAAAATCAGTGGTGACGCACTTCCCAAGATGATGTGTTATAGCTATCCAAAAAATATATCAGTCTAAGCTCACATTCCTCCCCCCTTAATATGTAATAATAATAATAATATAATAATAATAATGATAATAATAATAATAATAAAATAATAATAATAGTGCGATTAATAAGTCTCGTATCCAGGCTGACTTCACACTATACTATTGTTACCCCAGCAGGCATGATCACCCTAGGATTTTCTCAGCTCCTTGGAGAGTAAACAGTGCTGCTGCTATTTACAGGCTAGCATTCTGACAATATCTTCCGATGCCTATAGCCTTGCACCCATTTTTACAGACGGGTGAACTGAGGAAATTGTGAATGAAAAGCTTTCCCAAGGCACTTACAACATGGCCGTGATCAGGAATCGAACCTACAACCTTTAGATCTTGAGTCAAGCGCCGCAACCATTAGGCCACGCTGCTCTAATATTATTATTATTAATATTGATAGCATCTCAAGCTCCAAAGGAGTTGTGATTCAATGGAATTGTCCGTCATAGGTTAAATAACAAAGTTCAAAGTTCAATACGTTCCCAGCATCCACATTTGTGACATTCCTCACCACTAGAATCATTGACACGACAGCATAATTATCAGTTATTATCGTCATTATGATTACAGGTGGGCAAGCACGTCAAGGGTAAAAGAGACCCTGCACACATGCTAAAGGGCAAAAAAATTGCAAAATGTAGCTTGATTCTTGAAACTTTTTTTTAATGTACTGTTAGCAATATACAATGTACATTTGGAGTATTCTCCAAGTTCTTGATACTTTCTGGTAAGAAGCATCAAACTACACAAGTCAAAGCAATGCATTCTGCTTGCTTGTGATTCTCTCGCTTTGTCTATGCATTATTGGTGGGTTCCTGTGAATAGGTTCTGGCCATACATGTAATGAGTTTTAAGATAAGATAAGATAAGATAAGATAAGATAAGATAAGATAAACTTTATTGTTGATCCATGCATGGAAATTTGTTTTGAACAAGTGCATAACAACAAAAGATAGATTAATAACATACGTATTACATCATTGTAAGAATGAAACACATCACACCCCGACACAGCATAGGTTTGCACACCCACTCACTCAGACCAACATAACACCAGCACACGCACGCACGTTAATGATTTGTTTAAGGCACAAAACCCAGTTCATCGTACACATTCAAAATAAACTTACTGAACGGCAATAGATAACTATAAAAATTGTGAAAATTAATTTTACGTTGCAGCTTCCGCACACTGCTTACAGATGTTGTTCCAAAAATAGATTGGACGAGGTTTCCCCAATATTTGTCGGCCATATTGGATTTGTAACATCAAAACAATAAGGATTGGAGGCAGACCTTGCATCGCTTTGCACTGCATTTACTGCTCTGCTCGTCGTTATGCAATATTGGATGGCCACAATGGTAATATATTTTCTGCATGTGGTAGTCGGAATGGCTTCCCCTGAGGCAAGTGGTCTAGAAGCCAGACTGTCTAGTCAGCGAATTATTAGGGCGACTATTAATGAGCATGCCTGTCACGGTAGAAGTTGAATCACCCAGCGAATTTTGTTTTGAAATCTGATTCATTCAGACCAACAACCAATCCTATTTGCGTGCACATGTTAGGTGTATATGCATAGGGTTTTGTGCAGTGGTGGACTCGTGATGTTTATAAATTACACTGTTTGCATCGGAAGACTTCCAGACACTCCTCTTGACAAATTTTTGTGTGTATTCTGCCATTGACTGAGAGCTGCCATTACCTGAAAGAAAGTTGAAAATGATCCTTTTCTTTAACAGTGCATCATCTAGTCTAGAATTTCCTTTTACCCCCAGTCATGGGTATTGATCTTGCACATGTATTTCATGAGGGAGTGCATGAAAATGTTGACATGGGCAGATCAAACGATTTGGGCAAAGAGATGTTATATTGATTAATTGAAATTTCAGACCAGAGAGATGTGCATTGTCAAACTCTACAAGAAACAGTTATGTTACCAGATCAAAACAAGGATTTGAAGTTGCACATACTTGTACTTGTAAAGTAGATAATTATATTATTATGAGAACAGGATTGATATCAGCAAAACATCTTAATACTTATAGCAAATGTGACCAATTACTAATAGTATTAGAGGACTTTCATTTGAAGTTTTGATCAGATACTGTTACAGCAGAGGTAGGCAAGCATATTTATACATTTCCTGGTGTTTGATCATACTGCAAATTACCAATAAGAATCAGCTTGGAATTTCACAATTTCTTTCCAACATAATGATATAACCAGTGTTTTCTCCAGACTGTGCAATTCATCCTTTCAGTTTCATTGAATGTGTGCGTATCCCCCCTTATTTTTGGCACAAAGCTGAAAAGAATTTGAGAAAATGGACACCCCCCCC
>JAWQUT010000103.1:1534734-1544869 GCA_033807755.1 Ellobium chinense | reverse complement strand
ATATTTCATACATTTTGTAGATAGAGGTTATGTAAAATGAGACAGATATTAAGTATAGTCTGAACAGACTGAAATACCAAGAAGAAATTATGTTTTCTCACTCTGAGGTATGCCTTACACTTTTTGATTACCCTTCAGTAAGCTACACTTTTTGATTACCCTGCAGTAGGCTACTGCATACAGAGAATATCACATTGCTGCAGTGATTGCTGATCTCTTGGTGTAAGTGAATGGTACTCATTATAGGTCTGGCATCGGATAACTTAGACCACAGTTTCTAGATAAATCTCAAATCATATTCACAGAATAGTTGTATGTCATGAGGAACAATCAACATTTCTATTTCAGTACAGTAGATCTTTATCCTGAAGTGCAGGCTGCTTTTCTGTGCAGTGGTTAATTTTAAAGCTAAATATCAGCCACTCATTCAACCAATTTAGGACAGCATATTTCATGGCACAGGCGAAGCCCAGATGGGTCATTCCGTGGGTATCCGTGTGATGAAAACTGCACAACATTTACCTTGTTTGATTTCTGCTGAACACGACAGATCTCTAATGTCATCTGACAAAAGGGCTTATCTTTGTCAAAATTGAGAAAATGGAGTGGTTCTGTTTGAAAACGGCTCTTTGTTGCTTAATAAGTTTGTGTTTTTTATTTTGATAACCCCATAAAAAGCTTGCTGTTTAGCCGAAATATTTTGCTGGAAGATGAGTTTTGACATGAAGATCAGTTAGGTGCAAAAAAGTGATTTTGGTCGGAAAACCAAAAGTAGTCGTTTTGTCAGAAGACTTTAGACCTATAAAACAGCTTAGGTGTGTTGGGAATTAGATAGGCCTACATAAAGCCTCTAAAGGCATATTAAGAGTCATAAGCTACAGATCTATATTTCATTTTCTCATGGTTCAATTTTAAAGATTTGTAAGTTGTCTCCCAGGCATGACTGTCATTTTTGTTGCTCCTAAAATTGACTAATTTTCATTAGTTTGAACCAGAACTAAGTAAAATGGGTGCTCTTTCCACCATGCAGGAATTTGTCCCTTAACACTTTCATCGGTGGGAGCAACATTTGAAAAGAATGAAAGAGGATACGGCTTCACATTTTGAACACACTGAATAATGAATTGTTCATTTTCCTCAAATGCTTATATATAACAATCCTTCTTGATTCACATGCTGGGCAAACTGGCTTCTTGGTTCTCTTTGCTAACTACATGGCTTTGTAAATTTTAGAAGCAATTCTGTGAACACATGGTCAACCACAGTTTTCTGCTTACTCATGACAATTTTCTGTTGTAACACTGTCAAAAGTGATGCTATTAAAACTTTTTAACATCGGCAATGTCTTCAAATTCACAGGGATAAAGTTGAAAATACCCCTTGTTCAAGATACTGACACCAACTGCTGGTTGCATTTATACTAATTTCGAAAGGTTAATTTATCTTTTTCCAAGAGGTATAGGGCAGGGTTGCAAAAAACTACTTTTTTTTAGTAGCTGATTCACAATAAGTTACTTGATCACAAAAGTAATTTTACTACTCTAAAAATTGTTTCTATAATTTGGTATTCTCTACTTTACCACTACTTTCCAAAAAGTACTTACTCCTTTTTTCACTACTTTTATCAGCTTGTATAATATATGATTATGAAAAAAACATGAATGATTCATACAGTTAATTAAAACAATGTCACTGTTTTACAGAATAACATTTATTCATTAAAGAGATAGAAAGGGAAAAATGAATAATAAACATCAACAGTTGTTGTATTTCAGAACGACTCAAAAAAAAGGCCTTGCCGATGGGGTAATTGAAAGGCGGTTGGCTGGTCTTGCTCAAAAAAAAAAAAATGAAACACGGCGGGCCAAAGAAAAAAAATTGATGAAAAAAAGTAGCATGATTATTCACTACTTTTTTTCTACTTTCACCACCACTACAACTACTTTTTTAGAGCTGGTATTCGCTACGCTAAAAACTACCAATTTTGGTCAGAAAGTACTCCCTACTTTTTCGCTACATATTCGCTACACAACCCTGGTATAGGGTATGAATTTTACATGATATGGCCTAGATGTTTCTCATAGAACACAGAGGTTGAAATTTGTTGCTTAAAATGCTGAAATTAGTGAAGTGGATTGGCTGTTATGTTTAAAATTACAATAAGATGGAGAAAAAAAACATGGAAGTACATCTGAACATCTAGAGCAGGAAATTGATCAGGCCTGTAATCTTCAAAGTACCACCTTTTTTCCGACCAAATATAGTAATTGTGGGACAAAAAAATAACACTTGAAATTGATAATCTCGCCACCATTTGGGGACACCTTACTTCGTTCTTAACTCACAGAATATTACAAATAGTCCACATGATAATTTGTCTGTTTGCCTTACTTATACCAATACCATCTGCTTCCACTACCAGTCACCATGATAATGAAGTGCAACAAATTGTGCACTATATTAATATAATATCTGGCACCATAATTCCATGCCCCCCAGTCTTTGTCTACTGAATTTACTTCATCATCACATATATAATTCATAAATAACAACAGTTAAAGCACAAAAGGGAAATAGGTCCACCATTATCAAATTAGCTGGATGGCAAGACAACCAGTACCCATTTGCAGTCTCTTGCATGGCAGTTTGTTTGTGTGTAAGGGAGAGAAGCCAGTACTGTAATAATAATTGTAATGGTTAGTGTATAATTATTTTTTTTCTTTTATCAAGGTTCTAATTTTTGTGAAAAGTCAGAAATGACTTTTTGCAGGGATCTAATCTTTGTGATCCTGGCATGATGATTGTCTCATGTGGGAATGAAGGCATAATTCTAGAGGAATCTGAAGTGATATTACAGGATTGCCGATAAACTATATAATGGCAATCCTTTTTATTTTTAATAGAGAAACCTATTGTAACAGGTAATGTCCAAATAATGGGGGATTGTGTTGTGATTAGGAAATACAGTACTGTATTTGCCAGTTGCATTTTTCTTGAGGGTTATTGCCTTTTATACATTTTTTTTACTAGTGTAGTAATAAATCCTGTGAAAATTTTACTCTTTTTTCGTGATAGAAAAAAAAATCAAGTTTCAAAGGGTTCACCTATGTATCATTTTCTTAACAGCATTCTTCACATTTGTATTTTTATATTATTTGCAAAACAGCTTGTACAGACAGTAAACAATACTCAACTGATCCCAATGCATGTGTGCAACCATAGCACGTGAAAAGTGTGACTGCTTTTAGATTATTATCAGCAATATTGTATTTACTTGTAATATCACTACTGATTACTCTAAGACTTTTGAGCCCATATACATGAAAACATTTATACAGGACTCATATAAATTAGATTTTTGTAAGTAAATTTTGACACTCATGAAAATTACAGTAGACCCTTGTGAAAGTAACCACCTCTGCAGTTTCCACCAACTGCTTTTGTGTGGCATGATGCCTCAGGTTGCATGATAGTGATTATTCACAATTAGTTTATGTCCATCTTTTGTTTTTTCTTAGTGCAAGTGCTGTATTGCCTCAAGCTGACCTTCCAAGACTAGACTGCATGTGACACTGAGACGTGATAGGAATGTTTTAGTGAATTGTTCTAGGAAGAGAGGGGAACATTTCCAGGTAAGCCATGTAATTTTGTGTTTATCTTTGTAATTGTTGCCAGTGGTGTCAACGAGGAAGAAAGGAAACATTGTGTTTCATCCGTTTTACCTTTAAATGTCCATTTTGAATTTTGTACATCTTGCTCTCAGTCTGAGGAAATGTTTACATGTATTTTGTCACTCAAAAAAAGGGCTGAGCCTTCTTTCATCGTGAAAAACGCAGGGTTTTTGGCCCAATATGAATATGGCCTTGTTGCCTTGTTCCTGGTAAGATGTGCTATCCACCCAAGAATGGCTGTATTAAAGAAAAATAGCCACAGTCTTGTGTGTGGCTTAGTGCTGATATTGCTACTTGAAATGACTTGAAATATGGTGGTTGTGTGAAAAATAGCTTCAGTTTTGTGTGCAGCCTCATGCTGTTATTGCTACTTAAAATGACTTGAAATATGGTGGTGTGTGGGTTTCTTTTTGCACTGTTGAAATAGACTGGTAATTTCATATTGCACTGAAATTTTTATTTCGGCTGTTTCTAATGAATTATAACTACTGGTCAACAGTGTCAACATATTGATGGGGGTTTCCTAGAAGTAGGGCTCTGCTGATATGTCACAATTACTCAATGTGATCTGGCAGAAAATTCATCCAGAAAATGAGTTGTCTAAACTGAATAATGGTCTCGCACACATAAACAATAGCACACATAAACAATATTCATGTAAATTTGGCGTTTGCTGCAACTCTAGTGAAATTTAATTGTTAATCTGTGTGTCCCCTTTCCTCACCTATAGAAAGCATGGGTATAAATATTATGCACATGGAAATGTAAAAATACACTATCTTTTGTCTCTTCTCAGCAAGCCACTCCATTCATCATGTGTAGAGATTACCAAATTCTGTGAAGTTATCTGAGAGCTGTGATACCTAATGTCAAAAACTATAGCCTGCTTGTTTCTTATCTGTTTACCTTTAATCATACAGTAGTGTGGTGTTTATCCTGGCTACATTACAGAGCAAGAAGAAGGTTGTATTAAACTAAGAGCCAGGGTATTTTGTTCCGATTAAGATAAAAGAAGTGATACTTTCTTGTCTTAGTCTTATAGGACAATGTTTGCTTTGCACTGCTTTATTGTGGCGTTGCTTTGCGCTGCTTTATTGTTGCGTTGCTTTGTGCTGCTTTATTGTGGCTCTCAAATGCCAGGTAAAGAGAATCAGAATTTTAGTAAATTTGCCTGGCCCAATAAACTCGGTGCAAAGCCAAACTTGTGTTATCACAAGTCTATCAGATAAAGTAGACCTTCTAATCAAATGTTTGTTCTGCCCCTCCCTGGCTGTGTTTGCAGCTCTCTTGAAGAACAGTTAGGACAGGGACTAGGGATAGGGTTGAACAAAGTAGACTGAATTCCTGTTCACTGGGTGGGCATATAAGATAGGGCAAACAGGATAACAGTGTAGCAGTGAATTTATTGGATTTTTTGTGTGTAATTTTCTACACTCCATATTGCTGTTAGGTTTAAGACAGTCCTTATGATCTTTAAAAATATTGTGTTCACAGTGAAGGATCAGTGTGACTGTGCACAGTGTATACCACTTTACAAAAAGTTGATCAAATGTATGTGGACTCTGAAGCTGTTTTCAAGATAATGTGATTTATTGTAACACAGTAAGGTGTCACCTTTATAAAGGAGGAAACAGGGATTAGCATGTCTCTGTCACTGTTTTGAATAGAGAAGTTATACATGAGGGGTGTCAGCTGCAATTCTTTGCAAGGAAAATCACCTCAAATCAATATTGAAGGTGAGTCATTTTTATATCTACCTTTTTATCACACTGACTCCTGCTGTCTGTGAAATTGTTTCTAAGAGTGTCTGCTCATGGAACAGACAACCCTTTAATTAATCGTCAGGTGGTTTTGTCTTATATCAAGGGACAGTGAAGCCTGCTCCACACTTATATTAACAGAACTGCTTCTGTATTCAAGTATATGCTGTGTCAGCAGTGCACCTACACTGGTACTGAAGATAACTCCGTAAATCTTGTATAGTAGGTTTGCAATAATGACTCATACACTTTATGCTTGATTCAATCAGTCACATGTTTTGTTTGTTTAAGATTAATTTAACCCAATTGCATTGTTTTGAACTGTAATCACCCCTTGTGAAAGGGTCCTTTGCTGTTTGCCGGGTATGTATTTGTTGCTTAGTTGTTCACAGTATGTCCCACCCAAAACATTCAGCGTACATGGCCCTTTCCTTTTGACTGAAGAAGGTTTGTGTGTTAAAGAGCTTCTTGTCTTAAAAATTCAATCAAATTATCATGAGTGTCCATTTGCCAGAGTTGTGTTTCAGTTTGGACCAGCACATTCAAGTGTTTCATGTAGTGTTGTAGGTTTCTGTGTTTAACTGGAAGTGGGCTCGTGTGTCCGAGATCCGCGGGTCTTTAACCAAATGAGCTTGTTTTAAGGACATCTGTTAGCAAGGCTTATGGGAAGATTTTCAATTACACTTTTTGAATGTTTTGCACAGGGCTAGAAAAACTATTCACTCTTTGGTAGTTTGAAGTTCCGAATACTCCAACATGTCCAGTTTGTATTTCAGGTTTTCTGTATTTGGCTGGAAGTGATTTGGTATGTAAAAGGTGCCCGCATGTCATAAAAAAAGCATGTGATAAAAAAAAAAATAATTAAGTTTTATTTACACTGATGAGAACATGTTTTACAATGTCATACAAAGTTATACAATTCTTTCTTGATAAAACAAGTACAACAGTGAATATGATATGACATCATCACGAACCAAATCTATAATACAATCACTGTTAGTGGCAGCAGAGCAGCGGCATTGTTTCCCCCCCCCCCCCCCCCCCCCCCCCNTCCTCTCCAGCTCGAAAGCCAGGTGCGTATTCACGCCTGAGTCGAGTGGGGGATTAGGAGTAGAGGGTCTTTCATAGGACAACACAATGTAAATGGGCGAGCCCGGGAGCCGAACACACAGACACATTAATTTACAGTCCTCAGTTTATGAGAACCACTTACAAGGGCATGGCCTTTTGAGGGGTTGGGGTGGTGATGAGTGTCGTATATTTTAGTCCATTGCCCTTTCAGTGAGAGTTTATCTATTGAGGTTATTCATTTCTTAATGATTCATTCATCCTGGCATTTGGGTGGAAGTTGCCGGCAGGTCTTTTAATACCAGATGGTTGAACCCGTCAGGCGCTTCTCTCAGTTCCGCATGGCGTGGCGAGATATTCCGACACCTGTATAGGCTGCAGGTGATCACAGAGCTTACAGATACATCTTCCGCGCCACAAGGGTTAAATTCTTCGCTTCTTAGAATTTCAACCAAGTGATCTGGGGCACCTGTTGGTCACACAGTAGTTTTTTATTTTTTCATTCATTTATATCCAAGCTCCCTTCTTAAGCCAGCGCGGCGCTGTCTGTATTGACCCATCGCTGTAGCACCGTCTTGTAGATTTGAATTTTAAGCGATAGAATGGAGCAACCAGCGACGCAACCCAGTCCTTTAAAAATCGATTAAACTGACCGAGAACGTGTCCCCGGACCGGCTCCCAATTACCCCTCTTGGTGAAAGGGATAATGAATTAGACACTAGAGCAGCTCCCTGTGGGGCCTGAGGTTTGCCTGCCTGCTTGTGTCTCTGTGTGTTGGTTCTTCTGTCCGCAGAGGAGCTGTACAGGGTACGTGTGTATTGTGTGTTTTGGAGAGGATTTGGGGGTGGGGGGAGGATGAAGCTGATGGAGCAGAGACGGATCTATATTTAGAGAAAGATGTGAGTTTTGAGGAGTGAAGGGGGTTATGATTAGAGGCATTGGCCATGTGTGTAAGGGAGAAGGGGGAAAATTCCATCTTGTGAGAAGAGAGAGGTATGACGTATATGTGCGGGGTAGGGGCACCTTAAAGGATAAGAATAGGGAGCATTGTCATGGTTTGAAGATATATCGAAGGTACATGTGGGTGGAGTGGGGAGGGAAAGGGTCGGAATTACTTAATTTGAGTTGGCGCGGGGACTGGAATGGGTGGGAAACATTTTTTTTTTTAACCGCCGAGGAAAAATACTGAAAGAATGGTTGAAGGAGATACGGAATATTGGCATAAGGAGAGTTATTTTTTTTTGTGTGGGGGAAGAGGGTCATATCTTACTGACGAAGAGAAGGGGAAAGGATATGAGGGGAGGAAGAGGAGGAAAGAGGCACTGATTAGGCCTGTAATTTTCTTCGTAGCTGAGTTGTACAGGCGGCAAGATGGGGGTAGAAGGATGAGCGGAACATTTATGTCGGTGCAGACTGGTTTTCCGTGACTTTATTCTCTATCACTCCCATCCCTTCCTCTGTCTCCCCCTCTTTCATTTTCTCCCCATCTATTGCCCTCCCACCTCACCTTCTCTCCCTTGCTGACGGCAGGCTGATTCTAGGGGTAAAGTCCTAGAGCATCTGATATAGTTCGACGTAGGTCTAAAGTATAAACTTGAAGAGATAGAGTCTATAGCCTGGATGCTACCTCGCAGTAGGTCTATAAACCTACAGAATAACGGTCCGCTCACAGGTGACAAGGCAGAGAGTATTAAGAATAGCTCTGGTAACAATACCTTACATAAGATCCGACAGACAGTGAACTCTATAAAGATACAAAGTTGTGCGTACTGAAATTCTTTCATTCATTCATTCATTCATTCATTCATTCATTCATTCATTCATTCATTCATCCATTCATTCATTCATGCACAGCCCAAGGTAATAACGTGGTGAGCATTATTTTTCTAACATTACCATGTTTCATGTGTTGTTTTGTTTTTTTTAAACTTTTTTTTTCGTAGTCATTTCTTCCTATATCAATTAACAATTTTGATTATATTGTAATATCTTGGAAAGAAAGTATACAGGATTCAACCAACACAGTAATTAGATTGCACAGAGTACACAAACAGTCTGAGCCCCTTCTTCCTCCTATGTCTTTCTCTCTTCCCCCCCCCCCCCCCCCNCCCCCCCCCCCCCCCCAAAAAAAAAAACAACAACAACAACAACAACAAAAAAACAACCAAAAACAAACTTCCTCTCTGCCCGTGTAAGAATGTGCAGTTTTAGCAGTTTGCGTTACATACAAAAATCACTCGGTTTTTCTTCTTAGGAGAGACTGTGCGAAAACACGTCCGATACGGACACAGGAGATAGTGAAGACTAGCACAACATGAACTATATTTTTATGTCGGTAAGCTTCTTATGCCTGTAATTATCCATTATGGCGAGAAGAGCTTTAGCTCTTGTCTAAACATGTGACCAGACTGTACACCAGTCAGTAAAACCCCAAGGCTTTTTCTTATGTCACTGCCTGTTCCGTCCTCACCAGCTAGTTAAACTGATCTTCATGCTTGCCATTCGCCACCACGTGACTCTGCCTGGCTTGCCCACAAGCTTGAAGTAGCCAGACATGGCTGGTAGGCATGAAAGTTTTACACGGCACAATGACTTACAAATTGGCTGGTGGTTATGACATTTTTACAGGGCAGAATTACACACACTTTGGCTGGTGGGTATGACATTTTTACAGGGCAGAATTACATACACTTTGGCTGGTGGTTATGACATTTTTACAGGGCAGAATTACACATACTTTGGCTGGTGGTTATGACATTTTTACAGGGCAGAATTACATAAAACTTGGCTGGTGGGTATGAAACTTGTACAAGGCAGCATTACACACGTCTTTACCTTCAAGTAATTTATTAGCAGCGATAGAATCATGTATTTTTTTTTCATTTTTGTGGCCAAGCACTCTTGTCATTTGCAGTAAACATGTATACATGAGCCGAACATTTCAAAAGACTGGCAAAGTTATTGGTGATTTTTGTCTTAACAGAATTTTCGAGATATTTGGAGATATTTACTTTTAATGATGAAACTTACAGTGTCTTGACCAAACATAGAGCCAGTTTGTATATTTTCAGGGCACTTTTAACACTGAAACCGCCCAGGATCTATTCAGAAATCGGGGACCTATAATTTTAAGTTAGAAATAAGAAACAAAAAACAAAACAGAAACTATGAGCCCCCCCACAGTTTTCGCCCGAGCTTAGAAATCGACTACTTCTTAAGTTCTCTGAAGCCGTGTTTATCTGGCCTTAACACAACCCAGAACTGGACCACATTTCTCATTCCCCATTGCCAGCTCTTAACATAAACCCAGGACATTTACCACATTACTTCTCCTCCCGTGACCACTCTTAACAGAATTAGTCATGTCAGCAAGTTTCACTGGACAAAGTGACCAGTCATGGTCATCGGCTATCTGCGGGAGGCTTTGCAAAATGGCCGGTGGAGACGTTTGCTTTGAGAAAATGAAGATGTATCGGTCTGACTCCCTGCGGTAGCCTTTGGCTTATGTTTAGTTTGCAGTGTGTTTAACGGGTCATGGGACCAAGGTATAGGACAGCCGAATGCTGTTTTAAACTTTCTGTCAATATATATAAAAAAAAGTCATAAGTCCTTACAGTACCTCTCCCCCCCCCCCCC
>JAWQUT010000103.1:1490131-1500380 GCA_033807755.1 Ellobium chinense | reverse complement strand
GGGGGGGGGGGGGTCATGTACTCATTAGAAACGATTATCATTGTATTGTTGAATTCATTTGATTCTCACCATTAAAAACAACTTTGTCAAAAGTTTTCGCTGAACTATAATCGCTTAGGTTTGACCTATCCATGTAAGACCCAGACAGCTTGTATATACGATACTGAGCGTGTGATTATTGAAATGAGGAACCATATCCATAGTTAACGGGTTTTTATCCCATTGAATATCAATGAAGTGTTTGAACACTGAAGTATTTCGTTATTTAACAAATTCAATATCCATTATACATTTTGTCAGCATGTTACGCAAAACGGTTAATATCGACTCTTGACATCAGTAAACACTTAACTTTTAACCTGTGCACGAGTATGTTAATAGCCCGAGTTTCCTTTACTTTCGCGATGAACTGGCGCTTGAGTGTCTTAATAGTCCGATTTTCCTTTAATATATCGATTAACTGGCGCCTGAGTATGTTAATAGTCCGACTTTTCTATAGTATCTCTATTAAACAGCGCCTGAATATGTTAAAGGAATAGCGATTGTTATTTGCTTCTTAACACCCACGAGTCCACATTATGTTTTAAATCAGATTTAAACTGCGTACGTATTTCCTTTCTGCGGCAGTTTCTAAGAAAATACCATTGAAAAGGCCAGGNTGTAAGACCCAGACAGCTTGTATATACGATACTGAGCGTGTGATTATTGAAATGAGGAACCATATCCATAGTTAACGGGTTTTTATCCCATTGAATATCAATGAAGTGTTTGAACACTGAAGTATTTCTTTATTTAACAAATTCAATATCCATTATACATTTTGTCAGCATGTTACGCTAAACGGTTAATATCGACTCTTGACATCAGTAAACACTTAACTTTTAACCTGTGCACGAGTCTGTTAATAGCCCGAGTTTCTTTTACTTTCGCGAGTGTCTTAATAGTCCGATTTTCCTTTAATATAGCGATTAACCGGCTCTTGAGTGTGTTAATAGTCCGACTTTTCTATAGTATTGCTATTAAACAGCGCCTGAATATGTTAAAGGAATAGCGGTTGTTATTTGCTTCTCAACCCCCACGAGCCCACATTATGTTTCAAATCAAATTTAAATTGCGTACGTATTTCCTTTCTGCGACAGTTTCTGAGAAAATACCATTGAAAAGGCCAGGCGAAAGGAAAAAAATTACGCGGTTTAAAATTTTGAAAAAAAAAATAGTATGGATTGTGGTTTGTATTGTGAAGCAGATGCTTACCCCTGTCCCTTTAATAGCCTGGGTTTCCTTCAGTATCGTGACATGACGTAACTTTCCCACTGGATGGAAAGTTCAGAGGTGTTGCAATGGGCCTAATGATGGCGAAATTGTCTTGTGAGTGGGTGTACTGCCGCTGCTGCAGAGTCACTGTGTGGAGGAAGAGGTGACAGGGCAGAATGCTCATCATGATACGAACATCATGTGTGTATGTTTCTCTGTGTGTGTCTGTGTCTGTGTCAACATGTGTGTTGCGAGTATGTGTGTCAAGAGGGAAAGAAAATAAAGACAGGTCGACGTAGCCTGGCGCTTGCGAAATATCCAATGTTTGATTTGCTTTGTTGAATTGGATCTGTATCGCAAAAGGCTAATAAAAGGTAGACTATTTCTGTAATTCAGCTTGAGCTGTTGGGTGCGTACAGGTTGTGAAATTAGCATACTGAGGCATACTATGTGAATGGAAAATTTTGTCCATGAATGATTACCACCAATATAAGCACATGTACTGAGGTCACAGTGCATTTCCATTGATTCGGGAATCGCATTGGAAGATGAAAAAAGTATTAGAATGTTTAGTTTCGGGTAACTTGAACTGTTAGGTGCGTGAAGGTTGCGAAATTAGCACATTGAAGCATATATGGAAAAATTTGCCCATAAAATACCATTAATGCAAGCAGATGTACTGAGAGTGACAGTGCATCTCATGCACAAGGAATCGTTTTGGAAAATGCGAAAGCTTTAAAAATTGTGTATAACTGGTAAGTCTTTCGCTTTCTGCACAAGAGTGAAATTGTTTGTTTGAGTTAGGGTTTTTACGGCGCGTCGGCACGATTACGGCTGTCATGTGTATTTTTGGTTGTAAGATTACATTACTGGGTACATTTCCCTATTAGTTTTGCCTGGACAGCGGCTGTGTAGGCCTACTCTTCTATGATTTTACAATCGGCAAAGGATTTTTAAAGTGCGCAAAGTGCACACAGGGTCTCCTAGTTTTTGTTCTTTTCCAAGAAGACTAGACGCCGGCTCTCCTAGTCTGAAAGCCAGAGCGTGACTTCCTTATTGAATATTCACTGTCAATGACGTCGCTTGAGAATTTGCGCATTAACGATGCAATCGTTTACCGTTGTGAGAATTACATTAACTCTGCTTGTTGAGCGCTGTTGGGGGTGCATTCAGTACCGATGCACTATACACTAATGTAAGTCTTATAATGGTAAGAGATGCCATCGTTAATGCGCAAGCTTGTAACAGAGACACACATAAAAACAACACATCGAGTTGGGACATTACCAGAATATTGTAGGCTAACAAATGTGTGTATAAGGATATCTAAACTATCATATTAGATCGATGTAACGATATCTTATCATAGAATGATAAATCAGTGGCACATCACGAACTCGAATTCCCAGTGACCAACCAATAATGCTCAGTCTGTGAAGTCTTCGAAGTCTCGAGCAAAATTTTGGACAAGATTTCCCTATGCCTTGCACTCCTGTCTCATTAAGCCTCATGGACACTGTTTCACTTTTACATGTCTAAGGTTTGGGTGGCATATAGAACTCTTTCTAAAATTTGATGGAATTGGCACAAGGGCATAAGAGCGACCACGTACGTTTTGTGATACGTAAAATTCTAGATCGTGAAATTCTCCTTTTTTTTTTTTTTTTTTTTTTGGAGATGGCCTCGATTGTCAGATGGCTTTTGTGTATAGCTTTCAGTTTTTCTTGTCTCTTTTCAGGGTTGGATGTTGACGTGGCGCCGACTGAGAGGCTAAGCAGACCTTGGTGAGTACTGAAATTTGTTGTAATGTTATGTCTTTGCCCTTTTTCTTCGCCATTTACCCAGACCAGGTTTAATAATCCAGCAATATGCGTCTTNCCCCCTTCCCCCTTTCCTCCCTCCCCCGAAGGATCAGCGACGTGATAGTGGTCAGCCGGCAACCATACTAACAATTTAAAAAGTTTATTTGGTGTAGGTGCAGATCTTAACAGTTATACACAGGCGAACGATACAATATTTGATGATATATATGAACAGATAATAACTACTTTGACAACTTCAAATCACACAGTGTAACAACTTTACAGTAAACATTTTACATTTCACGCAGTACAATTATTACAGAACAATCACTCACACAAGTCACCATTCATTCCTAGCAGTATTTCCTTCCGACTGAAATTTTGGTAAAACAATTTCAGTATATTTTGCTTACTTATCAAAACAGGTTTTCATTGACAGTCAAACAATTCCTCAACAGCTTCTTCTGCGGTCTTATCGGTATAAGCCAAACTGTGTCGTGGTTATTATCATCTTTGTCATGTTATTTCATTTTGTTCTTCACCATGTATACCTCGTAGCCGGAGGGTAACTTGTTGTGAACACCATCCAATTCTATTTACAGAAAAATCGTTTGTCTCCGCCTGTCTGACACTTACATTTTATGTATTGACAATTAAATTTGCTGTATTATTTCGTGACTGCAATTTTGGCAGAGTTGGCCCCCGCCATGAGATTATGACCAAATAAGGAGCGAAAAATGTATATACAGAGTTAAAATTAGCAACATGTTGAGCGTGTCTCGAAAACGTGTGTTTTGTATTTATAAACGTGGATTTGGGTGTATTTAAATCTCATTTAGTCTCACTCGTGCTGCGCGCCATCTTGAAAAGACTTCTTATCGTGACAGTAACAACAACAAAAAACATTGAGAGACCATCAACACGCGTTGAGAGACATCCCCTCATCATGTTTAAAGATGTGCATTGGTGTTCCTGTTTCGATAGCTGCTCTCTATTAGCCATCATCGGAAGTCTTTCTGCCTCTTTATTCCATTGATATATAGACTGATACTACATCTACAATTTCCCGAGAACTTTATATGTTTGGGAGAATGAACCACTCTAAGTTATTATGCATGCACGATCATCCAGGCATCGCAAACCATAACTCTAGCAATTATTACTTCCGCTTTCCACTTTTCGTGTAGCAAAAATATGACTGGCTGATATGGTATGCTGCATCGGCTTATATTGGCTGCTGATGCGTCATTCTCTTTGGGAATCGAGATTTGATAATGCAGGCACACTACTGTGAAAAGTGAGCGTCCCTGCAGTTTAGAGGTCTGTGCTATGAAATTTCAAGCCTCTGGATTGTCAAATGTTCATACAGTTGTGAGTAGTTGGACAATTTTGGTTTAAGTTTCAGGAGCGTAACTAATGTTGGTTCAAGAGCCGAGGCCTATGGTGGTTATTGGATGTACAGTAGATTCTGCTTAATCGCAGTCCCGCTGAAGCATGGGAAAAAATTGCAATTATTGGAAGGTCTTGCGATTATCGATTATCGAACAAAGTTCATAAAGAAAATGCAGTATTCGATTGTCTGAAAACAAGAAATAATATGCGGGATGCATATCGTACGGTGCGTTGACTTTCTTGCAAAGTAGACAACGACTACTTAGTAGCTTTGATATGTAGGTTACATTAAACGCACTGTTTTTTTCTTCTGCGCTGTTCTATTTTTGAAAAAGCAATAACATTTTTCCGAAGTCGTGTCACTATGGCGATATCTGTTTGGTGGTCCCCCTCCGGCCCTCGGTTTTATTTTAACCGACTTCCACTGTGTAATTATTTTTAACGATGGTATTGTTATCGAACGTTGTTAATGTCTTGAATGCAATGACGTCATCAAATTATGTGGTCGTACAAGAGCAAGCATAAGTCATCATTAAGTCTAATTTGTTCGTTTGTTGCTGTCTGTTGACTAGAACGGTTTTACATAGATTAATCTGGGATTCCAGAAGGTTAGACCGAGGAGACAAAAGTACTGGAATTCTCGAGACACCCCGAATATTTCTTCATTACATTCTGACGTCAGAACTGTAGTGACGACAGAATGAGATGCTGTCAGTGTCGGACTGGTATAGATGTGACTTTCAGTGCAACTCACCCTGACCGTTTTACAATATTTCGTTGATCTTGTATGCTATCAAAACGTAAACAGCCGAAGCGTTTAAAAAAAAATACAACTCTTTACTAGCACTCTGGCAGGAATGTTCCTCATTCAGTCTGCAAACTGGCTTGCTCTGTCACATATAGTAGAACAAGTGTGAATAACACTCTTGAAGCTGATGAAGGAAATATAGAACACATTCATTTGCCTGGGCCTCTTTTATCGGTCGATGGCTATAAAGTAGAAGTACTTCTGTTATAAAGAACCGAATGGAGGCTTTTCTTTATATCAGTCTCCTACTGCATAATTGTAGAGATATCCCGGGTCTCTTATATACTGTATAACTGACTTGCCCCCTGCCTCTGCCGCGCCACTATTGAGTGGACCAGCAGTTTCCTGTAGTCTTTTAAAGGGTTAAAAACCTGCGAGCATCACACATAATCACGGTTCTTACAGATACTTAGTCCGTGCAAAAATCGATACTTAACTCACTTTCTCATTGTCTCTGATCATCTCGCGCTGGGTACACGCTGTCGCCCTCTGTCTTCCTCCTGTTCTCTCTGTATACTCTTCTCTCTCTCATGTCACTCTCCGCTGTCTCTTTGGTGTTTTACTCCTTTGTGTTACTCACTTCTCTCTCTCTTTCTCATTTACTTTCATTCTGCTGTCTCTCCCACTTTGTACTTCAACATTTTGTCATGCATTTCTTCTGATTCCTTTTTTTTTTTCATTCGTTCTGTCGTCTCTCGCATTTAGATCATTCCAATCAAAATCAGTGCTGTTTTCATGTCTCTTATTGTGTTATAATGATATTATGTTATAGTATGTTCTTGGTCGTTGTTTGTAATTCTAATACATGTCTGTGTATATGCGTCATTATCTTCACTTTCATGTTTTTTCACTGTTGGCCCTTCCTTCATGGTCAGTTCTACACAACAGTAATGCAGGAATAGATTGTTTCAGTCGTCGCTACGTCGAACGTTATTATTAATGAATTTCATAGCCAGGCAAGTGTCTGTTTCAAGCGACTTCTCATTATTATTACCCTGGAGGGCCGCTCAAGAACATTCCCAGTTCCCTTGAGCATACAGCGCTGCCTCCGTATACAGGCGCTGATCACTAGCATTTTAGAAATTATATTTCATTACCTTCCACCAGGCATCTATTTTCCATACTGGTGGTCTGAAGAGAATGCGAACGAAATGCTTTTCTAAGGCACTCAGAACATGACCATGGCGAAAAATCGAACCCACGACTTTCAGATCCTGAGTCTAAAGCCGCAGCCATTCGGTTACTTTGGTCCATTTTTTCAACGTGGAAGATCCGTATACTGGTTGGTCTGCTCAGTTCCCGAGCCCCATATTGTTGATTTTTTGCACGCATTCTGAACACCTTATAAAATCAGAATTGAAGAGCGCTTTTCCAAAACTCGGTATGTGGTCTCTGAATAATTTTCAAATAAAGGGAAATAACAATACAGTGATTGCTCTTCACACATACGGTTTTATTTATTGTTAAATGACGTAAACTTTGAAAGAGTGCAGATTTTGAGCTCGACTAAGTTATGAATGAATTAACACAGAATGCATATTTGAATACACCATTAACTCACTTTTCAATGAAAGTGCATTTCCTGAGGTTTGGAAAAAACGCTCTTTGTGAACGGGACTAAGACACCTGGGATGTAATGGCGAGCCGACACCTGAGTGTTTAGTTATTATGACACGCATTGTAAGTGTCGAAAGTATCAATTCTAATTAGATTCCGATATAGTTACGAAGCAGACATGTCGAACTGTTTTGATACACTTTTGCCCTCTGCATCAAAAGTATCAATATGATATCGACACTAAAGAGCTTGAAGTTTGACACGGACACCGAAATTACTGTGTATTGAGAGTATCGATTCGCAAAAAAACAAAAAAAATCATGCCCGCAACGACTGGAATGAGTGCCTGAGATCCCGCTGTATTTTCGACAAACTGGAGGTCAGTACCATAGTCCCATTGTCACAGAGTGCGCCTGTGCTGTCTCTGTATCTGTGATGAACTGGAGTATAAACCGTCGGTTCTGAGCAACACAGGAATGTGACTTAATAATATTGTGGTCTATATATATGGAACAACTGGGCTCTGCGTTGGTCTTCGAAAATGGCTGAAAAGGAACTGTGTCGTGGCCTGTAACAACATATCCAAGTTGTATTTAAAAAAAAAAAAAGAAATGCCATGTCTCTTTTCAGAGAATTCTCTTAAGTCAGAGAATGTTGCTGACATCAGTCTGAGAAAAAAGGTTACACAGAAAAGTCAAATATATTTGTTAAAAAAAAAAGTTCACCTTCTTTTTTTTTTGGCTGTTGTATTAAAATTTGTCTTTGCCGTGACCATTTACTTCATATGTTACAAAGACCAGTTAGATCTACTTATATGTTTTTATGCACTTAATATTGATCTTTGTTTTATGTAAATCGCTGAGCAGTAATGACATAATATTCTATAATAGACTACGCATGAAATTTCAGAAAGTTCGAAGTTCGGAGAGTTTTTTGATAAGTTGCATCCCTGACACACGTCCCTACATAAGTTTTTTTTTTTTTCTAAAGCTGATGTACAGCGGGATTTACCACTCGCCAACCTCTTCTTCTCTCAAATATCTCTCGTTCATCTTTTCCCCCGCGGCCTGGTATACCCCCTTGTACATCTTTTTCTCTATACCTAGTCCGTCTTCGAAGCACTGACATCATCCCTGTACAGGCTTTCCACTTCAGGCGAAAGAAATTTCCCTATTTTCATCCCTGTTTTAGGAAAATTTAAAAAAAAAAAAGCCGCCTTAGCAACCAATAATTAATATATCCTTCTCTGCTTCCTTACAGTCCATATTTAGGCACCTGCCAAACTCTGGGATTACCGTCATTCGACCAAATGTCCCTTCTATTACTCATAGTTGATGTGCAAATTTTTTATTGCAGTGATTATAATTATATACATCGTATAAAGTCAGAAGTACAACAGAATTCAGAAAGAAAGAAACATATTTTAAAAGTGCTCATATTCATAATACTAAATATGTAATATTGGAGCAACTTAGTTGGAGAAGATTCCTTTTTTTCCAAACTTGTTCATTTTCTATTCATAACAAGACTTCCCTAAACTAATATGTAAATTCCCTTAAAGGTGGAAGCCCTGTGCCATTCTCTCACTTCCTTCATTCCCAACATCACTCTGTGTTATGTCCGCGCATGTTCTGATGGTCGACGTCGTCCAGCCGTTCCAGCCTCCCTCTCTCCCGCGCCTGGAGCCCCACTCCGCTCCGCTCCTCCCCGCAGATGACCGCGCCTTCCGCGGCGAGGGGCTGATTGATGACGGAGACGGCGCTTTTAGGATATTTATAATTCATTGTTTGCGTGTGTGGTGGTGCAGCACCTTCGAGGGGAATATTCAGTCAAGGAAGAGGTGAACACTGAACTGTTGGTGATTATTATTGGATGTACAATTGGATTTCTTCATCAGACGTTTCTAATGAGGTATCAGGTTTGTATGGGCAAGGATCACTGCAGAATGTTTACTGTGCGTGTAAATTTGTCTTGTGGTGTAATTTTTTTCTCTCTCGCTCACACACGGACTCTGTTTTTCTTTCGCTCTCACACGTACTCTGTTTTTCTTGCTCACTCACTTGAGGATGTGCCTTACTCTTGCTCGCGCTCTTACTCATTTACCATTTAACCACCCCCTCCCACACATGTCATTCACACAGCACATGCATGTTTATCTATCTCCGTAAATGTCTTTCGAGAAATCCTCTCCGGACATCTCTTAATACATCTTTTTGTAGGACTGTGATGGAACCAGCTTTTAACCAGCCTTCCCGGTGCTATGAAAATATAGTAGAAATTCGCGATCTGTAAGAAGGGCACTCTTATAAAGTCCAGATACTCGTACTGCTGTGGTTCCGAGTTCTTTATTTTCTGTGTCAAAGTTCTCGCGATTTGGAACGCCTCTCAAACTGAAAATTGTGATGCGGTACGCTGGAAGGCAATTTTTTTTATTTTTTCATTATACATACTATACTTCATCCCATTTGCTAACTCAGCACTCAAATCCACGCAGAAAGCTTTTAGATTTGAAAGGTCTGTGTAGACTGATCGAAGTCGCTAAGGCATGAAGTTTGGAAGGATGCTTATGTCAGAAGCCACAGTTTGTTCCCATAAGGTATTACAGTAGAAGCCAAGGTGGTAGCTAGCTTTAAAATTTCGTCTTCAATCTTACCGTAGAGTATAGAAGCATTTAGTTTAGTTTGAACGCTTTTGCTGAAACCTTTCCTAGACAGTAGTTGTATTTTCAGTTTCCGTAAGCGAGGCCTTGATTCTGTTAATGTTACAGTGTTTCGGGAATAGCTTTACTCCTTCGATTTAACACAGCCTGCAGATAGAAACTTGAAAGGAGAGTCGATTGGAAGTTAAAACAGGCTACCTTAAAGTGGTTTGTGCTCGGGCAGAAACCCAAATTGGCATGCACCGCACATTTATTCTGTGATACAGTTGCGAAGAGCCAGAAGTGATTACAGAAAGAAAAGCAAGCTGACAATAGAATTTAAAACAAAAAACAGAACACCAAAAACCTTCAGTCCTGGGTGGCTGTGTGTTTGTATGTGTTCATTTTTTAAGTAAGTAAATTTGTCCTGCAGAGAGTTGTGTGTTCTGCCGATGGCCTGATCAGTTTGGTTTTGTTTCTGTTCTGAGGAGTGTAAACCAGAGAGTTTGTAGGTCATAGTTTGATTTGCAATTTCTGGTTTCTTCCATTTATGATTATTATAATAATTCAGCGAAACTAAAGTTTATCCATTCTCATGTTTTTTTAATCGCCAGATCCTGGTTACGTAAACGCTTCTCTGCGATAATTCCACGTTCATTGTGTAGTTGGTTGTTCGGGTCGGCTACCCTGTTAACTTAAACTCCACCTCCTTGAAAATCTGACAGAGTACACTTCATAGTGTAGCTTGTTTATTTGGACAGGAGGTTATTGGAAAGAGAGAGAGAGAGAGAGAGAGAG
>JAWQUT010000103.1:1476289-1490120 GCA_033807755.1 Ellobium chinense | reverse complement strand
AGAGAGAGAGAGAGAGAGAGAGAGAGAGAGAGAGAGAGAGAGAGAGAGAGAGAAGTTGGCACTCTTGTCATTTCGAAGGACGGAAACTGTGGCTCCTTGCCCGAGACACTTAGTAAACCCTTGCATTGCGTACAATCAGCGTGTCCCCCCAAATTACATCACCTCCCAACACTATACAACCATCACTGGGCCGTCTGCCCGCCGCGGGCTGCAACGTGCCCATTGTGCTAAGGGCCCCAAATTGCATCACTTTTGAAGCCCTGTTGATTATCAGTTAATTTAGTGCCATTAGCGGCGGAGCCATTAGCCCAGCGAGGGCAGTGGACGTCATACTGTCCGGACACGTAGCCAAAACGATGACGCGATGCGAGGCCGGACGTGACGATATTTATGACGCTGTTACTTCGTGCGAACACTGTCGCATGCCTGGAACAATACTTTTGAGGTATACGAGGTTCTTCGGTAACCGGTGAAGTGGAATCTCTCTAGGTAATTTTATAGTTCGAAAGCCTGACAAATAAAAGGTAGCGACAATTAAATCATGGTCAGAAAATTTGTTGAAGTGAAAAGTAAATCTGTCACAGGAGCAAATTCAAATACGACTATTAATTCTTGATAGGTTAACCTCGGTGCAGAAAGTAAGTGCATAAAGTAATCGACATCTCCCTGTTACTAAGGCTGTCTTGCAGTTTTAAGAATAAAATAAAGTTTAATATCTATGCATAAAGTAATAAACATCACCTTATTACTAAGTTTCTTTTGAAATATAAAACGGAATGTAAATGTCCTACAACGTCCAGGAACTTCACAGTTCAAATAATCGGTTTCATCCCTGACCTCAAAATGAGCAAATTGCCTCAGAATGACCCAGTCTGTGTATGCGCTTGATCGACAAGGGCATTTCTCATGGAACAAAGTAAACATCGGAAATAATAACAAATTATAACTATGACAATACATCATCACTGATGCTCTCAGCCCTACAAATAGCTGTGGAAATGTGGAACCAAGAAATGTATTTATTAGACATAGAGGGCCTAAAAGCCAGGATTTTTTACTCTTTGTGTGTGTGATAGTGAGTATGTAAAGTGCTGTGATGTTGTTTGGGCTCTTCTGACCTGTTGAGTGCGTGGACGAACCCTTCATGCTCATGTAGGCTAACCATCTGTTTTGGAACTCACTGACGCTGCCAGGTTATCCAAATTATCCAGTGACGAGACACGGTCTTTTGTCGAAATGGGCGGACAAGCATCATCAAACTGTGCAACATTTTCCGAGCTTTGTATGTGCACTGGTGTTTTCCGAAATTTGAACATTCGCTAGTGTTTCATTAGGCGGCCGAGTAATACCGACGAGATACAAGATCGTAAGCAACGCAACAGTTAGTATCGGTTCGTCACTTCACTGTGCCAAGTGTAATCAGTATAATTTTTCATTAAGCATTCCCCGTTTTCACCCAAAGTTTACATGCAGCATGTTTCAAAATTCTGGAAGGAAGAAACAAAACAACAACAACAAAAAAAAGAATGGATTTAGATCAGCTGACATTTCATTTGGTCGATGAATATCGAGTTCTGCGGTATATTATTCAGTTTTTGGTGGGGGAGGGAGAAACATCATTGTGAATGTGAATCTTCTGGTTCGGATAGCGCAGAGAATTCTGAAAAGCTAGGGTTGTTGGAATGTTTTGAAAGAAATGATAAACGCCGTCTTTCTCTCTCTCTCTCTCTCTCTCTCTCTTTCTCTCTCTCTCGTTTCTCAAACGAATGCCCTCTTCAAGTATCTTTATGAAGATGAAAGAACGGGGAAAAAGTGAACAGAGATGAATGCACTTTATATTTCACTCGATCGTTGTTTGTCGCCCTTTCACTAACACAGCAAATTAATTGCCCGAGAGCTGAGAAATGCTATTACACTGTGAATCCCATAGAATCAGTTCGGCTCTGTGAAAGATGAGTTCCTCGCCATTGTCAAATAGGGATACGTCAGGGGTTCATCTTTGCTGATAAACCAAGTTCCTCAGCGATGGCCTTGGCATCCGTCAGAGATGAAGCCTGGATCACGCAGCATAAATCTGACCCAGATCTGGAAACACAGAGAATTTAAACAGATGTGTGAATAAAGTTATAACCTGAACAAATTTGATACATGGTTGTTTTTTTCCCCTTCCAGTTGGGATTTCTAATGGATCGTTATGGCAGTAGTGGACATGCGCATGTGGCATTTCCTGGTGTTACGATCATATTCCACATTGCGAACTAGATGTGATATTCTAATTTTTGTTAAGAAGATGTAGTATCTTCATAACACCAGTAAATGTCATATATACATGTTTCCCTCAGCTATAAAAGTCCTTAAGAAATCCGAACTTGAAAATAAAAGCTCCCTGATGACTGCACCCATATTACTTTTGGTCAGACTAGTCTACATACATAAAACGGAAAGGTTCATGTCTACATTTTCCATATTAATTTGTAAAGTCGTATACCACACAGTCACCTAAACCGTCTTGCTGCAGTGTTACACATCAACACGAGAGCATGTTCCAGGCGTTAAAATCATGATGCTGATCACTGCACTGAGTTTTTCTCCAAATATCTTCTCCAAACAGAAGCTTGAGAACTAGGAATTGGAAAAAAAATTGCATCTGTCCTGCTCCAGTGAGAAGATCATAACCTTTTAAGGCGTGTGTAATTTACATCCAGCAGTGAAAACTTGCTATAGATTTTTCTGATTTGTCTCTTGGCTGCGGGCAGCGGAACTTTTATCAAGTTTGTCAGATTTGATTCATTGGTTGAAATATCATACCGTGATACTTTTTGATTGGTTGATGATGAGGCGGATTCGAGGTTTCAAGTTGAAATGGTTGATTTTCAGTAGTTGAAAAATGGATCACAATGACGGGTATCGTTGGATTAAAGTTTAAAAGTCTTGGCATTTGAACTGCGTTTTGATTGGTTGAAAGTAAGCCCATGGATATGTAATCCCCTTATTCGGCAAGTTTTTATAGAACGGCATTAGAGAATACTTTTTCATACAGCAGCCAGTTGCCATTGATCGAAAATGGAATATGTAGAAAATGGTAAATACTCATTGGTTGATAAATGGGTCAGGAAGTCATCAGTTGGTATACGATGACAGGTTTTACTGGCTTAAAATGACAAATGAAGTCTTATTAATGAGGACTTACTTCTTTCGATTCGTTGAAAGTAAGAAGGTTTCACTGGTTGAAATGTTTGGCGTTAGAGAATACCTTTTGTTTGGCAATCGGTTGCCATTGGTCGAAATTAGAGAAGATTTTCATTGGTTGAAAAATAGGTCAGGATGTGTTGGCTGGCAATGAAGATTCCATTGGCTAAAATTTAAAAAAGAAAAGAAAATTATTGTATGATTTTCTATTTTGATTGGTTGGAATAGAGGCTGGCATGACTTAACACCATAGTTTAGTAAGTTCTCATTGGTAGTCAGTTGCAGTTGATCAGAATTGAAGCAGATTTTATTGAATGAGAAATCGATCAGGGAGTATTGGCACGCAATGAGGCATTTCATTGGCTTAAAAAAAAAAAAAAAAAGGAAGAGATCGTGTTATATTACTAGTTTGATTGGTTAAAAAGGAGACTCATGACGTAATGCTATACTTCGTAAGTTTTCATTGGTTGAAATGTTCGGTTTCATGGAAAAAACATTTATATGGTAGTCAATTGCTGTTGGTCGAAATTGAAGCAGATTTCATTGGTTGAGAAATAGGTTAGAAGTTTTGACATTCAGTGGCTGATTTCATTGGCGGAAAAGTAAAGGGTGTTACATTAGTTTGATTGGTTGAAATAAAGACTCATGGCGTAATATCGTATTTCGTAAGTTTTCACTGGTTGAAATGTTCGGTTTCATGGAAGAAGATTTATATGGTAGTCAGTTGCTATTGGTGGAAACTGAAGCAGATTTCATTGGTTGAGAAATCGGTCAGGAAGTGCTGGCATGCAATGAGGGATTTTATTGGTTGAAAACAAATCGTGTTATTTTACGTCTGATTGGATGAAAAGAAAGCTGTCTTGATGTAATGTTATAGTTCATAAGTTTCATTAGTTGAAATGTTTGGTATAACATAAGAACATTATTTATATGGTAGTCAGTTACTAATGGTCAAAATTAAAGGAAATTTCATTGGTTGAGAAATAGGTCAGGAAGTATTGGCATGCAGTGAGGGATTTCATTAGCTGGAAAAAAAAATCTTGTTATTTTATTTCATAACTTTTCATCGGTTGAAATGTTCAGTTTCATGGAAGAACATTTAAATGGTAATCAGTTGCTATTGGTCGAAATTGAAGCAGATTTCATTGGTTGAGAAGTGGGTCAGAAATATTTGGTTAGCAATGAAGGATTTCAGGGGCTGATTTTTTTTAAAAATTGTGTTTTTTTATCGATTTATTATTTTGATTGATTGAAAAGGAAGCTGTCATAAGGTAGTGCCATATTTTGCTAAGTATCATAGGTTGAAATGTTCGGTATTAGGGAATATCATTTGTATGATAGTCACTTGCCATTAGTCGAAATTGGAACACATTGTCATTGGTTGAGAAATGGGTCATTATGGATTGGTATGCCATGTTGTGTTTCATTGGCTGAAAATCAAGAAATCTTGTCATAGAAAGATACACTGTTTTTATTGGTTGAACGTAATCTGTTAAGATGTAATGCTATTGTTTGGTATGTTTTTATCGAATAAAAATTTCGGTGGTAGCAAATTGTTTTGTCTGGTGATCGGCTGCTATTGGTCGAAATTTGAGTGTTCAGAAAATGGTGGAGATTCATTGGTTAAGAAATGAGTCAGGACTTAGGAAATATTCGCACGCAACGACACGTTTCATTGTCTGAGAAACAGAATGTTTCCGCTGTGCAAATTATATTCGGTAATAGGGAACGCTGTTTGTATGCTGCTGGGTAGTACTGAAAGTCCTTGACATGTAGTGGTTCATAATATGTATTAATTGAATATATTTTGTAAACAAAAGATGCGGNGGGGGGGGGGGAGGGGGGAGGAGGAGTGTATTTAGTAGATCATAACGTAATATTATAATGAGCTGTAAATGGTTGAAAATGGGATTTTCACAAGAAGTATTGTTATAATTACTGTATCTGATGAAAGGTTTTCATTGGTAGAAACTTACTTTTTTTTTATTCAGACTTATATCTGCGATAATGCTCGTAGTTCTGTCGGGTGAAAATTCAAAATTCAGGAAGTGTTGCTGTATACTGACGACATCACATTTGTGGAATGATAGGTTTATTGGTTGTAATACATATACACTGCATATACAGGTCACTTTTCTGTGGTTAATATTCAGGAGTCTTGCAATAAGATCATAGTTTTTCATTGGCCTAGAAATAGTTGGCATAGGAACCCTGTAATTTGTTACAATTCATCGGTTGAAAGCAAAGCAAGTGGGACGTTTGTTTTTGTATGATTAGTTTCACATGCCTATGGCATTTTTTTTTTGTTGTTTTTTTTTGTTTTGCCATATTATTAGGTTAGTTGAAAAAGGATGGGTTGGGGGAGGGGTAATAACCAGCAAGCTTCTTTTTCTATGCATAGAAAGCCGTGTTCTACTAGTGAAGAAGTATACGTTTTCGGTTGTTTGAAAATGTGTGGTTTTTTTTTAATCTCAAGGAAGATCTGTATTGAGTTTAGAACCGGGGAGGGGGAGGGGGCGCGGGGGATGGGAATAAAAAGGCTCGTCGGAAATCTTGCCATCTCATCACGTTCACATTTTTACGAGGCCAACTTATCAGCAAGCTAACGCATACGTGAAAGTAAACTTCCTGCCCTTTTGTAGTGAGCTGAATATCCTACGTTTCACTCAAACAGTGTTGTTAACATTTAAATAGGCTTACAAGTGGGTGGCAAGGAAGTGTTCTATTAATGAAGGGATGTTGTTGCTTGTAGAGAAGTTTTGAAGCTGTAGGTTAATGCCTGCAGATTGGCTTTCTTGCGGTGTTCTCGTGCCCAGCTCCCATCTTCTGTAGCTCTTTTCGGGGCCACTGTCAGTTGCTCGTTGCGTTGTCGTTTCACTGTTCTTCTCCAGTTTTCTGGTCTTGCTCGTCTCCTGTTTCATTGTCTTCTGTTTTACTGACACTACTGAAAGCATCATCTTTGTTTCTTCCCCCCCTTGCACGTCTTTTAACGAGCCTTGATATACTATAGCTCAGTTCATCCTCTTCCTGTCCTGGACATAGCAGGAAGCCATACCGCCTAGTGATACCCTTTCATTGGCTGAAATCTGATGAAGAACGAGGCGTGACCGTGTGATGTTTTTTTTTTTTTTTTTGGAAACTGATTGGATTAAAAGTGTTATTGTCTGGAAATGATCTTATTGGTTAAAATGGTAAGCCGAAAAAAAAAAACAAAAACAAAACTACTGCATTACCATGGCTTGACAATTATTTTTTTGGTCATGGTTGAATACTTCGCATTACCGAAGTAGTGTATTTTGTTGAAAGTAGGTCAAGCGAGAAATGCTTACATAACAGCCGAACTTGGTTTTTGATCACCTGTATATAGCGACCACCTGCTGAAGCGACCAGGTTCAAAGACTTGTACAAATTTCTCATATATTTAACCTCCATATCACCACCACCTGTTTGGCGGGAACCTAAATTTTAGGAAAACATAAATTAAAAAAAAATAAAAATGCTGCAAATCAGAACCCTCAAAAAGGCTTTTCATGGGTTTTTGTGGTGGATCATAGACTTTAAAAATGTCTTAGTAAGTGTGCCACGAGACAACTCCTGGCTTGTGACCCTCCAAGAAAAAGATAGGAAGAAAACGAGGAATGAAAAACGAGAGGAGAATATGTTTCTTTATATTTTTACTTCTTTTTAAAAAAATCAACTACTGTCTAAGGAGACCAGCTTGTCCGAACCGACCGCTTCATGATGAAAAGGACGATGGTCTCCCCATACAAGTTCCTGTATGATAATAAGCCCGCTTAGTCCATTCAGGGGTGAAAATGTGACAAGCGGGAAGTAACTGTCATGTCTTAAATGCCAACTCTCACTGGCTGAAAATATCATTAAAGGAAGAGACAGCGTGACGAGATAAAGCAGGTAGCCATGTTGCTATCAGTAGTGAATGACATCTGTTTACATCCTTTGAATATACCTGTAGGTTTGTTGTTGTTGTTATTATTTGTTGTTGTTTGCAGCCGTCTTGTCTTTTTTTGCATTTGTGCAGGCAGGTTTCAGAGAATTGACGATGACATGGTGTTTGATTTCATGAATGATCGCATAGTATGTAAATGCGCAGTTAAAGAGAACAACCTCTTTCAATATTTCCTTCATCAGAGAAAGAAAAAAAAAAGGGGNGGGGGGGGGGGGAGGAGAGGAAGGGGCGAAAGAAGGAAATGAGAAGGGGGACTGTAATAGTAGAACCTTCCGATCTCGAATGTCGTTTAATGGAAAACCCTACATGCTCGTAGTAACGCTGTGCTTCCCAATCTTTTCTGTCTGTTAAGATTTTATTTACGAACTGGAACATCTCTTGTTTTTCTACTTATTCCACAGGCGTATGTTGTCATGGAAGCCACGTCTGTTTGCCTGCTGTTTACCTTAACAGTTCTGTTCAAATCAGTTCAATTTTACTTGAACTCAGGTTACAAACGTTACAGCAAATGGGTAATTAAACATCAATATGCATGGCAAATACATCGGCAGGCAAAACAACATAACTGCGTATGCACTAAATAACGAAAATCAAAATACGAAACTGTACCCGACACAGCAATGCTTTCCAATTTGTGTGGTGATAACATTGGGTGTGATACTCAGTCTCCAGTGTTTTGTGGCCCTCCCCACCTCGACCCCCCATTCAACTTGCCAGCCCACCCAGAATCTTCTCTCTTTGTCAGCCTGTTCTTCGTGTGCCATTTAGCTTTCCACTTGTTACCAAATGCTTTAACTGGTTGTCTTTTCATAGCATGTCCTATAAATTTTACTTGTTGATTCCCCACTGTTTACATTTTAAGTAATGTCATTTCATGATTTGCTTCTAAGACTTGTCATTTCATGATTTGCTTCTAAGACTTGTTCATTTATTTTTTTTTTCATTTCTGTGATCCAGCGATTAATGTGTTGGTGTGCTTTACACCCATATAATTGCAATACTCTTTCTGACTTTTTTTTTGTGACAGTTTCTTGTTTGCGGTGATACTTTTAATTTTCTGAAAGGCTTGGAACATCTTCACAAAATGGAGAATTATGGACTGATTCCTTGGGTTTGGATTTGCTGAGGTCCAGCTGTAAAAATAGGAATATCACTTCGATTACCGCCGTTACAAAAAGCTGACGATTTACTTCCATGAGTCAGGGTATCGCTGCCGGCCTTCATAGCCTCTCGTTACTGCGTGTACGGATAAATGACATGTCCAGTTAGTTCTACATCCTAGTGGCTTTCCCTAGCGCCGCCTTCTCATCGCGCCTGTTTTAATAGGGGACTGGGCAGCAGGAGGAGTCATTTAGACGTAGTAGACTATCCAGCGGATCGATACTGGGTATTTGGCCGGTGTGTGTGTACAGTAGTGGGGGTTGGTTTTATATATCACTATCAGTCAGTACCCGAGTTTATGTTGTTATCGATTTTGAAATGTGAAGGTCAGGCTAGCGGCTCATGTGGATAACGTTAGGTGTACTGTGCACTATGTTGGTATGGTAATGGTAGGTGGCTGCTGCGGGTTTCCTAGGCTTTCCTGGGTTGGGTAAAGACTATAGAGGAGACTTTTTGTGGTCGGTGAAAAACCCTGTATCTGTATTTTCTTCTTCAGTGTGTGTGTGTGTGTGTGTGTGTGTGTGTGTGTGTGTGTGTGTGTGTGCGCGCGCGCGCCGCGCGCGCGTGTGCCGATGTCATGTAATATTTTATACGAACACTTTTTGTTAAAAGCCTTACGGCTGCATTCATTTAATAAGTATACCTTGTTATTAAATATGAATTTCACACGCACGGTTTCATTATTAATTATTCATTTCATTNGTGTGTGTGTGTGTGTGTGTGTGTGTGTGTGTGTGTGTGTGTGTGTGTGTGTGTGTGTGTGTGTGTGTGTGTGTGCGCGCGCGCGCATGCCGATGTCAGTAATATTTTATACGAACACTTTTTAGTCAAAGTCTTACGGCTGCATTCATTTAATAAGTATACCTTGTTATTAAATATGAATTTCACATATACGATTTCATTTTTAATTATTCATTTCATTAACGAGGTGGACCTCAGTATTAGGTGTAACTCAGTAACAAGTATGTTTTTTCCATGTACCAAGAGCATCCAAAAGTCGAAGTTTTACTGAGGCCGGGGTAATATTGTGTAGATCCTTCAATTCTCTCTTGAAAAGTCTGTGAAAAAGGTTTTTAAAACTCCGTAGATTTTGCAGCTAAGTAATATAAAGCCTGGTCCAGTTCACCACCACGAGAAATGGCCTCTAGGGTCATCTGCCACCATAATACTGCTGTCTGAATTATAACTCCTTGAAGTAGGTCGGAAATCGGATCAGCTCCTGTTTTTGTTTGTTTGTTGTTTGGAAAAGGGAGGAGGGGTGGGGGAGTGAAGGATCGAGTTGAGAAAGGGAACTTCTATCCATATTGAACCTCAGCTGTTATGATCGAGCTTCCGCCTTTCCTTCTAACTTTATCACTGTCCGTGTTATTATGCTGACTATGTTTGGCGTATTATGTCATAAATATTTAATTCCAGCTCGAGGGCGTGATATGACGTACACATTCATGCCGGCGCACGGGCTATTAGCTCTGTCAGTTTACTCAGCTTAACATTGTTCCTTCTTCAACTGACAAAGTCGTGGAATCTCTCTGATGTGTTAGGATTCGGGTTAAGGGCAGAGTTAGGGTTGGGAGCGAGGCTCGGGGGGCGAGAGGGTCCTTAGGTATGTGACAGTTTGCGCATTAACGATGGAGTCACTCATCAGCGTAAGAATTACATTAACGCTGCATGTTGAATGCTACTAGGGGTTTATTCAGCACCAGTGCACTTCTTATGATGGTGAGAGATCCCATCGTTAATGTTAAAGCTCTCTATAGTCAAAGAACTCTTTCAAGGAGGGGCTTCCTCTTTCCTAATCCTATCCCTTACACTAACCCAGGTATGCCCTAGAGTGAGTCCCAAGATTTTGCCAAATGATCATAGATTACTTGCAAACTTAGTTGACGATGCAGTATCACCCTGAGGGGCCATAAATCAAATAAAACTTTGCAGTTGATTTCAGATTCCCTTTCCTGCTGTATATTGCCTTGAGGTCTTTGACACCTATTGTTTTTTCTTCTTTTGGCCCTATTAACATTTTGCGTTATTCTAAATATACCACTGTGATTTGGGGAAATTTCTTCCATGGAGGTTAAAGTACTTCTTTTGCCCGATCTTTTAACGGGAAGAAAAAGGGGGGTCAACGCCCAAAATTTTTCACAAATGTCTTTTGAAAAAGATCACCTCAAATTCTGATTTGGTCCCCAAATTTCCATTTGGCTGGTTTTGACCGCGTGCGAATACATAGGTCTACACATTTTAATTTTTTATCTAGAAGGCTAAAATTGTACTTGAAACTTTAAAATTGGATGCTTTATTTAGATCACAGGTCATTTCACACATTTCTACACCCTGACACTGGCTGGGAGGGCCCCAAAAAAGGGGGATTTTATAGATTAGCGGATTAATTGGGTTGTACACAATGAGTGATTTGCCCTTCTGATAGGTGTCACAAACCTTGACTCTATGACAGAAATAGTGAATGGGCAGACATAGACAGATGATTACATACGGTCTGGTTTACCGGTGGAATGGTCATGAGATAGGTGCAGAGAGAATGGATCTGTAGTGGAACCTCCACATGAAGTACTTAGATCAGTTTCATACCACAAGATTGTGTCAGTCATATGCACCGATCCATTATTATGCTATTATATCATTATTTAGGTAGGCTCCGATAAGAAGTACAAAAAGTTTACTTCGTTCACATACCAAGTGCATAATTATTATCATAATAATAATAATAATAATAATAATAATAATGCGGTTTATAAGTCTCGTATCCAGGCTAATGCCCGCTCACGCGACTTCACACTATCATTACCCCAGCAGGCCTGATCACTCTAGAACTTTCTCGACTCCCTGGGGAGCATACAGTGCCGCTGCCATTTATAGGCGCTGATCACTTGCATTCTGACAATATCTTCTATTGCCTATAGCCAGGTACCCATTTTACAGACGGGTGGACTGAGGAAAATGAGAATGAAATGCTTTCCCAAGGCACTTACAACATGACCGAGTTTTCATTGCACTGAAAGTTGTGTCTCATGGGCATTTTGTCTCTCTGGCCTGCCTTGCGCGAGCATCTCTGCTCAGTACAGTGTCTACTGCTATGCGGAAGTGCAACACTCTTCACACTATAAAATGCAAAATTTCTTTTTGAAAACCATGCGACATCGCATATCCTTCTTATCGCAACTTTTCCTTGCGATTAAGCGAAGTTGACTGTATTATAGCACACGTAATACAATGACTGCACAGAATACGATATAACTTATTCATGCCATCCCGAAGGTGAGATACATTAAGGATAATAGAGATGCGGACCTCCAGGCTTTTTTTTTTTTTTCATGCCTTTTCCTGATAGATTACATACAAACAAAGTATCACCATAATGGCTTAGGAGTTATCACCATTATAGTTTTTTGTTTTTTTTTGCCCATTCCCTTGTCTTGTGCTGTCAATCACCGCCTCCAGATATCGCCAGTCGTTTGGTTGGTTTGGTGATGGTATTTATAGTCCTCTGGAGAGATTGTCCTGTTCAGAGACTTCCAAAAACCGAGGAAAATGATTTCCCTAGCTGTAGAATATCAGAGATTAGTTTATACATTGCCAGTATGTCAACTCTTTGTGACCCTTTTTTATCCGGACAAGAACTCCCACTCCCCCAAAAATCTCAGACCTTTCCCTCTTTATTTCCAGACATGAAGATTGTGCAGTCAACCCTGGGTAGTCAAATTTCGTAGGAACAGGGAAACATTTGAAATTAAAAGAAGTTGTGGTTATTCATAGACTCTGATACAGAAGTTGCGGTAGGCTGTTACCAGTTAGCTGAAAAATGTTGTGATTAAGCGAATGTTGCGACTAAGCGGATCCGCTTATGACGCCGTGTCGCCGGGAACTGCGTGACGTATGTATACATTTTTAATGCCACACCCGAGGATATGGGATACTGATAAGCTTAGGGAATCAGGCCACTTTCATACTGATGATTAAAAAGTTATCGAACACAGTATTGTATAGCTGTCGGCTCCACTTAACAACGCCTCTGCGGGTTTACGGAGCAGATTTGCAGTTAAAAGAATTTGCAAATACAGTAAATACCTGATAACACAAATTCCAGGGGACCACAGAAATGTGTTCGTGTTAGCAAGAATTTGTGTAAAGAAGAGTACATTGGAAATAAGGAAGATGGCCCATATTTACACATAAGTAATTGTTCTATAAGCCGAGTTGTCTCCGGGTGGGTACGTTACAGATGACTGATTTTTTTTTTGGGGGGGGGGGGGNTTTTTGGGGGGGGGGGGGGGGATTTCTCCCCTTCACTCACTAGTAGTCATAAAAATCTCCCAACTTAATGTACTGTATAGACGATATCCATCGTACTGTATAGACGATATCCATCGTACTGTATAGACGATATTCAGTGTACTGTATGGACAATATCCATCGTACTGTATAGACGATATTCAGTGTACTGTATAGAAGATATCCATCGTACTGTATAGAAGACATTCAGTGTACTGTATAGACGATATCCAACGTACTGTATACACGAATACAAGGTACTTTTTACATGATACAAGTGATATTTTATGAAAAGGAAATACCATATTATAACAGGGTTAAAATCTTCAATTTGAAATTTTCGAGCTTCGTTCTCTCTACAGGAATAATAGAATATGACACAACACACTGAACAGATCAAATGCGAATAACGAACAAAAGTCCCACAAACACAAACACAAACCAGTTCACAAGCCGTGTGTTATCAGTGAGGTATTCGTGTGATTACCATATAGGTTTTCTTCCCTGCTCACTTCCTCCTTCCTTCCCTAGCTTCTCGTTTTTCTTTTCTTTTTTCTGCCACTTTCTGTGCCTCCAGTCGTGACCGGTACCTCTCCCGAATGTAAATATTATTGGTGATCTCTCCTTGCGCCCGCGACTTGCCCACTTATTCATCGGTGAGCCTGATGTAAAGCCATTTAGGCCCTGAACTGAGTGGCCTGTGGTAAATTATTAATGAATTTGTTATTGAGTCATGCCGATGATTGATGGGTTGTGCATATTCGGCCATTGACCGCTTTTGTTGGTTAGTTATAAAGGCATGTGGTCCTTATAAAAAAAAGAAAATCTGATCGTTTGAGTGTATGTAGCGTCTCTTGCGTAACTTCTTAGTATGCCCCACCCCCCTTTTCCAAATTTAAGCAATTAAGGGGGAAAAAAAGGTTTATGCACCTCTCTGGAATTTTTAACTCACTTGTTCTGGAGCTCTCCAAGCTCTTGGAAATTCTAAATTTGTATTTTGCTCCTTGATTCACCTGGCAGATCATTGTTGTTGAAAAATTTACAAGTCTGTGGCAGACACGGCCAGCATTACCCAATGTGCACCAGTTACTCCTGAACAAAAAAAAATTAATGAAATTCCCAGGAAAATGATATCCAAATTACGGCAGGAGGACCCTGGGAAAAAAAAACAACCTCGCTAAACTTCCGTCACACCTTTGGACACGATGCCATGCTCCCCCCCCCCCC
>JAWQUT010000103.1:1394482-1453734 GCA_033807755.1 Ellobium chinense | reverse complement strand
AGCATATCGATACCCTTACTTCAGAACGGACTTCTTGTCCAGAAAATTGTACCGTCCACTGACTGCAGATCTCTTAGAAAAAAAACCAACAAACAACAGTTAACAATAAAAAGATTATAATACATACAGTATCACAGCTGACGGCTGTGTCCGCATTTGATTATCAGAATAGCGCCATGACGTCACCACGACGTTCTGCATTCAGAATAGCACTACGTGAGAATAGCGTTTTCAGTATTCTCACGCGGTCATTAAACTGTATAAACATGCCACTTTGAAAGATATGCACAAGGATAATATTTATTATTATGAGTGATCACAACAGGTTACGACCCCTAAGAATCGAAACTTGGTTATTATTTTCTTTCCATTACGCTTACCTCGAGCAACTGCATCACTTATATCCTTTTTTTTTTCTTCTTTCTGACTCAAAGGGCAAAATTATTTGAAAAGAAAATGTACGAGTATCAGAACTCATTTTTTGAAGGGGCTTACCCTGCGTGAACAGGCACTGCACTGGTCTACCAACGACAGGCAACAAAGCATAGTGGTATGAAGACGCCATTTTTTTTTCACTGTTGGTTATAATATTAGGTTTTACACCTCTCATTGACTTATCCAGGAGTCCCAGGCCAAAATACTTTCCAAACATGTTGTTTAGCTGTGCCTCCAAATTTTCACTCAAAGAAAAATGGCCCGCAGCAAGTTGGCAGTGAAGCAGACTATCTAATATTTTAGGCCTTTTCACTCAATAAACAGGGTAACCTTACTCACCCAGCAACAATCACAAATTTTATACTTCAGTGGCTAAACCTCACCTATTCTGAGTCTACACATGCATTTGCACCAATCTAAGCCTTTGAAATAAAAATCCAATCCCTTCCCCCCTCCTCATTTTCAGTTTTCTGATTTTATAGGGACTACTTAAAATTGCATATTTTTATGCGGGGTGCTGTTGGCATCTTCAAATACAACTTTTGACCTATGAACTCTTGACTCTGACGAAGGGAAATAAGGCAACTATTATTTTAGCAAGTTCAAAACAACAACTTCCGGTTATACGAAGCTTTACAGAGAAGGATTAATTTTAAAATATTTTTATTTAAAACCCCTCGAAATAGAAAGGAAAAACCTGAGTGCGCAACTTAACGGCATAGATAAAAATGGTCAGATATCATGAATATTATTATGAACTTGTCCCGTTAGTTTTGTAATAATAATATGATCGATTACAAATAAATAATTGTTTCTATGCATAATAAAAAAATGTTCCTTGTATTATCAATACCATATCACACCATATCGCATCAGGACAAACAAACAAACAAACGCACAAACAAACAAACGGCTGCCAGTAGGGCTAGGGAAAGAATATACATTTGCATTATCTCTGTATGCTCTATTTCTTTTTGTACGTGCATTACATGAGAAATGGAACAATAACTACTTGAATGGATGCAGTGTAAATGGTTCACTTCCTCTTTTGAAAAAAAAAAATTACCGAATATAAATAACGATTTTTATAGGGAGCGCTTGTGACTCTTATGCTTACGTCATATCGCTAGTCTCTTTGCCGTCCTAAGGGCCCGTCGAGTTTGCTTTATGTCGTTAGTATCAGGGTTGCCAGACTTGGCTCTTTTTAAAAGCCAAACTCTCCCAAATAATAGACTACTTCTTTGGTTCTTTTTCGGCTCCAACGGACTTCAGGTCAAAATTGATTAATATGCTTCACAGAAAGTACTTAGATTTTAAAAAAAAAACAACACTTCTTGGTATATCAAGTGATCCGATTAATTGTCCGATGAAAACGAATTAAAGAACGATCTCTGTTTCCATTTAACAATTATTTCTTATTACGTCGTTCTATTGTAGAAAAGTTTACAATTATTAAACATAATAATAAAATAAATCCTAAATCCAATACGTAGGCAGTACATAGTATATTTCTTGTCATATGCGTTTAAATTTGATCCCAGAACACCCTTTCCGGACATGGTTTGGGCTGTTTTTCGTATGTAGTTTAGCTCCGGCTTGCAAAGAAAAACCCCAAAAAACTGGCAACCCGGGTTCGTATCGTCGGCTGATTTCAATGTTCACACACTTTTAGAGCACCAGACATTACATTTACATTCAACCTTGGGAGATTTCGGCTGACGCTGGTGTAGAATGGCTGGGAGTGGCGCTCACCACGGACCGAGGCCATGGGCATTGACGTGCTATGAATGGCACCGTAACTCTAAAGAGCCAGTAGGGAACACGAAAACTGCTTGAATTTAAGTTGAAGGGGGGATGGACGAGTTAGAACTGACCTCATTGATATCTAAGAACATTCTTACTCCTGGAAATGTTTGAATGTAGAGTTATATTCGATACCGAATACGAAGGCCGTGTCTACGAAAGAATTCAGCGTTTGCAGCGTCTTCGACACGTTCAGTAGAGCTCTTTCAAAGATTGAAGGCATTTTATTTCATCATAAGCATAGTCCAAGTTTTCTCTGGTTAAACGGTTTTTCTGTTATTGCAGTGAATTTTAATGACTTAAAGGTGTCTTTGTCACAATTTCATTGTCGCTTTCAGATTAGATAGGACGGATATCTTTTTATTGTCCTGACGGATATTGACTGGTGCTTCTTTATTCATGATGTCGGAATGATAAATCACACGATTTAAAACTGATGATCTTAGGTGCTCTGAGCACTGCAATAACGGTGTGAAGGAATATATTCAAAACTGGCGAACGTTGGTGAGCTTTTTGTAAACAAAGAACATCCATGTTGTACCCGGATACCCATCACCATACAACTGCGAGCAGAATCAATATTGCCCTTCTTCTTTTCTCCATTCTTATTCTAATTATTTCCTTCCCCCATTCGTTCTCCTCCCCCCCCCCCCNCCAAACAAAAGTTCCTTTTCCCTGCTTGATTTCATTCCACTCCACTCTTAATTTTAGTAAGTCCTGAAATGGAATCTGGGACGCCTGTTTAACCTTGGCGTGCAGAGTAGTTCAGGGCAGGTTGAATTTGAAGGAGTTATTGGAGTTTTGAGTGATTACATGCTTTACTGAACTCTTTTGGTGAATGAGTGAATGGTGGCAGGCCTGAGCGAGTGGTCTTTCACTTTCACCTCTCTCTCTCTCTCTCTCTCTCTCTCTCTCTCTCTCTCTCTCCCTCTCTCTCTGGTCAGGATGAAAAATCATAGTGCCAATGAAAAATTGGGACTCGCAAAGAAGGCAAGAAAGTTCTGGAAAAGCACAGTGAAGAAAACAACTGCATCTGTCTGTCTCTCTTTCCCCCCTCTCTCCAGGAAAAAGAATCGTGGTGCAAGGGGAATACTGGATCCGCAGAGTAGACTTGGAAATTGTGGAAAAGCACAGTAAATAAAACGACATGGCATGACATGACATGACATGACATGACAGACAGACACAGACAGACAGACAGACACACACACACACACACACTCTCTCTCTCTCTCTCTCTCTCACTCCCTCCCTCTCTCCCTCTCTCTCTGTGTCTTTCTTTCTCTTTCACTCTCTTCATCCTCCCCCTCTCTCTCCAAGAAAGACCGTGATGCTAGGAATACTGGATCCGCAGAATAGACTTGCGAATTGTGGAAAAGCACAATGAAACAAAACGACATGAAACTAACTCTCTCTCTCTCTCTCTCTCTCTCTCTCTCTCTCTCTCTCTCTCTCTCTCCCTCCTCCTCCCTCACTCCCTCCCTCCCCCTCGAACTGATCAGAATAAAGAATCATCGTGCAATGGGAAATTTGGACACGCAGAGTAGACTAGAATAAGGAAGTTCGGGAAAAGGACATTGAAACACGAACAAAAACAGCCAGAAACTTGGTCGACCCCACGTCGAAACGGGGGTTCACTTTTACTTTGTACTTTTATCGCGTCCCCTTACGCACGCGCTGTTATGTCCCCTTGTTTGTGACGTCAGGGCACTTGGTCGTGCAGCAGCGGTGTAGTGTTACAGACCACGTCATGGCTTTCACTTCTGCGGACGGGCATTTTGATCTAGGGCTGTTCGTGCCTTAGTCCCCATTTCCAAATGTTTTACTATTCCAAGTCCTGTCATGTACTCAAGATTCACGACTATATCGTTTATGGTCGATACCTTTTATACACTGCAAAGATTCAACGAGGTACACAGTTCATGCGCCCTCTTGGAGTTTCAGGACCTCCTGAAATTCTCCGTGAATTTTTTTGGGACCAAAATGCCTTAGAAATCCTCTTTCTAGAATCTTTTGCTTAGTTGTTGCTTTTCAAAAATCTATTTTTTTTTCTTTTGATGACATGGCCAACTTAAGTTTTTAAAAATCCATCTTCGTGAGCGAGCCTTAACACCTGGAAAAGCCCGACAATATTCTGAACTTGTCCTGGAAAAATGATCTCCAAATCTGGGCAGGAACCTTGAATGTAGGTCTAACTTGAGTTTCAGTGGTCAAAGATCAAAAGAACGCGAAAGTCTGAGTGTGGTGCGATTGTAAACAAATATGTTCGTTTATATTTCAGTGTGAAAGCAGTCATGAAGCTTTATAAAAGTGCAAGCAAATTTAAATTGTAAAACTAAATGTGTTTGTGTACTAATTAAATGCGATCAACCAAAATTGAATAAAAGGGCATTGTGGATAGTATCGACTACTCCGGCTGTGGTAGTGAGTGGACGTGAAGAGTACCAGTATCAAGAGTATTCAGTATCAATATCGATTGATGGCGCAGTCCTGTTTTGATCCATTTAAAGCGAGAAGTGTCTTTGAAATTCTACAGTGTTCCGGTCATTCATCGGCAGTAGGGAATTCTTATCTCGTTTATCACGCTGTGCACTATTATTTCCAGCTCGCGGGGATAATGTGTCGTCTGCTCCGGCGAGTACTTTATTACTAGAGAACTAAAGGCAAGAATTATCGCATTTTTGGCCATGTAACTACGCAGACGATGTAGTCAGACTACTATTAATTCCCTCCCCTTTCCTTTCCGAACTCCCCATTCGATGTTGTTCCACCCGGTGGCGAATACATCAACTTGGGAGTCCGGTGGTTGGAGAGAGGGTTTGGGTGAGGTGTACTTGCATGGGCGTAGAATGACTCGAGGCGGATCGATTCGCGACAAGGATAGGGAGGATCGAGAGGGAAATGAGTGTAATGGTGAGGGTAGAGCTTCAGTTTCACAAATTTATTTCCAATGTAGCAATGATACAAAGTATGGACATATTATAGCTACCATTGGATAGTACATAGGCAGACAAATGGACAGACAATCAGACAAATGGATAGACAGTGAGAATAAAATGATCATTCAGAAAAATAGACAATCGGACAGATAAATAAACATATCAGCATTCTAACAGGATACATATTAATTTAAGCATACATAGATCAAATACATAAATACTGATGCTAACGGTTTGGGGCGCTCACTTTGGAATTCATGTAGACTATTATTTTAACATTTGTCAAGAAGCCCCCTCTGTCAAGTTAAAAAAAAAAATAACCATATGGCTCTGACAGATTTTACGATGTTTTGCATTGTTTGGAGACATTTTGACTCAATCAGATTATACTTTTGGAAGCTAGGATTAGTAAATTCACATATTACTTCTCAATTCATATAATTTACCTTTGTATATTGTACTTTTTATATCGAAATTCGTCACAAATATCATTTTTCTGTAAGCCACAAAGCGTTTCCTGCCGCGCCCTTCTCCCCCGCCCTCATCCATAAGTTATTTAAGTTGCACCTTTCACACTACAAGCATAGGACCATAGGACCACATAATAATATAAAGGTGTTTGGCCTCATGCACACCACGAACCACATTCTAACAATAGCAACAACGACAACAACAACATTAATAACAGCAACAAACTCTTTGTTTTTATCATTTTCTAATTGTGTTGGTCGAAGCGGTGTTTCCTTTGGAAATATTTCAAATAAAAGGGAAATAATGCTATTTTTTTTTCTTATTGTGTTTCATCATTATGGTGTTCTTTCCAAGGAAATCTAATAAATTGATCCGCGCTTTACTCTAGAGATATCCTGGCGCCGCCAGCTAATATTCATTTAATATTCTATTCATTAGTGTACGAGTGTGAATGTGTGAATGCGAGAGAAGAGACAAGAAAGAGTATTACAAATGATAGCGGAGTAGGATGGATTGATGCGTTCTAATGAATTTATAAACAGGATGTCTATTGAGTTTATTGATTGCTCATTAGCGGTATAATTTTGTTTGAGCTGAATAAAATTAGTTATTGTTACGTCAGATGATTGGCAGATTGCCCATCTCATTTCAATGAGTTTTTCAGGTGAGGAAAACAAGTGTTTTAATTTGAGTTAGGCAGTTTTATTACTCTGGAGTCGTAGTGGGATTAGGACGTAGGCTAATACAGTAGGACATAAGCTAATAAAGAAGGACATTGGATCCAGGCTAATGCAGTAATAGGACGTAGGACCAAGGCCAATACAATAGGACATAAACTAATACAGTAGGCTAATACAGTAGGACATAAGATAATACAGTAGAACATAAGCTAAAACAGTAGGACATAGAACCTAGGCTAAAACAGTAGGACATAGAATCCAGGCTAATGGAGTAGTAGGAAGGACCTAGGCTAATACAGTGGGATATAGGACCTAGGATAATTTAGTATGACATAAGCTAGGATAATATAGTATGACATAAGCTAATTCAGTAGGCTAAAACAGTAGGACATAGGACTTAGGTTAATGCAGTAAAACTGGGACGTACGCTAAGTCATCAGGGAGAGAGAAGAAAATTCCCAAATAGGCAAGAGCGGGATCAGGTGGGGGGGNNGGGGGGGGGGGGGATCTTTTCTGGACGGCAAGTTCAAGGGCGACGTGAGAGAGAGCTGAAAGGGAGAAGGAGAAAGAGAAAATAGCCAGAAGGTTATTAAATTAAATAGACTGAAACAAAGGAGAATAACAAGGACTGAAAGGCAAATGTGTTGCTGTGTTTATTTTCCTAAGTCCGTTCTTGTGTCTGGTTGTCTATCCATTTGTCTCCGTGCGTAAGATCCAACGTTTGCTGTAATATGTCCATATTTTGTAACATTGTTACGTTGGAAATTAACCTGTAAAACTGAAAAAAAAAATACAACAAACTTATAGAAAAACTGAGACGAGTTAAGAGGCGGTGGGAAACGTCAAAGTTTACTTCGCCTCTGGGTGCAAGATACCCTCAGTTCGCCAGTGGAAGCAGGATCATCGATAGTTTTAAAATAATCGAGCATCCGTCATCATTAGGAAGTGGAATGTCCCTCCACTGTGAACTGAAAAGTTGGAAAGGAAAAAACCCTGTGAAACAACACTTTAGCTGAAGAAAGATGAGGTCTCTTGGGTCAGACGGCCGGCCTTACCATCAGTTAAGTGCTGGACGCAAAAGGGCATGTGAGGAAAGTGGAGTCTACAGGGAAATAGTTCGAGAACAAAAGTACATTTTAAAATCGATACAAAAGTTCGCTGAGCAGGCGCAAAAGTGCATTTTGATAGGAGTAGTGGTTCATTTTCCCGAAAAGAAAAAAATAAAACAACTAACTCACTCTCGAACCACACTCAGGGCGAAGAGGCCTTCCTGCCGTTTTCTGCTGTTTGGGGAACAATTGTGAACACACTATTAATGAAGAGGCTTGTGCTTGCATATAAGTATTTTCTGGGATATCGTAGAGAATTTTCTAAAGTTTCAAAGCGATGTTAATTAAACAGTAATATCGGGAATGCCTTGAAATTAACACAGATAAAAAGAACAAAATGCTCCTAGCGTAAGCTACCGTCGCCAGCCGGTGATCACGACATGTTCTCATGTATTGTTCTTTACGCATACTAATATCAGAGCGCTGATTTGCATTTCTTCGCCTGATGTGGAGTGCCAAATTTCGCAGGATAGGACCAAGTATCTTTGGCATCCCAGCGGGTTAGATTTTATTGCATGGACATATAAAATAGATATACTCTTGATGTTTAAAGTTAGATTGAACAACAGGAGCGCCACCTAGCGGATTCAGGGGAGTTGATTTCTGGAAAACGATCCACAGACTTTTTCGAAAAGCCAAAGTCAGGGGAGTCAATTTCAATAAAATGATCCATGGACCTTTTCGAGAAGCTAAACGGAGCATGAAATGAAATGGCTGTGCTTTGTGGACTACCAAGTTGTACTTTATCTTAAGCTTTCCATGTGGCTAAATTAGGTCAGCTGGCCTAGTATAGCTACGAGGAAAGCACTTTTCGCCCACTTTTCTTTACTTCACATCTCTGTTTTCCAATCACAACGCATTTTGTTTCAGTAATTCACGTTTTTGAGTTTCAACAGCGTTGCAAATGCAGGATTGGCTGGCTGACTCGGATCGGTGAATTACAGAAAGCAAAGGGATTTACTTTTGCCGTACTCATATGCATGCAAAATACGTGGAAGTCCAGTCGACTCTGCTTATAACCGCAATCTCCTTAACGGCACATGTTTTTTTTTTTCTCTTCTGAAAATAACACTATTTTCTTTTCAAGGGAGACTCTCCAAATAAAGACAAAACAACAACAACAACAACAACAACAAAAAAACAACAACGGCAAACCATCTTCTGGTTCATTTAGATTTTTACCTGAGGGAAGGCTGAATAAGAAGATTTCATTTTAACTACAAATTCGGAATAAAAATATGAGCACTAACATTGATATATTATGTCCTGGTGTTATGATTGCTCCGATCTTTTCTGGGTGAAAAATTGCTGGCTTTTTGCAATCACTTTAACAAAATTTAAAAGAATTATAATTCAAGCATTAAAATGTTGTGACAGTACAATAAAATAAAATCAAAGCAAAGTATGTATGTGTGTGGCAAGGGCAGAGAAAGAATACATAGAAAAACATTGAATTGAAAATATACACAAAAATGCACGCGAAAAAATAGTTTAAAAGCCAAAAGATTTTTAGATGTTCGTAACATTAAATACAAATACACTAAAATCCAAAAAACGAATATAACAATAATATATAGTGAAAGATGACAATAGCTGCAATACTTTTTGAGGTATTTTAGTTTCAGTGCAATATAGATGCTGAAAAGGTAGTTCGGTGAGAAAAAGAAAGGGAAGGTGGGAGGGGAGAAAAAGAAAGGAATGGTGGGAGGGGAGAAAAAGAAAGGGAAGGTGGGAAGGGAGAAAAAGAAAGGAATGGTGGGAGGGGAGAAAAAGAAAGGAATGGTGGGAGGGGAGAAAAAGAAAGGAATGGTGATAAGGGAGAAAAAGAAAGGAAAGGTGGGAGGGGAGAAAAAGACGCAAAAGAAATAGTACCAGACAATGTCTCCAGAGCGATGCGCGCTTTACCACATTGATCGTTGGAAAGTGAGATGTCAGTGATGGATAGAGTTGGTGTTCTTGTTGCTACGACCTACCAAGGATGATGCTCAGAAGCATGTGATTTTGCAGGAGTTGCCGGAGATATTTCAAACAGATTTGTACCAGATATACATTTATAAGCCCATTTTCATGATTAAACATTTATTAAAGTGCCATTTTAGCACAGAAGCACAAAATTGATTGGCGAAGCAAATTCAAGCATTTTCGAGTAGCTTCCCCTTAAGACAGAGATTCCCAACGTAGGACAGGCTTGCCCCTACGGTATAGCCTACCACGTAAATTCCAAGGCACTTGCAAAGAGTGGGCTATGGTGAACAAAATATTAGTTACTGTGTGAAGTATTACCTGGACCTGCCACTGGATTATCAAAACTCACAGTTGTTTTTTTTGTTTTTTTTTTGCATTTTGTTAACCTAAACGCAGATTTGGTTATCCAGAGATACCAAATTCATTTTGTATGAATTCAGAGACAGGAATATACACAGCTGCTAACTGGTCTTTTTACACTAATTTACAGTCAATATGTGACTCTTAAAGGCCACATCTGAGTAAATTCAGTCAAGAAATGAACCCCCACGGACCGATCACAAAGGAATTTTAAAAAAACCAACAAAACTTATTTCTTTGTAGGATATGTATTATTAGCTAGGAGTAGTTTATGACATGACAGCTGCTGCAGAGAGATGTGGGTGATGGATAGAAGGTCATGGAGGGTGGTGGACAGACAGACCAGGGAAGTAAGGAAAAGTAAGAGAACGAAGAGGTGAATCTGTGTGTGGAACTGTTTTCGTTCAGCTTTTATCAGGGTTGGTAACTTTGTCGACGTTCATACTGTCTGCCTGACAGCTGATAAGAGAATAGGATTAGGAATAGTGCCACAGTGTTGAATCAAACATGCAGCCCCAGTATTTTTACTACCCACCTCATCCTCCTTTCTGTCTTTCTTTCACTCTCACGCACTCACTGACAAGGCCAACACTGCCGCAGTAGTTGAGTACATTAAGCATGCTATCTCCTGGAAAAAATATTGAAATCTCCTGGAATTCTCCTATAAAATGGTATCCAACTTGGAGCCTGAACTCAGCCACCACCTCTCGCCTCCAAACTGGACATTTGGTAGCAGTGGTATGAACATCTATACACACATTTTCTTTCATTTTTATCCATGTTCAAGTCCAACTTTATTCTTTCGAATCTTCAGATTTTTTTTGTACCTTCAGTAAATATGCCCTTTTGAATTCAAAAATTAAAAAAAAAAAAAAACGACGAAAATCATACCTTTCGTTGATTGGGGTCTTATCGTCAAAACAATATGAACAGATTACAACTACATGCCTTATGTTTTCGTTTCAGACTCTTCCAAAAAACTGAAGGATGTTTTGGAGGAGTTCAATGGAGATGGTATCCTCAGCAAATATAATCCAGAAGAGGTTTGTAGCACACTTTGTTCATGTTGATGTGTAATACACTTTGTCCGTGTTGATGTGTAGCATTTTAATGGACAGCAATGAAGCTTACAGAGAACTGCAGTTGAAATCAACCATTTTTTATTAGCACAAGCAAACCAAATGCATCATAAAATGTTTTATACATTGATATTTTAGCTCATTACTAAATTCAGATTTTTCTCCAGAAATGGCTTAAAATTCTTAGCAATATGATCATATCTGCGGAATGTTACAATATTGCTCAACCTAGTTGGCTTACCTCAGTGTTATTTGGATGTTTTGATTACACCAAACTGTCAGACAGATACAGAGAGAGAGAGAGAGAGAGAGAGTAAATAAGGTAAATGAAATTAAGAGATTGAAACAAATGCTTTGCACTATCACACTTTCAGTCTTAAATTTGTTGATCGAGAGGTGGGCAATGAGTAAGCTGTCATATTTTCAAAACATGGATTTTCCAGTAGCAGTGTTTGGCAAGTCTAAAGTTTAAAGAAAAAAAAAGAAATGATTTCACCAGTCAATCACAGACAGGAGGTTTGTGTGTGTGTGAGAGAGAGAGAGAGAGAGAGAGAGAGAGAGAGAGAGAGAGAGAGAGAATAAGTTTTGGAAATGTAACTCAGCTTAAGCACACTTTCAGTTTTGAATTTGTTGAGTGTGAAGTGAAATCATATTTTCAAGATTTGATTATCTAATCACTATTGTTTGGCAGGACAGTTAAGAATGGAGGGGAAAAACAAAACAAAAAACAACAATCAGTCAGTCACAGACATGTATAGAGTATAAATAATGTAAATGCAATTCAGAGACTTAATGAAGCTGAAGAACACTTTGCCTAATCATATTTGCTGTCTTGAATTTGCTGGTTGAGGAATGGCCACTTGGAGAATTTGATACGTAGGCTATGTATTTCAAATGCTGATTTTTTCATTTTGCTGTTGTTTGGCAAGTCAGTAAAGAAGACGGGGAAAAAAAAAAAAACTCTTTCAACCTGTGATGAAAAACTAATTCTGTGTTCACTCCTGCTCTTTCTACCATCAGCCCATTGACTATGCTGGTTTCAAGTTGTTCATGGAGACCTACCTGGAGGCTGAGATCCCTGAGGACTTGTGCAAGCATCTCTTCCTTTCCTTCATGAAGAAGGCAGCAGCAGCTGGGGCCACTGCAGCCCTATCTGCATCTGGTAAGGATTTCAACGTGAAGGACATGGCAGTGGTTGCGTCTCAAACTATCTGTGCCCCATTGTCCACTGAACTTCATTTTGACAGCAAAGGTTCGTCTTCAACTTCGGGGGACAAGGACAGTGGAGGCAAGCACCACAACGTCCTGGCGGAGAAGCTGCATGGACTTACAGAGAAGCTGCATGGGCTGGGTCACTCGCGGTCAGACAGCAGTGCAGGGGAGACTGGCAAGAGGAGCCGGGCAGGTAGATACAAGAAGGGTCTTTTGGTGTCTGTGGGTTTGTGGAACTCAAAAAAAAGGAGAACCTGTTGCAACTTTCATCTGTCTTTGTGCAAAGATGGGCATGTTGCAGAAGGTTCTCATAATAGTTTTCCATACCAACACAGCAGGGAAATAGTCTCCAAATATGTGGATTCATGAGGGTATAATTTTATAAAATAAGTGCATCATTCTAATGTAAAGAGATACGCAGAGATAGAGATCAGCTGCTGTTGAATGATGGTTTCAAAGTTCCTTTCATGCCAAAAAATTTGGGTTTGACCTTTTTTATGAACACCTCCTTCTCTATCATAATTTCTCAGACTGGAGAATGTGTATCCTATGTCTAAATTTGAAAGATCATCCTTTTTTTCCCTTTTTTTTTTTGACTCTAGTAAGAATGTCTGAGGATTTTTGAGGGGAGAGGGAAGAAGAGAGGATGAAAAGGCCTTATGAGTTCAATAGAAAAACACCTTGTTAATCACCAAAGTGACATGGATTTCCGGTTGTGTGAAAACAGTTAAGGCAAAACACTCATGTACAGAGGTCTGCAGAACAAGCTTCCTTCAGGAGCAGAGTTTTGGCATAAGATTAAAGAAAATACTTAAAACTTCCTGTCTTTAATTTTTCTTGGGGTAATCTTTTGGCTTAATTTCTGCTTATTATTACTTGTCTAACGATAGAAGGAACTATTATTTTAGCTTAAAGATTTCTGAGAATATTTCCTTTCATTGCTTTCTCTCCCTCCTCTCTTTTGGAATTGTTTTTATTTCGGTTCATTTTGAGTCTGGGAATATATCGTCTTAACACCAGAACCATTTCCTTCCTAAAATAAAAAGTTGATGGGTAATCATTTCACTGCTTGTGCTGTTGTGGTATGGAAAATGAACATCAAGACTGGAATGCCCCTGTACATCTGTTGTTCCTGCGTTTATGAAGTGGGAAATGTGCTGTACATTTTGCTTGGGTATTATAATTACCATCTCAGAGAAATGCCCTGTGTGTCTTTAGTTAAAATTCTGTAGCCTTCCTTGCCTACCAGAATGTGGAGAAACTTTTCAGCCCTGATTTTCTTTTTTTTTTTTTAAATTGCTTTGCCCATTTCGGAGTGCAGTTCAGAGCACTAGATCAACAACAAGCTCTTATAGGGAACAAATCTGAGTAGAGCTAGTCCCTTGCCATTGTCTGGGAGCTCCTAATTTTATTAAGAACATAAAATATTTCTGTGGCACTATGGAGAAAAAAAAACATGGGTCATGAAAATCAGATGCTTTACCCTTGCTGCACTGTATCAAACTGAAACAGGAATAAGGAATTCACAGAAAAGAAGAAAATGTAATTTGTGAACGGTTAGAGTGGGCACACTACCTGATCTTATTGGGATTGGTGGAAAATTAGATTTGTTCAAATTTGTTCCCAACCCTCTGCTCTTCCATCTAACTCAGAAAAGTTTTGTTTTTGTAGGACAGAAAAAAATTAAAATAAGATCTCAAATGAATGTTTCCTGCCTTTTCTCTATGTTTTTAATAACGCGTGAATTCCCCTTCTTCTTCTATAATGGTAATGGGCAAACGTGACCTAGACCGCCTTAGCTGGATTTTTTTTTAGGGGGGAGTGGGCTGCTGAAGTTTGTGCTTTGAATGCCACCTTTAAAGGACAAAAGAAATTTTACCTTAAACTTCATTCATCTTTCATGTTCTTTCATGGCCCAACAGACTAGTTTGTCTTTTATCACTGATGAAGAGAAAAGTGTAACCTTGACCTATCTTTACATCTTGATCTCATGGCACTGGAAATCAGTTTGCAGGGACAGTCCTGCTTGCACCCAAAAGATATCCGGGAATGGCCTTGACATTGTAATCTCATTGGTTACATCTTCTGCAGAAGTTGAATAAGAGCAAAATTATATAGTACCGTAAATCCAAGTCACATTTTGGCACATTACTAAAGTTCAAAGTCCTTCAGAATTGGGTGGTACATGCTTCTCCTGTAAAGTGATGAGGTCTATTAAATAAATATTCTTAATAATAACTTCTTAAAATCGTGAAAAATTCTATGGGTATTTTTTTTTTGGGGAAGTTTTCTCCCATTCTTTCAAGTTTTCAGAAATTTTCTCATGATAATTAGTGACACTGACATCCTCTAAGTCCATTTTTGGCCAGCAATGAAAGGTCATAAGGTGGTACCTGTTCTAGCTCTCAAACCTCTATCAGTATGTCACTGCTGGGAAACCTTGAATTAGGATTAAAATTGGCTAGACATAGACCTCTGGGTAGGTCATGGGATCCCACTGATCAAACTTCCAAGAGTGGTAGTAGATGATCTGGGTGTTACATTGTGAAGAAATTTATAGAAAAAGAGAAAGAGATGGAGAGGGAATGTGGAGAAGGAGAGAGAGGAGTAGAGAGAGAGAGAGACACACACACTAGATACAGAGAGAGAACAACCCCATACTTTTGTTTTCAAGCTCAATAATTGGATGGAGGTATCAACTTTTTCTTACAAAATGACCTGGGTTTTCCCCGTAAGAAATTGGAAGAAAATAAGGCTATGATGCTGCCCTATTTCTGTAATTGGTCTTGCTGGGCAACGGCTTAAAAAATGAAACAATCCAAGAAAAACAAACTTATCTTAAGGGTTCTTTGTTGGTTTAAGGGCTTTCTTGAGAATTTAAAAGTTAGGATGGATTTCTGTTGTTGCCCCGATTATTTTGTTTTGTCACGGCTGGATTTTGAGTATGATATTTTAATTGCATGTTTGCATGCCAGATTTATGACTGAGATTTTTTTCCTCCCATTTGTTTTGAATGCATGCTTCCATTTGATTTTTACTTTGAAAACCAAAGACCCTGCTAATATTGTTGACATAGATTTTGGCCTTTAATCCTTATTATTTTGCTTCCGAAATACAGGTGTTAAAATGAAGAAGCTTGCATCAGAAAATGCCCCAGAAATTGATGCAAAGTTCATTGACAATGTAATTAGTCATTTGAAATGGGTGATGAAGTTGTTTCTTTTCAATTCCTAATACTTGTGCTCAGGGGTGACTGTGTAATTAGATTTGTTGCATACCTTGCAGGTGAAATATCGACCATGGTGACATAATAATATATCATATTCCACCTAATTTAATCCCGTCACGATGTCATATATTTTCAAGTGCTGATGTCACAGATTATCAAGAGCTCACAAGCTTGTATGTCGATTTGTTGGAGTTGGATTGCATGGTGCTTCAGCATGATTTACGCCCTTGTACATAGGAAGAATTTGTTACATAGGAATTAAAACATGTGGATACAGCGGTTATGACACTTGCATGCAACATCTGGGACATACATGTAATCCACTTGCGGTTTTGGACCTAGGTTTAAGATGTACATGCAGTGAAAGGATCAAAGAGAACTATGTGACCTGAAATGTCAAATTGGACAGTATGAATTGTAAATTGACAGCAGTGCTATCATCAATCATTGATGAAATTCTGTTTGTATTGGGTAAAGTTTATTACATTACAAAGAATTAAAAAGGGTCAACTTCAGCAAAATCAGTGCTCCGGAATGCCTCATTTCAAATGACTCTTTACAGCCAATGTCATCTAGGGGTCTTATGCAGTGTGATTCATTTTCATAAAATATTAGCATGTTTGTATAGTATTTATTTCTGCTGCATGTGTTGTGTACTTTTGATTTCATAGATTGGAAATATACCTGAATTAAGTTGTTTTGGTTTCAGTCCTTGATTGGAATTTATTGCATGTACTAGTGATATTGTTTTTTATTTATATCTGACTTTCTCTATGTTATGGTAAGTTCTTATTTGTAGATGTTATCACTATTTGCATTGTCTTTCATCCATATTTGGAAGTGTGGGCGGGGGAAAGGGGGGCGTGGCAGTATTGGAGATGCATTGTTGATGCAGTGATAATGAGAAACTTTATACATAGGACAGTATTTGTAATGAAAATTCAGGATGGATGGAGCATGTGCTGGATTTCTGGATTTTTAAGATCTTTTGAACGTATCATCAGACATGTACAACACTAAACTAGCAAAGGAAATAGAGGAGGACATAAGGATTTTTGCATTGAAGCAACACAAAGTCCTTGCATCCTCTTGCAAGGTCCTTTTCTGAAAAGATGTCCTTTTCTTCATTTTTGAAGTGACAGTGATATAGGTAGAAAGCTAGGAACTTCAAGAGTTAACCATCACAGAGTAAAATTTTGGGAGCAGAGTGTAAAGTTTTCAGTAGATCTCTGTAGTATGTGTGTGGTTGCTGTGAGATAACAGATGTGTGAAACAGAGAGACTGCTTTGGATGTTATTTTGTAGAAAAATGTGTTGATGTGGTAACATTTGCAGGTTTTGTTAGAATTTTTTTTTTTTTTTCTGTCAAGTATTTTAGGAATTGTTTATTGTAACTATAATATAATTTTGTACATCTGTATTTATTTTGCTCCCAGAAAATGTTTCCATTTTATGTCCAGGAATTTAGATAGTGTGTAGTTTCAGTCATAGCCTTGATTGAAATTGAAAGTTTTACTTATTTTCCTATATTGTGTATAGACCTTCCTAATGTACATGTAAAACTTTTTTTTTTGTTTGTGTGTGTGAGTAAGAGAGAGAGAGAAAGAGAGAGAGAGAGAGAGAGAGAAAGAGTGAGTGAGTGAGTGTGAGTGAGTGAGTGAGTGAGTGAGTGAGTGAGTGAGTGAGTGAGTGAGTGAGTGAGTGAGAGAGAGAGAGAGAGAAAGTGTGAGAGTGAGTGAGTGAGTGAGAGAGAGAGAGACAGAGAGAGATACAGTGTGAGAAAGAGAGAGAGAGAGACAGACAGACAGTGATTGTAGCAGGCATCTTGATATCACTGGCATTTTGTGAGGCAAATAGATAGGGCACAATAGGGAAAAACATACCTCTGTGTTTTCAAGACCGTGGAATTTGATGATAGTTTCATGCTGGCATTAAGATCCATAATTTTATAGTCATGTAGCTGGCTGCACCAAAGAGCTCTTGTTGAAAATCTTATGGTTCCATGTAAGTTTGTTTGGAAGATCCTCCAGAAACCATTGAATGTTTGAAAAAGCTACTTGCTAACCTGCTTTCCATGATTTCTTACATATCTCATGTTTTCAAATTCTGTAATGCAAAAGGGGCCTGAAAATGTGTACATGCAATTATAGGATACTCACTGGTCAAAAGCAAACTGATTGCTGTAGAAACAGCAACTAAGCCATAGCGGCTTATCTTATTTGCTCATACATTTTATTTATCAAAATACAGGTAAAGAAATCCAGCCTGTTTCACATTTTCAGAACCTTTCTGTGACTTTTGTGCTAAAATTTCTCTCTGTGTTTTCAAGTGAGAAGAATCATAACCATACTGATGTAGCTCATTGTTTCATATCCAGAGAGACTAGACAAAGTCCCATTAAAATTTGTAGGTCTCTTTTTGTTGGTTTTGATTTCCATTTACATTCTTTATTTCATAGCATTGGTGTGACCACAGCCTTTGCTTGACTATGTGGATCTATATTGGTCAACTGTTACTATGCTAGCCCCCATCTGTGCTCTGCATACCTAATACCCGTTCATGAATACTGAATGTGCAAAAACCCTTCACCTGTCTCTTCATCCTGATCAATTTTTCTGCAAAATGATGTCCACATGGGTGCAAATTTTCCAGTATGCTAGACTTCTGCATTTGTGAAACTGATTAAACATCAAACTATTTTTCCCTCTAGTTCAAGCTGGTGGATTATAATTACTTATTGTGTACAGAATGCTTATGTGTGTGACTATTTATTACAGAAAATTGCATTTGCTCACATTACATGATCCTTTCAACCAATCAGCATGTGTAAATTTGGGGGTTTGTCAGTTTCTGGACTTAATGAAATTTGCTGGACTTTTTGGATTAGACCCCTACATCTAATCACCAGCACAGGCCCTTTGGAGAAATCTTGCATAAACATAAATCTTTGATCATACACAGGCTCTCTGATATGGGCACAGCTTGCATTTCACTGTTTTACTCCCTTTATGAACTGTAATTCAGGATGCCCTGCTTAGAGCTTGGTTTATGATTAAGAGCTGAATTAAGATAGAGAAAGAAAGAAGAGAGAGTTCCTAGACAACATATCTAGGACTGTCCCAAATTTGCTTTTGTACTCCTGCACCTAACCCTGCCCCTAACCCTAGACTAAGCTCTAGGCATGAGTGCCCTGGGATGATGCCTAAAAAATTTGCGGGAGTTCCGGGTTCAGCAAGACTTCAGTGCAGTGCCGTGTGTAGCTATTCAACCCTCTATTGTTACTTAATTTGTCATTGTTCATCAGCTGCCATAACATTGGAATTTGCTGACGAAGATGAAAGTCAGTCTATGGAAACCATTGAATTGACTTGGGATAACTCTGCTGTTTGCTTGATGTTTTCTTCCTTTTCATCCTCTTTTTTTTTTTTAAGTATAAAGTTCAACACCTTTTTTTTTAAATGAAAAGTTTACTCAGATCTTATAACTGACACTATCATTTTTGTATGCTTGCATGTAGCGTCTGAATCTGTCGTTTTTAGGGAATCTCAGAAGTGTTACCGTTCTCCCAGAAATGGTTTGGTTTACTCGGCTTCTCATGCTGCCAGGATACATTCACTGATTCAGCTGGATGGGTCTTTTGCGTGTGGCTATTTGTAAATTTGTTTGCTGTTGAATTTTCATTTGTACCCTTTCTGTGACTAATTGTATCTTCATTACTCGCATTTATGGAGTTAATGGTATACATCTGAACTCTTTCAGCATCCTTTATTTTGGTGTCCTGAATAATCTATGGGAGTTCCATGTTCATTATGAATACTTAAGTGTAGGGAAGACCTGTCATACTTGCTTGGTAAGGGAGAATTTATCAGAAAGTACATCTTGTCCATGCCATAATCAGACGTCACTAGTATTTTGAAATAATAATAATGATGATAAATATTTTGCGGCTCGCACCTGGGCTATATCCACTTTTGTTATTTTTCATTGATATTAAGCCCAACACATAGAGCTACTCATAACTTTTTCAGTTCCCTTGGGAGCACACAATATCACCCACCATTTTACTGGTGCTGATCACAAACATTCAAACAATATCAGTCACTGTCAACAGCTAGATGCTCTGTTTGTTGACTGATGTACTGAGGAAAATATGAATGAAATGCTCTCCCATGGCCATATTTTGCATGGCTGTGGGAGGAATTAAATCCATAACCTTTTGATTTTGAGTCCCAACGTTTCGACTATTTGACCATGCTACTCCATAAGTGATGAACTTAGTGACAAGTTTTGATCATGCCATGGACAACATAATTGTTTGAATTTTCTTAAAAGCTGCCTGAAATACGTGTTTTATATATTTTTTTAAAAATCTTGATTTGGACATGACTGTGTTTACACAACTGCTCTGAATCCTTTTAAGCCTTGCATAAGTATTGAAATCTTGGTAATCAGTTTACGTGAATATCTCATCCTTTTGCATTAAGGTATAGGGAACGTGGTGTCAGGATTTGGTTGGGTTGGTGGAATAGGTTGTTTAGGGCCTGGGTGCTGAAATAGTTTTTGAGTTCATTGCATGTTGCTTGTATTTGTCATTGAATTTATACTGCTGTTACTTCTTTGCCTGTTGTCAGTCCTTCTATTGCTTTAAGAGTTAGTCATCCCAACCAGATAGATTTATTAGTAGCTTAGCTAGAGAAATTAAGAAGTACATCTTAACATTTGCAGTGAAGTATGAGGTTGAGAATAATCTGAATTGTTGATTTGCTTAGAAAGTTGCCTCTTCAGTTTGACTAGCCTTTTGTTTAGGTTTGCTTAATGCAAAAGAAGATATTGAAATATCTTTAAATGAGCAACACAGTTTCCTTGCCAAGATCATCAAGATTCAAGTGTGTCACATTACATTCTTCACTGTATTTATACATTGTCAACAGAACACTTACTTTGAAAATTTAATATGTATTTGCTCCAGGCTCAACATCAGCTGCCAGTCATCCGTCTGTGGCTGTGGCAGCTGCTTCCTCATTGGACAAAAATCATCCAGATGACTCCACCCCTCCTGATGTGTCCAATCACTCACGATCATCATCCAAAAAATCCAATCATAGCATTCACAGTGTGCATAATGGTAGGTCTCTCAACATGTCTGTCTTGGCTCCACGTAACTGTATGTATCCAGGTCCACTGACGTGTACTAGGTAAATTAGGGAGGTCAGGGTAAGAGTTCATTGAAATAATTCATAATCAGTTATGCCGGTGTAGCTAACTGCATCTATAGTATAATGATTTCATCACATAACCACATTAATTACCATACTGTAATATTTTTGTTTTTTTTATTTTTACTGTTTTATTTTTATGGCAACTGGCTTACAGCAGTGAGCTGAAGTTTAGAAATGATTAGACATAGATTATGCTGACCACAACAAAAATTTGCTTTTGCTGCATATTGAAATGAACAGCATGATTGCATATCTGGTCCTTGTCGCATTTTCTCTTTGCATCTGATGGACGCATTTCCTGCTGCCTCTGCACTCGCTTTTCTAGGGTATGAGGCAGATGCCACGTTCTGAATAGAGGCTTGCCAGGGGTAGTGCCACTCCGCATTTTGATTATTTCTTGCCCATAGGTGCAGTGTTTCAGTTTGTATGGCCCTTTTTCTCAGGAATCGTTAAGCCTTGTGAAGTCTACACTGAGGGTTAATGGTCAGTTACAGCCTTTAGGCTGTAAGCAGCAGGATTTAAGTGGCCATCTGGAATTACAGGAGCTTGTAGAACTCAGCTGGAATTTGCTCTGGAGTAAAAAATCTCTTGGAAAGTTTCTAAAACTCTAAATATTTCTTCCCGGAACCTCTTGAAGAAAATCTGTGCATCTTTGCAGCCAACATTTTCATTGGATCAGTTCTGATAGATGATGTTATACTATCCTGGAACTTTTCCTGGAATTCTGAAACAGAAATTCTAAATTTTACATCAACCCTAAACCCAGTAATCAGGGAAATTAAGAAAGTCCTTTCTGTAGGGGAAAATATCCATGGAAATATTAAACAGGATCATTAAATGTGCTAGAAGAGAACCAGCAAATGTGAATGTGATGGGACACAAGTTCTACTTACTAGATAATGTATGAACTTTTGATTAAACCGACAGATATGGTTGCATAACAAACTGTTTCCTGTTGACTGTATTTGTAATGGCTCTAGTTAAGCAGTTTACAGACTTCATGAGTAACTAAGTTTCGAGTGTTTATGATTTCTTGGTGTCTGAGCATTGGAACACAAGTGCTAGATTTGCACACTAGTTTTGATATGCATTACTAAGTCAACAATGGTTAATATTTCTTCATGGCCTCTGCATTGAAGTACAATTCCATATTGGATTGAACCATACCATGTGTATAGGTTTACTAGTTTAGGAACCTGTTAACTTCATGAGCTCAGAATATGACTAAATTGCCACTGATATCCCAAAAACTAGTGGTTCAATCAACATGAAATTTAGCATTGAGGAGGCCGTGTCTTAAGTTAATGCGCATGTATTATTAATAGAAAAAGCCATGACAGTTACTTCTGAAAATATTCTTCATAATTTAAACCATATCCTAGCTTTCTTCACAAAATTTAGCTGTGCAATGTGACTAATTCCTCAGAGTGTAGCCAGAGCAGCTGTTTAAAAGGGATTCTTTCTCTGAAGAACTTTAGTCATTTTGCTTCCATTAATGAAGTCTTCTGTCCACCTGCACTGAAGATGGAAACATTGGTCCATAATGATCATCTCCCCCCCCCCCCNCCCCCAAAATGTAAACTGTATGGTGTCATTTTATTGTTTGGTTTTAAGGCTATTTAATATTATGAGTTGAAATGAGGAAGATAAGTAATTTTTTTTTAAAACAAGATTTATGTAAATTTTTGTTCTTTTTATGTCATCAGACATCACGACTTTAGCTTGTCTAGATCTGTTTATCTTTTATCAACATGAGGGTCATGTCAGTGATAAATATGGAACAGTATTAGTTTAAATAGCTAATCATAGACATGGCTAAAGCTGATTAGGTAAGAGCTGTCCCTGGAGGACTGTGTCTATATTAAGACAGCAATGCAGGAAATTAAATTATTTTTTATTTTTGGCGAGTTCCTGATTGAGGTAAACTCATTATGAAAATGACAGTCTCAGCAGTCTTTTACGAAGGCCCAGATATTATCAACGCAACAGCACCATATGGAACACCAGGATCAGACTTCGCTAGTAATCAGCTGTTCACAGGAACCAGCTGACTAGCATGAGCAGGTGATGGTGTCCTTGAAGTTTATCACAACAATAAAAATAGTCCATATATAGTAATAAGGGTATATTCTACAAACAAGAGAAATTGTAAGAAAATGATTATCTTAAATGTTAACGCAGGTATGTGACACCTGCAGCAATCACTGTTGTGATGTAGACACTTCAGTCAAAGAGTCCCCAGATTTGGAAAACTTCATCAGAGAGACACATGTTGAAACTATTGGGAACTTTAAAATTTTGTGATAAGGCAGTTTCAGAACCTGGAAGCTCTTCCTATGGGCATTAAGCCGGTTTTATGGTTTATGAAGAATAGAACAAGGAAATAACTATTAAAAGAAGTGACAAAAGTTTTCATAAAGGTGGAAGTTAAGAATAGAAGTAAACAGTTAACAAGTAAAATTACACTAGTTTTATTATGAGACAGTCATCCCCACAAGGGCCAAGATCCTTGTTTGGCCATACTAGGCAGTCTAAATAGCAGTTCATCAGGTCTGGCCTTTTAGCAAATTGTATCTCATCTTCATGGATTGGCTGATCAGGTACAAACAAATCTGTCAAATTTCATAACAATGAATAGTCTTTGCGTCTTCTTTGGAATTTGTATCATATTTCTGCATTACAAATTTGTAAATGAAAATCTCTGATGATGGCAAATGCATCAGATATGGTATCCATTTAGCTCAGATTAACATCCATGTCATGTTTCCATGAAGTGCCCAGACTGGCAGTAAATTTTTTAAAAAAGTAGTGGTTTTTTTACAACTCATTCCTACTGCTCTGTTAGTATCTTTTCCCAGGAGTTTTCCCAGAAAATTTACTAATCTTGATGCAGGGTCAAAATCTGTAAGAGTGCATTAAGTATCAGCGGCTGTTTTTTGATACTATGTTGTTCCAAAGCTGTCCATTGTCCCAGTGATTTCTGGGTTTGTGTCAGCCACTACAGAAAAGCTTAACAAAAAAGTAACTCAAGGTAGAAAAATAGCAAGTCGGCCTTCGTTGCCATAGGGAACCTGTGCCACAAGGCCAAACAGTGTTTTACATCACAGCGCTAAATATTTTTTACGTCTCACTGATGTGCTTTAAATCTTATTGATGATACATGCACATACATGTACATCATACAATCATAAGTATCTATAAATTAACTAACAAATAAAATTTATATTGGTATTTTGGGGTTATTTATGTATGTGTTATTTCTTTCTCTTGGTTGGCATGCCAGCCCAGCAACCAGGATTGGAACAGTGTTTTGGATTCAAGAGTTATACTTCTAAAATCTTTTGTAGTTTTAGGAGAGAATTTTAATTTGTTATCCTTGAATTCTTCCGCTCTTACAAGGAACTGTTTTGAATTAGATGATACCAGAGGATGTATATGTGTATTGATGACATGCAGCTTACCTTCCATAACTTTTCCTCAGGCCCCTTGCTGGATGGAACGGATCCCTGGATACGTCAGTCCAACTCATCTCTCCTGCGCACCAACATAGAGCTCAAGGCGGTGCGCAATCGGTCCATGAGCCTAGAAATCAAAGCTGGCCACATCTATCTGAAGGATCTTGTGTGCTATCTCTCATTACTGGAGGCAGGCAGACCTGAAGATAAATTAGAATGTGAGTATTTATTACTGAGAGTTTGTTTAATTTGTTGTTAGAGGTACCAGTCTTTAGGAATAGATTTGACTGCTATATTGTAGGTGTGGTGACTGAACCTCATTAACTTGAAAATGGAAAGATTAGGGTAGGATGTGCCAACTTCAGCTGAAGAATTTTGGCTTTACAGTTTTCATTGCTGTTTGAGGAATCTGACAGGTTGTAACACTGTTGGGGTTGGAAGCGTTGAGGCTTTAATCATCTAACAGAATTACTTTCCTAACTAGACATCCATATTTCTTGCTAAATGAAAAACAACCGGCAAAGACCTGTGCCTTTTTTGCGAACTCGTTAAAGCAGGCATTTCTTCCTGAAAATAACCAATAGCTTAGGTAATTGAGGATTCTGATTCAATTTGCAAACAGTAGTCTTTGGACTTCACTATGGCTATAATGACATATATAGACCATTACTATAGCTATATTGACATTTCTTTCTTTTGTTTCAGTCATGTTTCGTCTGTATGACACAGATGGCAATGGAATATTAGATGCCAGTGTAAGTATTTCTATCTTGCTGATGCATCTTTTTGTAGTCAGTATCTGTATCTCGCACGTGTAAGAAATGGGGAGTCCCTAGTCTTCTTCAGTGAATAATCAGCAGATGATATTCAGATAATACAGAGATGCCTTCTGTCCTACATTTTTGCGGGAATTTCCTGCAGACCACTGATATTTCGGCATGGTACTAAAAACTTCCCACAAATGGACTACCAGTGCGAGACTAACAAGATGTCTAGTATGATTAGCAAACTTTGCTTCATGCACTTTGCAAAAGCACAGAGCCACTCTGGAAGTGATTTATGATAGAGAAGGGAAGTCACTCTGGATGGTTTTTAAGTACAAGATGTCTGCTAGCGTTGATTCAGGTGTATAGGCAAAGGGTGATAAATGGATAATAATAGCATTAATGAGGGGTTTGATTTTTGACTGTTTTTCAAAAACTTCACTGAAATTAAACAGCGCCAGTGGTAAGGGTGCAGAAAGCCTACATGTTTGTAACAAAATTCCTTGAATGGTTCGTGTAGCAAATGACATCAAAAGCTGATTTCAGAGTCTCATTTCTCTTCCCTAGACCTGGCCAGTGGCATGCAGTGTACATCAGACATTGCCAGAAATAAAAACTATAAAATATTAGATAATTATTGGTGCATAAACTGCTTTTTTTATGATCAGGAATGGAAGGTGTGCACTATATTCTTTTGTCTATGAAGTTCCTCATTGGTCCAAAAATTCCTTCACTGGCATCTCCAAGGGTAGGCATAATTGGATAATAGTAGCGATAGTTGTGGATGAAATGAAGAGAAAGTGATGACGATGATGTTGGGATGTTTTGTTATCTGGAGTGGGTGGTGGAATACAGGCAGTGGTGGTAATGGCCTTGATATTCACAGGTTACACCCCTCTGATGATTTGTAAACAATTTCTTAATATTTTACTATTGTTAATTCATCACTGGAGTATTTACTACTCTTAACACATTATCACGATAACCGTTCCATGAATACTAAATGATATTTTGTAGCAATGAACCTGTGCATTTTCACTGCTCCATATATAGGATGTGTCTGAACTCAGAAATGATGTTGCTTTCTGCACAAAAAGGACACATAATTCACAAGAAACCTGAATTTTACAGAAAATTGGACTTTTTTTTTTTTAGTCAGATAATAATAATAATAATAATAAATTATATTTGTATAGCACCCAATCCCTGAGGTGGGCTCCAGGCGCTTTGGCATTTTAACATTCTCTTAGATATGCGTGCAAGCTCACTTCAGTACAATAAGTAATAAAATGCTTTATGTTAAGTAATATCTAGATTGGTACAGATCTTGTATGAGAATAGTCCACAGTTTTCATTAATGAAATTCCGGTCAGAATGTTCATGATATTCTTAAGAGCATGTGCTGAACTCAGAGACCATCCTATTACTCACTGTCAGTACCTCGTGGACTTTGTTGTGTTGATATAGAAGTAAAAATTAGATGAAATTTAACTGCTAATTGATTCATTACATTTCCTAATAATGTCTTTCAAGATGCTGTAAAATGTCCTGAAGTTTTGTTTTGAAAATTTATATGTGAATTACAAATCTGAATATGTGAATGTTTATCCTTTTTTTCCAGGAAATTGATTGTATTGTAAACCAAATGATGTCTGTGGCAGAGTACTTAGGCTGGGATGTGTCCGAACTGAAGCCAGTAAGTATACAAGAGTTAAGAATATTGTTTAGCATCATATTATAGTCTGCTGAGGGAATAGTGTATACCAGGAAACGTTTTGGATTTAACATTAATCTGTTCAGTACAAAACAAGTACTTCAAAATAACCTACCTAGTCATGTTGATATATTAAGCAAGCATTTAGTGTTTATTTTCTCAGTCCACCTATCTGTTAAATGGGTATCCAGCATTGAAATATATGCATTAAAATTATTGTATGACTGATAGTAAACAACACCTGCAAAATGGCATGGTTCTGCATGCTCCGCAGGGAGTTGATAAAGACTTGAGTAGTCTGGCCTGCTGGGCAAAATATGTGAAGTTGTGGGAGTGGGGACCATCAGGATACGAGGCTTACAAATCTAAGTTTGTTTCCTTAACCCTTGTCACTGTTGAGCTTTGCAAAGATATGGGGACTGAAACAGGGAACGTTAGTGCTCGATATTCAGTCCATGCAGACAGCAAGCATGAATTATAATACCATTCAAAATGACAGTGGCATGATCTGTGTATAAAAATCTTTGATTAGAAGATGTTTTTATTAGTTTTCATTACACATGACATAAAATGATTTCAGATTTTACAAGACATGATGATAGAGATTGACTATGATGCAGATGGCACCGTGTCTTTAGAGGAATGGAAGAGGGGAGGCATGACCACAATACCCTTGTTAGTTCTTCTGGGATTAGATACAGTAAGTATGTGTTGATGGTAATTATTGGTGACAACTGCTGGACTTGGACCAGAGGAGGAAATTATACATAATGCATATTATTGCTGCATATTTGACCAAAAAAAAAGTCACACATGAATCTGTGATCAGATTCTGTCATCTACCTTTACATAAATAGGAAACTCTCTTACTCGGAGAGTGAGACAACAGAAGATCTTCACTGAAAGATACCCCATCTAACAAGTGTTTCAGCCCTTTAACTTCCTGACACTCTAAAGGGCTGGACACTCTAAAGGGCTGGGCCACACTTGGGCCATGACTCCCATGACTTGGGAGGGATTAGTCAGTAGAGTGCCTGTAGATGGTCTTAGATCTGATTATGGGGAGAGGTAAAGCAATAGCTCTTTTTTGTTTAACCATATGATAATATCCAGAGAGTTTTAGCTTACTTTTCAGTGGTAATGAGGAAATCGTATGAATCATAAAACATATTCAGGAGTGTTGTAGAACTGTTGTTTTTTTTTGGTTTTGGTTTTCTTTGTGTATGTATGGTAAAAGTGCATGAGAAATTATATCACATTCTGTCTGTTAATCAATCTTGTTTTGAATATGCTTGCCCTTGGTTTTTCTCTGTAGAATGTCCAAGATGACGGCACTCATGTGTGGAGATTAAAACATTTCAACCGTCCTGCCTACTGCAACTTGTGTCTTAATCTTCTAGTGGGTCTTGGCAAGCAAGGACTTTGTTGTACATGTGAGACCAAGTTCTCTAATTCACCAGTCTGTGTATTATATCAATTTTTGCTTCATCTCTGTTTTCTTCCCCATCTGCATTTCCTCTGTGCAGGTGACTTGGGGGGGGGACAACTGGCAATATTGCTGTCTTCTTTCTGCCTTGTATTTCCCTCATCTCTGTCTATATTTCTTTTACTTTGTCTTTCAACTGATCTTATTTAATGACGGGTTCTATATCATACATTTTCTTGCTCTTTTCTCTGCTTTGTGCTGCTCTGCTTTGCTTGTCACTTTGCCTTGCTTCATCTTACTTTGCCTCACCTTGTCTTATCTCCTGCCTTCCATATTCCCACCCACACCCTCCCTCCCTGCTTCCCCAATCTTCTCTACCATCTATTGTCTTTTTATCCTATATTATCTCATGTTTTATCTCCGCTCCTTTCTTATTGTCTTCTTGTCTCTCCTGCCCTCCCCCAGTCTTGTCTCACCTCTTTCCTCACCCTGAATTAAAACATTTCAGCCTCTCAAAATAAATTCTCATGAGTGGTTGGTAAGAATTTACTTTGGAACCTTGCTTTTAAAGGGGACTTTATTTGTCTTGCACCCAGTATCTGATATATAAGATGTCACCCTCTCCTAATGTGCATATGTATTCTCTCTAACAGTTTGTAAATACACAGTTCATGAGAGATGTGTTCAGAGGGCTCCAGCCTCATGTATTACTACCTATGTCAAGTCAAAGAAAACATCTCAGGTAGGAGGAACCATAACAGTCACCTTCTTTACTATCCTTGGTCTTAGGTTATAGGCAAAGAACACAAGGATTTTCAGGAAAATGGGCAGTTTTTGCCTTTCAGACTTCATTGAATTTGTATAGAGTGGAAAGCATTTTTGGGAACATGTCACATGATGAGCACTTGGACAAAGTGCAAAGAATGATTACTGAGTATTCTGTTTGTTTCCACAGGTAATGAATCACCACTGGGTGGAAGGCAACTGTGCAGGCAAGTGTGACCGCTGCAAGAAATCCATCAAGTCTTATAACGGTGTGACGGGCCTGCATTGTCGTTGGTGTCATGTCACTGTAAGTATACAAGGCAGGGATGCTATTTCTGCCTGTATATATTGAGATTAGTGTGTATAGATTGTGCGAAATGCAATAAAGATTGATGAAAGGGATGATTGTGCTAATAATACCTATTTGTTGCAGCTTTTTTTTTTTCCACTAGGATCTAAGATCTGCTAATTGAGCTTGATTAATGATAATTTTTTATTGCAAGAAAAAAGTAGTTCCCTTCAAAATTTTTCCAAAGGCCTCTCTGGTAGTAAACAATTTGTTTACGAGTGGAACCCCTCAAGAGAAATGCAAATGCTGTTACATTTAATATTTACCCTTCATTATTTGGACATAACTGCTTGCAATCTGTTTTTCTATCTTTACAAAGCAGGGTTGCATGAAGAATGTCTGTCAAATTTAATTTTATCAGCAGTTCTATTACATCACTATGGACTTTGGCTCTCGTACACACATGAGAAAACCATCATGTGGATTTGTGAAAATCGGATCCTTACCAAAGGTCATTCCAACTTTTTGTAGAAATTAGATCTTCATGAAAAACCATTATCTACAATACCTTGAAAGGGTAAATAAGTTACTAAATGAGGCATTAATTGTGGTGATATTGATTTTTTCCAGTAATTTGACTTTACTAACCTTCAACCTTTTCTCATTCTAGCTTCACAACAAGTGTGCTAGTCACATGAAGCCAGAGTGTGACCTGGGTGAATACCGTGACCATGTGCTGCCACCAACGGCCGTCTGCCCAGCTGTGTTGGTGAGTTATCCACCCATCATGCTTGTCACCCTGCATCTATAGTTATCAATGAGAAATTTCTGGTACAAAGTAGTCCGTTGTAATATTAACACACCCGTGGAAGCTGTTGTGTAACACAAGCCGCCTCATGGGAATGCCCAGTGTACACAACAAGCGGTGAAATTATCCATATGTTTGGTTTGTCACATGTGCGATGCCTATTGGTGTTTGTTAACAGGTCTTGTCTGTGTAGTGTGAGTGTGTTGAGCTTAAAACTGAAAAGCTTTGTTAAGTCACTGAGTGAAGGGTTGTCTTGCAGCCAGTTGGAATGAGGTTTTGACTGCATCAAAAATTGGCATCATTTGAAAGCTAGGTTTGTGTCTTTTTAGTGGGTGAAAAAAAAACCATCAAGCCATCATTATTTACACTGAAATTTAAAGTCATTTGAAGAGGAAGGGGTTGCCTACTTAGAACAGCAAAGTTTTCAAGGAAATTATGGTTAAAAATCAATACTGCACTTTACTGTAGGAATCATATAATAACATGCTTTACAAAAACTGAAATGTTCCCATATTTACCCATTATTTACCCATAAAGACAGTATTTTCTTACACAGAAATTGTACTTTTCAATTTTTGCAACAAACAAACTTATATTAGAAGATTCCAGCTGTCCTTTAAGATTAATATTTCAGTCCCTAATCTAGCAAAATAGGCCTCATTCCGAATGATCACAAGACAATCACAGTGGTTTTGTTTGGGCTTTGCTATCCTACATTACAAGACATAAAAAAGAAAAAGATGAGGACCTAGCATTATTTCATTCAGATAGTGGGCTTTTCTTTGCCAGTCCTCTTAATTAGATGCTTTTTTACTTTTTTTTTTTTTCAGTTTAGAAAAGTCATCCTTACCAATAGAACATTTTTTGTTTTCATTTTGTATCAAATTCCATTGAATTACATTTGCTAAGCTATGTTTTATTAATAGCATGCATGAAAGTATATAAGTATGGTTGAAGCTAGAAGCTTCCCAGTTTGTTTCTGTTTTCTTGTGCATGGAAAATCGATTATCCTAATTTTTGAGAAAAACAAATTTGAGGGTAACATCTCATATTTTATGGTTGCTGAGGTAGTCATACTTTGATGTGTGATAGATTTAACATCAAAATACCACTTGAAAGTTAGAAGAGGTTATTGGTAATGCAAGAGAGAAAGCCAACGGAGAAGTTGGTGAAGAAAATGGCAAATGGAGAAGTTCTTGATGCTGATAATAATGATGAAGAGGCACCATTAGAAGAATGGAAAACTTTGAAGGTTTGAATTCTTAGATGATTGATTTCTTAGATGAAACTGAAATATTATTATTAAACTTTGTCAGGTTTCATGTCTAATTTGATTGTCTGAATCTATTTCTTCTGTTCGTCTTATAGTTTATGTCGGATTCAGACAGCCATGAGGTACTCAGCATTATTGATCATTGTTCACAGCTTGTCAGAAATATTCTGTGAACAGTGGGGGCATTCGGAGCATTGGAAACTGCATTTGGAGAGATATATTTTTGAGTTGGCTAATAATAGTTGTTGAGCACTAGTGCATAAATCTTATCACCTTTTATAGCTAAGTGCTGCTGAAGAGGCTGAATTTTCATTTGGAAAGGTTTTTGACGTGAGTGAGAAATTGTTCCTGACTGTGTTTAAGGGTGTAGCCATGTTTGCCCTCATGTTACTGATATCTCTGATAAGCTTAAGCCTCCATTTTCCCAAGTGCATAAAAAAAAAAAATATTTTTTTTGAGAGGGAAAATAAGCACAGTAGCCATCTTTAAGTGTTTTCTACCCACATTTTTGGCTGTGTGCATGCACCTTGATGTATAGCTGCTTTCACGATGGAGGAGAAAAAAAAAGAGGATGATGAATATGAAGGACTGTTGCTGTCTTATACAGTAATGATACATTACAATACATCACCTTTTGTTTTTAAAATAGAAAGGGAGCAGATAACATCAGTATTTCCCATAGTTTCCAAGGGGGACCATTCCTGAAATATCTTCAGATTTAAAAATTATGAGCCAAAATATGCCCAATAATTTTATATTATTACCAGAAAACAGCAATGTATATGTATAGTAATCTTTTAATGCTTTCACTGTGTTTCACGCAAGTGTTCATTTCATCACAGCACTTTGTAATTTTTTGCTTAACCTAACTATTATATATCTGGAGCCAGCAGATAAGTGGTAAATAATTTCTGATTGGCTGCGTGCATTGCAAATGTAAACTTCAAATAACTTCTTAACGTTTTCTGGAAGTTGTTTGAAACACTCATTAAGACTGCAAATGTCCAGCCCTCAGAAATAATATTTGTCAACAACTCGCTGTAACAAGGAAGTAAGGAGCGGATAAGCATTCCAGCCATGCTATTTCTGCTCAAGGATGTTACACCAGGATTTTTTTTAGTGTTGTACAGTGTTCACTGTAGACCAGGGTATGGAGAAATGCTGTGAAAATTCTTGCATGGTTATTCTGTTGTGGAATGAATTGGCAAGAGTTGGGACAGAATTTCAAGAGAGTTTGGGCAGATCCTTATAGGCCTTCAGTTTTCTAATAGGTCTGAAGGCCAAAAGTAGTCCTTTAAACTGAATTTTGGTTGCTAGATCCTCAGGAATGTATGCTGACTGCCGTCACCTTGTTCCTTCACACAGCATTAATAATTTGTCCTTTTTCCCCATGTCAGTGGAAACATAAAAATTAGTAATGTTAAAATGCTTTTCATTCAGAGTGCATACATTTTCTTTAAACAAATGCCTTAAAACGTCAGTTGAATTTCACACATTTTTGTTGGGAACAATCTCAAGAAATATTATCCATCAAGTTATTAGATCTGAATTTGAATTCTATTTAACATATTTTATACCTGATTGTCTGCATTGCTTGCTCTTTAGGATTTTCATTGTAGTATTTTTCTAGGCTCAGTGGCGCTGTCAATTTCTGATTTAAACAACATGCAGTTTTTACTGGTATTGCATAAATGTGCTACTCTGAGGCATGCAGTGTTGTTTTTTTTTATTTTGGGGTACACAGTGTGCATTTTGTGGCATGCAGTGTATACAGTGTTGGCTCATGATCTTTTTATTGATGGATACACTTCTTTTCATAAGTGATATCTAATGTTTCACTAGTGCATACTTTATAGAAGTTGATGTTGTTAAGGTGATGCATAGAATCTGGTTATGATCTGGTGTATACATTTATGGTAGTGTCATTGCACTGAATGCCAGTTTTCTTAGCAAAGGATTAGATCCAGCAAGACACTGAAAGTTACTTGAAATATCACATGCCATAGACAAGAGAAAAAAGATGAACAGCTGTGAAAAGATGCCACTATACTGTGCTCATTTTGCTGTAGGTGAGGCATTTTCTGGCCTTAAAAGTTGGAAGGTACAGCAAATTTTGGGATTTGCAAAATCTTGAGTTGTGAATTCACAGGTCTGTGAGAATAGCATCCATGCTCTGTTAGGTGCCAGCACTGGTAGGGAATAACATTAAATTTGCTTCATAAAAAAAAATTTCCCATGCTTTGCTTCTACATTTTATTTCATTACTACTTTGGTTAATGACTATTGATTGAAAAGACTGACTGGGGTTGATGATTGAAAGAAAGCACAGTGCATTAGATGAAAGTGCTTTTTTACAGGAAAGAGTTTGACACAACATTCTGACAGATTTGCTTGGGCATCAGCTAGTAAAACCATAAAATAGTTTGTCTGAAACTGTCTTAAAAAGCTTCCGTCAGGGTATGCATGTAATGGATTGTGATCACTTTGTAATGTGAATGCTTGTTTAATGTTTTAGAACTGAAATTTGCTTGCTGGTTTTTCCCACTAATTTAGTTCCAGACACGAAGAGGCACAAGAAAGGTGACAAGAAACTTCAGTTGTTTATTCTCTTGGGCTAATGGCCATGACTCAGATGGTTCCAGATTTTTCAATGCATTTTAAGAGCTGCTGTGTTGCAGATGGTAGCACAGGTTAAAAGTGATATTTGAATGCTGATGGATCTATGTCAAAGAAGTAGTATTGGTAGTAGTGGTGGTAAATTAGCTTGATTTAATGTTCCTCATGGCAAAGTGACCCAACTTCAAGACTGTAAGATAGGAGACTTTGTGAGGTATAAACTTTGATTAAAAAAAAAAAAAAAGAAAAAAAACTGACAAAGGGATAAGATCTAACAAACTTAAACTCATCAAGGAGACATTTTGTGGAGTTCAGAGAAGGGATGACTGGATGGAGATAGCAATGAATAAATGAAAACAGCCTCTGCAAAGCTGTCCAGCATAGCTTATTTTGTTTCCCTGCTTTGTATAGTATGTCATTGTGTGTCCAAAACTTGCAAAATTGAAAGAAATAATTACTTCAGTATCGAAAGTATTGATACTGTGTGCAAGACAGGCACTTTTATTTCTTTCAGTACTCCTAATACCATTTAATACCACTGTATGGACAGGCAATCAAGGTAAGATAAATTATCATGACATTCATTGAAAATATTGAAATATTTTTGTGTGAAAATTCAAGAGATTGAGTTTTGATGGACATCTGAATTGCTGAACATCCAATGCACTGATACTCGGAAAAAATATAGCTCAGTTCAGAGCTATCGCAACTTTCATGTAGCATCTGCTGTTGACCAAACATGAAGTTAAATTAGAGCTGTAGACAAAAGTGTTGCATTTGATGAGCAATAATGAAACGTTTTGAAAGTGAATAAAAATAGATACCATCTGAGCATGAGCAAGCAGCTTTCAAGATTTAGCAACACACTTTTTTTACCTCACTCGATTACCCCTGATCATAATCTGCTTACTTTACTAATGTTAACAGATGAGACATGGTGCAGGTTTTTGAGAACAAAAAACATCACAAGCCATTGAGTGTTGCATTTTGCCTCAAAATTGTTTACTTTCATTAACAATATAGATTTAACATTTCAGTGATGTTTCAGTTTTTCAGTGATCAAGCAGCAATAACAGTGTTTCATACAATGGCTATGTAGTTGTAGATGAGGATATAGAAATTTGTTTCTTATATATTTGTATTTAATGGAATGATAAGAGCTGAGAGTTTCCACAGTGTTTCACCACTACAAATGGAGACATTGCAGAAGCAGATGTAACAGTGTACTGGTCCATTGCAGTTTTTTCAAAACTGTTACTCTGTTTGAGATTTATGATTTGATAGAGAGAACCTGTTCCCTGTCGCGTGACTTATATCTTTTAAACCTGTGTTTGCACTCTGCTTGGCTGCCATAGATCAGGCTAAAACATCAGTTGCCCTACTTTTGAAGCTATCACGAATTTTGTCCAAATTGTTTTCTGTGCTGTTACACTGTTATAATGTAAGTCTTTGTGGACTTTGTTATGGCTAAATTAATTATCAGTTGTAGCTATTAAAGGGGTCCAGTTCTTCTCAAGGATCTATGGGTCCCATGTCATATTTCTGTCATGAAAGGGCCCCTGTATCAATTGTTGCTGAAGCTCTCCACATTATGTTGGGTCCATCTACGCATCCATGCACTGTGCACTTCTATTCCATCATTTCCAACTTTTAGCTTACTGCCTTGCAAGTTCTTACCTTCTTTCCAAGCTGCTGCCTTTCCACAGCCTTCTCTGGTTGCTTTTCTCAGTTTCTGTGTCACAACTACTGCTGGCACAAATAATGCTCATTATTGTTGAATAATAAGTCATTAGATGAATAGTGAATCAATATCTAGATAGACCAGGTAAATTTCATTTCATTTCATTTATATATTATGCAGCCAGTCAAAATGATGCTTATGTCATCAGAATAGGAACAAAGATATCAGGCCCTAAAGGTGATTGGGGCTATCTGATCTCAAGTTTTTTTTGTTGCAGAAATTCATAATGAAATTATTTCTTTACACAAAACTATGGGTTTATGGGTGAATGGTTAGTAATTGTAGATAAGTTTTAGATTTTGCAAGGCAGCTTAGATGATTTTAATGTGAAAAAATGTTTCTTTAATCACGGTTTTCTCAGAATTTTTGTCTGTTGCAGGATGGTGATTCCTTGCCATTTCATATGACTATATCATACCGATAAATTGATGTTGTCAAAAGTTTCATTTTGCCTGGCTGCAAGATATATAGCTTAAACCTCAGTAGATAACAGTATGCAATGAGGTTATCAGTATCCAATCAAAACCTGCAGAAAAAAAAAATTGGTTTCAACTGAATAGTTTGACCAATATGCAAATTATTTTACAGTTGACACCATAACTTGACTGATATGTTGTAGCCAACTAGGACTCAAGTCTTCAGCTGTTACAAGGTTTTATCCCACTGTTTTCATTTGCCTTCAATTTCTCCTGCCAGTAAAAAAAATGAGAAGTACTAGCATAGCTTTATTTCAGTGGCCCGCATCAAAACTTATTTGTGTATATCCATAGCAATTGATCAGGGTTAATGGATCATACAGAATATGTATTTAAGCTGATAGTATCCAGCTCACCATGTTAAATGCTGTTCTAGTCACTGAAATCCCACAAAATACAGGCACTTATATATGTAAGCTTAAAGTTGCACCATACATGTACCAGTGTTTAAGATAAGCCACAACTGAGAATTGCACCACAGTATATAACAGGTTGAAAGTTTAGATATTTCTATCTCTGTCAGTGCATAGTAAATTTATAGTTTCAACTTGCTTGTAGCTATGAGTGCTTATTAGGCTTAACAAAATATAATGTGGCCTTCCTGATGCTTTTCTAGCCAGCAGCCAAAAAAGCGTAGGCACTTCTGCAAATTAGTGTTTATTTTTTTTTTTTTTTCTAAACTAGAGTAAATTTGTGTAACAGGAATGATGAAAGATAGTGAATTATAGTTTAAATGTCAGTATATCTACATTAAGTGGCTAACATTCTTTAACAGCTGTTTGAAAGTTATGCCTTTTCTTTTGGGGTTTAAGATATCTAACAAGGAAGCTGGGTTTCTGTTTTGGTAATATGTGAGATAGAGGTTTGATTTGTTTTTCTGAAACCTTACTTTTAACATTCAGTGTTTACGTAAATTTGATCATTTTTATCCTTACAATAATTGGTTTGTGAAGGTCATATGATGCATGTGACTTCAGAGGGACTACTTTTTACTACAGTCTGTTCCATCATGCTACTTTGCTTCCAAACAAAACATGTATGTTCAGATATATTTTCATGTCCACACATTCACCTCTAAGTACACTTTCTAAATCTTAAGCGAAACTGCCACAGCTATACATACAGCATTGCAACATTTATAATGTTGATTATGATGGAACACAGGGATGCAACTTTCATGAAAATCTTATGGAATGTGAAATCATGCACTGGTAATTTTGGACAAATTTATGCTGTCCGACTGAACTTCAAGATAGTTTGATGACATTTTATACCATTACTTTATCATTCATATTCAGAGTGTAAGAGTTTATTAAGTTTTAATCAGTTGCACTTGTCGAAAATTTCAGACCATCACAGTGCATGGTGTTTGGCAAAAAACTTTTTCCATTCTTATTGTTGAATTAAGAATAGTCCTTTGTAAAAGTTTGGTGGCTCTCCAAGCAACTACAGTGGACCACATTGATAAGTATGGCACTGATACATGGAGACCAGTATATTTATTATTGGAGTGTACCTATCATTGAAATCTATTTCAACATTAGAATGATGAAATAATGATGAGCGCATGCATGTCAGATTCATGCCTAATTCTGACATTCTTTTTATTGAGCTACTTAATATTAAGGTCCACTTTTATATTTTTTTTCTGTGATATGATGAATAAGACTTCTTTTCTTGTTCACAGGATCGAGGACGTGGAGGGGGAGGCAGCGGTAAAAACACACTTGAGAAAGACAAAGACAAGGCCAGCAGGGAGGAAGGGGAGGATGGAAATTCCATAACACCGCAGTCAGAAAATGCTCAATTTGATGGCCCAGTCAGTCCGGTAAGACTGGACGTTGTATGACTTAGTGATCCATAACTTTGGGTTTATGACTCAGTGATTCTCAACTTATTGCGAAAATTTTATATTAAGGGTGGGGACTGCAATTTTATTTTTGTAATTTTCAAGATTCTTTTGAAACAACTGTATGGAAATGAAGAAAAAGATAGGGAGTATAGATGAGCTTAAAGAGTATGTGGGGGGATGGGGTGGTGGATGCATTTGCTTAAGTGGCATACAGAATGCCTTGGCCAGTTTTTATTGTTCTGATAGTCATTACTTCATTAACACTTAGATAGCCTCATCAGATCTTTTGAGTGCTCATTGTCTTTCCTGAATATTTGGCAGTGCCAGAGTGTGCAGTTTCGATACTTTAACATCAGTTTTCAATGGAGGGGATGAGCTTGGCTTTCAGATAAAATGACCAGTTGAAAGACTTATTGCCAGCCCGCTTGGCAGATGGGGTAGTTTTGAGATCTGTAGTATAAATGCCTACTCAAGATAAAGAGATAGAAATCTCACATGCAGCAAGTTGGGAAAGGGTGGGTGTGCAATATATAGGGGACCATGTCTTTAGGAAAGTTGAGAACCACTCTGCTCACATTTGCTTATTTACCCACATACACATATAATTGTCTTGTTATTTCATTTAGTCATTTATATTTATATATGTTGAAAGTTACCCATGTAATGGTTGTGACAAATATATGTATTGTGCTGTAATTAACTCATTTTTTAGAATCAGCACAGAAATTATTGCTTATATTTATTTTGTTGTAGAACCTTGATTTTTAATATAACCCCTGTTCACTACTAGCTACTGTATCTCACGCATATTTTGTCACAGGGTTTGACAGTCTCATCTTGTACAGGGTTAGCTATTCCTGTGAACTTGTTGTGTCAAATTTTAGACATTTGTATGTTTTCGTCAGCTTGTATTCCTGTACATTGTCACTGTTATAGAAATTTACATCATTTTCCATTTACTACGAATGTAGTTATTGTGTTTCCATTTCACATGTAAAATGACCATTAGAATTTTGAATTTTAATGATTTTGTTAATCAAAAAACTCGCTTATTCTTTTTTAAATTATTTTTCAGTCTGAGTACACCTCATTGAAATTTAATTTATTGATTTTTTTCCCTTCTCATCCCTTCCCATTTTCACTTTCCCCACCCCATCTTACCCTTCTGTCCCACCCATTGCCCACCCATTGGCTGTCTTGCAGGGTCAGAGTTCATTTCAAATCACACCATTGGAAGGAACCCATCCCTTATTAATATTCATCAACCCTAAAAGTGGAGGCAAACAGGGTGCAAGGTATTGGCTGAAGAATTTATATGTTATTTGTAGGATCCCAGAAATACTCTATATTCCAGACAAAATATTGAACCAGAAATATTGTGAAATGTATTCCAGACCCAGAAATTACTGTGAAATGCATTCTGGACTAAAAACGCTGTGAAATGTATTCCAGACCCAACAACACTGTCAAATGTATTCCAGACCCAAAAGCACTCTCAAATGTATTCCAGATCCAAAAAACAGTGTCAAATGTATTCCAGACCCAAAAACACCGTCAAATGTATTCCAGAACCACAAACACTGAAATGTATTCCAGAACCACAAACACTGAAATTTATTTCAGGCTATAAACACTATGAAACGTATTGCGGACCCAAAAACACAGTGAATTGTATTCCAGGTCGAAAGATGACTGTGAAATATATTCCAGACCCAAAATTACTGTGAAATGTATTTCCAGGATAAGAAGTTCTGTGAGAGTATTCCAAATGTTCCCCCGTAGTACACCTTCTTAAGTGGTCATGCCACAATGAAGATCATACTGAGTGCTAAACAAGAGGAAATTATGTCATTTCATCGGGGAAAATCCCAGTTAATTGAATTTAACTTGACTCTTGACCGTATAGGGGGGAAGGTGATGCAAACAATAAGCAAAACTGTTTGTGGTGTGTAGCCACAGTTTGATGGAGTTTTCTTAATTTTGTTGTGATTTTTTTCACTTTCAGAAAGTTTTTAGCCATTGAAGCGCAGTAATAAGAGCATTCAGTGGGATTCCCAATATCATTGAAATGATATCTCCTATTGCTGTACAATTTTTGAAAAAACAAACCCAGAAAAAAAACAATCTTCTATCAATAGAACTAACGGCATTTGAATAACATGTGCCCTGACATAACATAGATTTTTAGTCTATAGCAGTGAGATGAAACTAATGTTGGTCACGAGTTTGCTAGGTTGCATTATTTTATTTCAAGTCTGGTCTGGAAATGACTTCACGTATTGAACCTTCACTTATCATATACATATATGGGTTTGGATCAGATTTACCGTAATTGCGTTAGGTGAGACTACAAAAATGATACTTACTGTATTAGAAAGCATTATGAATTGTGCATGCAGTATTTATCTTTAAAAATGTTTCACCACTAGAGGCATAATTTGCACTTTAATGAAAATATTTGATGACAAGCCAAAAATAAGTAAGGAAAATAAATTGTTTAGTTCTAGACAAAGTGAGCTGGAGGTGTTAATGAATTTTTTTGTCATGAATGGATGAAAATATGACTCTTTTCATGATACTGATCATTCATGATTATATATTAGCAGGTAAAAGGAAAAGATACTCTAAACATATGACAGTCAGCCTGTGTTTTTTTTAATGGCACTGTTTGGTATATTGATCTTTGGTTTGGTACCATTATGTTCATTGATCAGTGGGATGGTGGGCACTATGAATGGCAACTGCTTAAAATAAATGGATTTGCTTTGGAATTAGCCATAGTGTTATATTTGCTCCTGCCACTATTAGGAGAATGACAGCCCTGTAGTTAATGTACACATTTGCAAGAACTGACAGTATAAAGTGACAGGTTGACCAGGTCTGCTCATGGATGTCTTGAAACACATAAGCAGTGAAGTCGATTTATTTAAAGGTGAACAGCTCAGAAGCTGTTATGCCAAACGCAACATGACATGCAAAACAGAGTAAGGTCAGTGTACATAAATCATTCTATTCTGAAAGTCCAGTCCAGATGAATGCAGCATTCATGTTACCTGTTACCAGTGTTCATATATCAAGCTTGTTAAGACCACTAAGGTCTACAGTAATTTATGATGACATACAAATGTGACTGTACTGGAAACATTTTGCGGTTATTATTACAGTCATTGCGTGAAGATCTATAAAGGCTTGCTTCATAGCAGTATTCTTTTTCTCCCAACCAGGCTTCTGCGAAAGTTCCAGTACTTGTTGAATCCACGGCAAGTCTACAACATGGTGAAGGATGGACCACTAGTAGGGTAAGTATGCACAGTTTTGTAGGGCATAATAGTGTACCAATGTGAGCATCCATTTAGAATGTGCTCCATGTTGCATCTGATTGATTTCCCAGTGATACATTTTACTTTATCCTTTCCAAGGATATTGAAATGAATATTGTGGCATTGATAGCCTCCAAGATTTAAGAAGGGAAAGGCTTGTACATGTAGAATATTAATTATTAGAACAGAAAAGAATGTCATAAGGAAGAAAGTTCTGTCAGAAGATTATGAGAACCAACAATTATATAGTGTCATATTCCTGACCTCAAGATTGATGGATGTTCGTATACAGTCTATATACAATATGATTAGAATTGTGGTTTCAAATGATAATTCTTAAGTTTTCATTCACACTGATGATCAAACAGTTGATTGTAAGTTGCAACAGATATCCATTTATAGTATAGGAGGTTACCAAATTTACAGTCTAATAAATTGAGATCACTAATACCATAAATGTCCCCATTGTGATGTTTTTAGGACCCTTTTTTAATTGTTTGGCATGCCTGTTGCAAACATTTCTCTGACTTTTCATATAGAGTAGAGGGAAGAGGGATGGTGAATTTGACTATCAGAAGTGCATGATTTGAGGACAAGATGATGATTGATATTTAGAGAAGACAACCCCAGGCACTGCTGACTCAGTTTAAACACAGTTGCTCTTAATCACTACTTCTGTTTAACTGCAGTGCTTCTCAGATTCTAGAACACTGGCACTGGATAAACACAAATGCATTTAATTGTAATTTTTATTTCCATGTTTCTTAGGAGTCATAATGAAGCAGAGTAAATTGTATTAATTGTGCTTAGCTTAGAGTCAAAGTTATACTCATAAAAGTGTCATGATTGTGTCAGACAGATGAGGTAGCATAATGACTTCAGATGTCTCAACAAAGATATGTTTTGCTTCAGGTTGCAGTTTTTCAAAGATGTGCCTAATGCTCGAGTACTTGTATGTGGTGGAGATGGTTCTGTGGGCTGGCTCCTAGATACCATGGGTAAGGGGTGTCTTACTTACTTTGCTTTTACCTTTTAAGTTTACAATTGTGTGCTAGATGTGTTTGCTTCTGTTGTTGAGAGATTGTGGTGTTTCAAGATTTCTTCCACATTGTCTATCTCTTTCTTTTATGGTCTTCCTCTAGCTTTGAAAATGATTTTGCATTGAGTGCCCATGATGCTGTAGCATACTGGTTGGTTTGCAGGCATTGTCATCAGATGTTCAAAACGTTTGGTTTTTTGATGTGATTGAAAATTGGTTTGGAGCCAACCTTGCTACTGATGACATGAGTTCTGATTTTATCAAGCTTGGCATTGCTGGCTTTTTAAAGACATTTCAGTTCACATCTTGTGAGCTTGCTTTCCAGGACTTTATTGAGTGTCCATATTTGACATTGATGCGTTACTGTTTGTATATGTTGTTTGTCAGTTGGCATTTAATCTCCATGGGATTTTCAGATGGGATGTCACAAGTGCAAATCTTACACAATGGACTCCGCCATATTATGGGTGTTTATGTCAACATTATCAGTAGATTAAATTATGTGTAATCATGTTTTGCCTTTCATTTTTAAAAGTTGCAGAGATGCAGTTTATTTCTCAGTAAGATATGTGTGGATTGTAGTTTTTGGTAGTGAACTGTGTTGCGTTCAACATTAAGTACTGAGTGTTTTTTAATGATGACTATCATCTCCCATTAACATATTTTGTTGAAATTGTGCATGCCCTAAACATTGTAATTTAAATTAGATCAGAAGTTTGTTGTAGTAAAGAGTTTTATTCAAACATGCCTACACATCTCAATTCATATACAGAAGATTTTTATGAAATAACTATTACTTAAAACACAGGAGTTTCACCATTTCTTAAGAGAATGGCTATATCTGTGATATAGTATCACAACTATTTATCAGCATCTTCCTCTCCTACTTTTCCAGATAAAGTCAACTTTGCTCAAAGACCCCCAGTGTCCGTATTACCCCTGGGCACAGGCAATGATCTGGCTCGATGTTTGTGCTGGGGTGGAGGGTACGAGGGGGAAAACTTGCTCAAGGTGCTCAAGAAAGTAGAGAACAGCACAGTGGTCATGTTAGACAGGTGAGAGATGAGATTTTTTTCACCATTTTGTAAATTTTTATGAGACAGAAAGTGGTTAATCAGGATCAACCAGTTTTGGTTCCTGCAGTGATTTTTTTTTAATAAATGTCATAATCTACTGTTAGGTCTGCTGGGTTCTGCAGTTTTTGTGTTTCAAGATTATTTTGACAGTATCAGTTTTGAATAAAACATTTATGGCACCCTCTGGAAAAATTGTGACACTTCTATTCTCATTGCAAGAGAAAGTTATTAAATTGACAGTCCAGACACTACCTGGTTTCCTCAAAATACCGTCTTGATCACAACTTTCGTTTAATCGCAAAAATTTACCAAAAATGGTGTTGCATTTTTTTCAATGTAAAAATTACTGGATAATTGCAACTCCTTTAACTCCCAACTTTTTCTGTCCTCTTTGGGAGTTGCCCTTGATGGAATGGATGGCATTATCCGNATTTGGTTTTTTGATGTGATTGAAAATTGGTTTGGAGCCAACCTTGCTACTGATGACATGAGTTCTGATTTTATCAAGCTTGGCATTGCTGGCTTTTTAAAGACATTTCAGTTCACATCTTGTGAGCTTGCTTTCCAGGACTTTATTGAGTGTCCATATTCGACATTGATGCCTTACTGTTTGTATAATATGTTGTTTGTCAGTTGGCATTTAATCTCCATGGGATTTTCAGAGGGGATGTCACAGGTGCAAAATTTACACAATGGACTCCGCTATATTATGGGTGTTTATGCCAACATCATCAATAGATTAAATTATGTGTAATCATGTTTTGCCTTTCATTTTTAAAAGTTGCAGAGATGCAGTTTATTTCTCAGTGAGATAATTATGTGTTGATTGTAGTTTTTGGTAGTGAACTGTGTTGCGTTCAACATAAGCACTGAGTGTTTTTTAATGATGACTATCATCTCCCATTAACATATTTTGTTGAAATTGTGCATGCCCTAAACATTGTAATTTAAATTAGATCAGAAGTTTGTTGTAGTAAAGAGTTTTATTCAAACATGCCTACACATCTCAATTCATATACAGAAGATTTTTATGAAATAACTTTTTCTTAAAACACAGGAGTTTCACCATTTCTTAAGAGAATGGCTATATCTGTGATATAGTATCACAACTATTTATCAGTATCTTCCTCTCCTACTTTTCCAGATAAAGTCAACTTTGCTCAAAGACCCCCAGTGTCTGTATTACCCCTAGGCACAGGCAATGATCTGGCTCGATGTTTGTGCTGGGGTGGAGGGTACGAGGGGGAAAACTTGCTCAAGGTGCTCAAGAAAGTAGAGAACAGCACAGTGGTCATGTTAGACAGGTGAGAGATGACATTTTTTCACCATTTTGTAAACTTTTATGACAGGATCAGCCAGCTTTGGTTCCTGTGGTGATTTCTTTATCGGTGTCATAGTCTACTGTTTGGTCTGCTCTGTTCTGCATTTTCTGTTTGTGTTTCAAGATTATTTTGACAGTATCAGTTTTGAATAAAAACTTTATGGCACCCTCTGAAAAATTGTGACATTTCTATTCTCTTTTTAAGAGAATGTTATTAAACTGAAAGTCGAGACACTACTAGGTTTCCTCAAAATACATCTGACCCATCTTGATCACAGCAAGAATTTACAAAAAACGGTATCGTATTTTTTTCGATGTAAAAATTACTGGATAATTGCAATTCCTTTAACTCCCAACTTTTTCTGTTCTCTTTGGGAGTTGCCCTTGATGGAATGGATGGCATTATCTGTTGACATGTGGGTGAAAATTTCAGTTTTAATTGTATAGGTACATCATTTGCTTCTTTTCTATCACAGGTGGAAGATTGAATTCAGCAAACCTGAGGATGGGGATGACCAAGAAGGGGATCCAATACCATATAACATCATCAACAATTATTTCTCCATTGGTGTGGTAAGTTGACTGTGATATATTCATTCATTTTGTTCCATTTCATTCCAATTCCATTCCATTCCACTCCATTCGTTTATTTGTTTGTTTTATTTTTTTGTTAATTCGTTCATTCATTCATTCATTTGTTTGTTTTAGCCAAGCTTCAAGAATACTCATTAAAGAAATATTCAGAATACTCATAAGAAAACTATGCAAATATGTATGGGCTTCTCTTTGTGTGGTTAGGAAGTATGAAACTAGCTCTAGCATAACTTTGCCTGGAATGTCTTGCTTTTTGTTAGTGTGTGCCCAGTAAACAAGAAGAAAATGTCACTTTGAGAGGTGTTTCATTGCAGTAATGCCAAACAGTTTGTGCATGATTACAGTGGAGGATATAAAAAGTTCATCTTCATTCAAAGGTGGCAGTATGTGGAATAGAGTCTCATTGCTACCTTCCTCTCTTTATTTTCTCACTTTTCTCGCCAACTCACCCAGCCACTTGCTACTTTTCTGTCTACCTCGCTTTCCCCAATTACTAATCCACATATGAATACAGTCGGTTCTTTTCATCTTTTGTTTCTTTAGGATGCCTCCATATGTCACAGATTCCATGTGATGAGAGAAAAACACCCAGAAAAGTTTAACAGCAGGTTTGTTTTACACAGGAGAAGTCATCCTTATGCCGTAGATTGTTGAATAAAGCGACAGTGTATTTTTTTTTAGTTAGATTTTCAGATAGGCACTGTTGCTGATAGGTTTTCTATCAACCTTACAGTGTAATAATTGTGCATATTATTTATGATTAAAAGTATAGTAATCTGTTAAGTTGAATGGTTACAGTATTGGACTCTAGCTCTAAAGTTGTAGGGTTAAATCTTTCCATTGTCATGTTGTAAATACCTTGGGAGAGCATTTCAGTCATATTTTCATTAGTCAAACCAGCTGTAACACAGGTACATTGCTGTAGGCAGTACATGATATTGTCAGAATGCTAGTGATTAGCACCTGCAAATTAATGGCAGTAGCACTTTGTGGTACCTTTGAAGTATAGAAAGTTCTAAACTGATCTTGCTGGCTGGAATAATAATAGTGAACAGACTTTAGCCCAGACATGAGACTTGCAGAATGCTTGTTCGTCATTGTTATTTTTAATTTCATTAAATTAATTACTATCTACTCTGACAGCTGGGAAATAGTTGCTCTGTCATATCTCATACTATGGTTGCAGAAAGCTACTCTGTCTTTCATTTTTACTGGACCATAATATCAAGAATTTATTAGACCAAGGGGTATTGTTTTTCATACATTACAGACTGAGAATCAATTTCTTTTTGTTATCATGGAATTTCAGAATGAAGAACAAGTTGTGGTACTTTGAGTTTAGTACGAGTGAGCAGTTTTTCTCATCAACCTGCAAGAATCTGCATGAAGACATCGACATTATGGTGAGTTCAGTGCGTGGAGCGGAAGTATTCCTAAAGAAAAACTATAGGGTTGACTGCTTAATCAGATCTTTCACATAGTGACAACAGTTCTGAGACTAAAAGTTATCATATTTTGTACTAATCAATTTGTGGAGGAGCATAATTCCTTTTAGTGGCAATTGTTTCTTTGCTCCAGCACCAAGAAGTGGTGATCAACTCAAACATATGAAAGGATTGGCTATATACTTGTTGATTGGTATACACAGTCAGCTCTTGGTTCTTGGAAAGTATTGTGGTCTGGGTTTGGTGATGCTCAGAACAAATCCATATTGTTAGAAAATTTTTCTTACATTGATATTATGAGATTGCTGTCTTGGAAAATTGACCCTGGTCATTTTGGCTCAGGAGATTTGTTACAGTCATTACAAAGATTACATGTTCCAGTTTGTTATAATCAGTGTAAATATCTGATCCAGTTTTGATCAGTGTAAATTTATATTGCAGTTGGTTATAACCAGTATTAATGTATGTTCCAGTCAATTAAAATCAGTGTAAACATTTGTTACAGATTATCATAATCAGTGTAAATGTATGTTCCAATTGATTGATTAGTGTAAATGGATAATCCAATTTGTTACAAGCAGTGTAAATTGGTGTTCAAGTTTGTTATTATCAATGTAAGTGTATCTCCAAGGTTATTATAATCAATGTACGTATATATTCCAGTTAATTATTTTCAGTGTATGTATGTTTCAGTATGTTATAAGCAGTGCAAATATATATTCCAGTGTGACGGGTGTTCCTTAGACCTGGCTAATGGGCCAAGCCTGGAAGGGATAGCTATCCTGAATATCCCTTCCATATATGGAGGTACCAATCTTTGGGGAGAGAACCCGAGCCAGAAGAAGCGACGGAAAGCTCAGAAGGCGAAGAAGGACAAAGACAGGGAGTTCTCTACTAGCAGCATGTCATCAGCCGAGCTGGCCATAGCTGTCCAGAGTGAGTAGATAGTTTTACCTGTTCTTACATTATAGTGCAGAGTAGCCAGTGGGTTTTAAAGTATTGAAAAGACTACCTCTAGAGAAGGCTATGAGCCTGTAATAATATTTTATGATTTTACAGAATGGACAGTTTTACTGAACAACAATCACCTAAATCAGTATTCTGATGTGAGGGTGCAGGGTAGTACCAGAGAGGTTACCTACCAGAGTTCCATCAGAGAGGGCTGTCTGTGAGAGCCCAGTAGCCAGTAAATAGAACTAATGCTTCAGCTGACAGTAAATAAAGCCAAGAAGTCAGTCAGTCATAGACTCCCATTCCATATCGTTTTAAGGTAAACTTTCAGAGAAGAGTTTAAGGCAAATGAAAGCACACAATGGCTGATGGAAGGTTCAGTCCAATTGCATATCTTGCATGTAACAAAAGGACTTATCTTGGTTTTTGTCAGACTTACTTTCTTGCATCTTTGTGATCTGCATGTCAGTCCTCATCTCCCATTAACATATGTTGCTGAAACTTCATGCCATTTGACATTATTAGGTGAAATTAGACAAGAAAAATTTCTATTTTTCAGCACACGTGCTTATTTTTCTGAAAACTAACTGGTAATGAAAGTCCTCTTGTCACAAGATGCTAAATATTCTACTTACTGCAGCATATAAGCTATACTGGAAACAGTACATCTCAGTTTATCCTCTCACTGCAGTCGGAAGCATAAGCAAAAGGAAGTGGCTTCTGACTCTTTACCCTTTATTTTGACAATTTCTGTTCTTTTTCCAGATGTTGGAGATTCCATGATAGAAGTGGTGGGACTAGAGAACATATTCCATGTGGGCCAGGTATATGCTGGACTTAGGGCATCAGGCAAACGCCTAGCTCAGTGCTCGCAAGTTGTCATTAGGTAAGTTACACTGATAACAGTAGCAAAAAGAGTACAAATAATTATTACAAAGCCTCATTAATTTATGTATTAATATGCACAATATACACACAACAGCATAGCATTCATAAGGGCACCTATGTACATCAAGCAAGGCTTTTCAGAAAAGCACAGTCTTTCCAAGACACTCAAGAACTGTTGAATGAATAGTCACTGAAAACATTAAGCAGTTTTAGAGAACTGTAGCAACATCTGACATAAGGAATTTTGCAATACTTTCTACATTCTTACTTGAGGAAGGAAAAAAATCACACATTGTGATGAGACCCAGGTCCTTGCCACTTGCATTGCCTCATCTCTAGTGCATTGCTTTATAATAATCAAGAACTGCAACATCAGTGACTTTGCACTGATTCCAGTTAAGCATTGCCTGTTCACATATTTTCTCTTGATTCTATATAGTTTAAGGAGGTATAAGGAAATGCATCTCTTCAGATGTTGAGAAAATCCATTCACAGAACAGAGCAGAGCTCTGCCGAAAATGTTTATGGGCAGTGTGATTAACCAAAGAGCTGCTATGGTGTTTGTGTGATTTTGGATGAAGAGCAAACATTTTGGATGAGCAATTGGTCATGATCCCTTTCGTATACCTATCGCCGCCATACCGGCGCATCTGATACTCTCCCAATCGTACCCATCGCTGGTATGCCGGCGAACAGGTATAGGGTGTGCTTCCTTGCTAAGGACTCGGCCACTCTTCAATGTGGGGTTACGAAGTTTCGTTTTTATGAAGTAGGGAGGATAACTATCGGTTCTGACGCGGCCGTTTTGATTTCACTGCCTTTCACATTGTTCGTTTGTGTCAAAACAATGAGGATGAGTTCGGGTGATGAAGAAAATGAAACTGGAGCTGCCAGTGATAGCTCTATGTCATGGAAATCATTCGATTCAGGTGGACATAGTGATGCTAGCGAGTCAGATAATGTTGATAGGGCTGAGAGAGTGATTCATCGGAAAATGTAGAGCCACAGGTGGATGGTAGGGGTGATACATATAGGAATATCGATGATGGATGGGAGAACAGGGACAGACCCAGACCAAATGTTTTGCCCCAATTTCATGAGCAGAGTGGTCCAAAGCAACCATTACCCACAGGAACAGCTGAACCTATTGACTATTTTCAGAAATTCATTTCTGAAGACTTTATAAATCATTTGATAGAGTTGTGCCATGCTTATGGGAGTAGAGTTGTGGGAGATGGGACAAAGTGGAATCCGAGATGGACCAAGCCTCATTTTTTCACTGACAATTCAGTTTCACATGGTGACTTTCTGATGTCCCGAGTACACTTGGATTACATACCCCCTTGCTGGGATTATTTTACTTATGCTGCCAGTTGATGGACACACCCCCTAAGGAACATTCAACACAACAAAAGCAAGAAATAAATGAAGTAAATCAAAAATATTTTGAAATTTTTTATTATTTTTTGCACATATTTGTCTACTAACAACATGCATCATCATTCTAACATCATTATGTACTTCTAACACCAGCAGATAGATGCAGCAATCATTTCAGTACAAGAAAATATATAGTTTTATGGGTCTAGGACTCAAAACAAATTTTTTATAAATTTTTTTGTAATGCAAGGTCAAATTTTAGTGGTCCGTCCCAGGGGTCGGGGTATACGAAAGGGTTATGAATGCTCATTAACTCTGTGACTTTTCATTATGTTCTGCAGGACAAGGAAGCGGGTTCCCATGCAGATTGATGGAGAGCCATGGATGCAGCCTCCCTGCACTGTAAGTTGCAGTGCTTAAGCCTGTTATCCTGGTATTTAGGAATGTTAACCCTTTTGCTGCCAAGTCCAAACTGCCCGTCCATCCCAAACTACTGCAGTAGATTACATAATGTTAACTTAGACTGCCAAGGGAGTTTTGAGAAAAAGCTATGATTGTTCAATATACTCAGACATCGTGATTGAATGTTGTTTTCCAACCTTCAATGCTAGGCCTGTAACTCTCACGGGAGAAAACAATGAAAAGAATCGGCCCAGCTGTAGTTTTCATTAAAACCCATACGGCGGATATATCGGCCCAGCGGTAGTTTTCATTAAAACCCATACGGCCGATATATCGGTCCAGCGGTAGTTTTCGTTAACACTTCTTGGGCCGAGATATCGGCCTAGCGGCAGCAAAAGGATTAACAGGCAAACTTGTTTGTGATAGTGTTAAATATATCCTTTATGTACTGTAAGTCATGGTCCTTCAGCCTGTTATCCTGATATTTAAGAGGTTAACAGGCAAACTTGTTTGTAATTGTGTTATGTAAAGAACTGGAGTCTGCATTCATTTTGAATAAGGGGATGTTATATCATGACATTTTACATGCCAAGAATGATCACGGCGGCTTGCTCCCTATACCAGAGCTTATCACTTAGTTCGCCCGGGCGAAGGTAATTAATCACCGGCTGACCCCAGTTTTGACAGGTGCAGCTGACAGGGCTGCGCGCAGTGTTATCTCACACTGTGGGACCGATTTTATTCCCCTTCTATCAACCTACTGCCTGAAGAAACCTAGGAGTGTAAGGTATCAAATAAAAGCTCAGCTTCTGTACTTGTCTCACCAATAATGCGCTTATGTTTGCTCAGTCCATTCACTGTTAACAGCAGCTTGAAAAGTGCATGTAATTTTTGTTTACATTTTATGTTTTTTTGTGCTAAAATATTCATAACAAGAAATTGGAACATAACAAAACCTTCCTGATGGGTTCTTCAGTTGGATAAATAATTCTAGTAAGTTGTGTTAAAAGCTTATAACAAGGCGAGCTGTGATAAACGATTTATCGAAGTGCTAAGAGTGTCACTCAATTCAGAAAAGGAGAGAAATATTTATTCCTTTTAATGTATGTGTTTCAAATTCCATATTATTGTGACGCTTGCAGGATTTAAGTAATAAAAACACTGCAGATTCAGACTAAAGTAGTTTTTTCTCACTTTTAGCAATGGAACATTCATATCAGTACCACATTGATTGTCTAAACAAACTGTGTAGGGCATGTGGTGAACATACAGTGACTAGAAAAGCGCCAAAAAAAGAAACCCGTGCTTTGTATAGACTTCAGTTCTGATCTGAAACTTTACTATAGAATAAACATTGACAGTGATGAAGCTGACATTGACAAACATTCTTGCAGTATTTGTGAAAAATGCAGACGTTGCATATTCCATCACAGGGCAAACGTGAGCGATGTAATGCTCGTAAACTAATGAAAATGCCTATTTCTTAAAAAAAAACCATTTTCAATGGTTACACATCGTACTTTATAAAATCACTGAAGCTTGGAGTGTTAAATCACAGATTAAAGTTATCGTTTTAATCACAGATTAAAGTTATCGTAAACTGTTGAAATGCCTAATAGTAGTAATAAAATTTAAAAATTTAAAATCATGACCTCCCTGACCGATGACTAAGCCACACTTGGCTCTTCCTATGTTATTAGGGAAACGTTCAAGTTACTTAATGAAAGATACTCAAAGGTACACCACCTGATATCACACGCACAACCAATAGACCGTGTAGAGCACACTATCATCAAGGACCAAATACAAGCATACATGACACTGTACAGAAAAACATTTCCATTCAAAGTCACACCCAAGCTCTATATCCTTGAAAGATTTGGGTGAGCAGATTCGGGCAACCATCAAAAGAATACAGACAAGGTCATCAGGCATAAGAAACGAAGGCGCGAAACTGAAATCAGTAATGAATGCCCATCTTTTACAAGTTCAACCAGAACTGAAAGCTTTGATCCCACAGCCCAGGAAGAGGAAGTTAAAGAAGGAGGCCCCACAAGAGTAAACAGGATTGTCTTGGTTGTACAGTGTAAATATCTGACTAGCCTTCAGTTGTATGTGGGGGTTTGTGTATCTGTTAGGTACTGTAAGAGTGCAAAACTACCAGAGCTTACTATCAGGACTAAGGGAAATGTGGGAACAATGATGCACAGTGGATATAACATCTTGCTTGCTTGGGAGTTCCAGCATGCAAGACACCCAACTAATAACGTTATCACTGCAACCATCCGCCAACAACGTCTTATCTGAGCAATAAATTGACTCAACTGGCTTCACTCGGACTCGCCTCGCCGTGAAGTTAAGTGTGTGAGAGAGATCAGCCAGTGTATGTTCTGCCTATCCTTGAATGGCAACATTTCTATGTTCGGTTTTTGTAATATATGTGTTTAAAAAACATATGTTGCTACTAATATTCGTTTAAAAAAAAACATTTTTCAATTCGGTTCCTTTATGAAAGTGTTTCAGAAACCTGCATGAAAATTATATGATTGTTATAAGCATGATTATCTCTCTCAATCTGTCTAACTGTCTTTTCTGCCTGATACTTACTGTGAGGTAAATGGATGATTTTACAACCTATGGTTATCACTCTAGTTGGACAAAATTGGTGTCGCCCGATCAGCTGAGCGCAGGTAGCTTGACCTGTACCTGACCCGCTTGCCGAGGCGAGCGAAAGCCATTAACTAAGCGCTCCGCTCTGAAACCGCCGTGTGATGGGTTCTGATTCCACTGACCAAGATTCTGAGTTTTCAATGATGAAACCTTTCAGCCAGCAGTGATATGAAAATATTTATTGCACTGAAAGGGGGTTGAGCAACATCCAGGTAACGATCCCAAGTGTTACCAAAATAAATACCTTTGTATGAAAACCTATAATGGCTTTCGTCAACCCTAACATCTTTCCCTGCTGCTTTTCAGTTCCATGTATTATGATATCATGGATTATGCAGCTGATGCTTAATATGAAACAACTCAGCAGATTCTGTGAATTTCGTAATAAATGTGTTTATATGTATCAATGTATTATTCACAAGTGTAGATGCAGCTATGTTCATGTGTAAATTGTCAGTCCATAGAAATATCATGGAAGTTGATTTTAAAAACACTCCTCTACATTTCAGATTTACATCAGCCACAAAAACCAAGTTCCCATGTTGATGGCACCCCCCTCAAGCAAGAAGTCAAAACTGTTTAAAATTTTCAAGAAATAGGTAAGGAGCTGTCCCCATCTATCTAGTTTACCCATGTGTTGAAAAATGTATCATTAACTCTTCAGCAGCAAGCAAATCGCTAGTGCAGAAATTCTAACGATTAAGACTGTCCAGAAGAAGGTATTTATTTGGTTCTTTTTTGGTACCGGTATCCATATTTGGTTCTTATATGGGGTGTAATTCTGCCAGTCAAGAGATAATCTCTTTGTTCCTGCTCTGTGACATTTTGTTGCATTGCTCATTTAGCCAAGTGTGATCTGTTCTTTAAAGTTACTGAAATTTATAAAGAACTTGGTTTGTCGATCTTAATGTATGTGTTCTGAGTGCAAATGTTGTCTTAAGATTGTCCATGATGACAGATAGGAGGGTTATGCTTTTGTTCAGAATTGTACACTTTCATAATGAACTAGATCACAATATGATAAATAGTTTGTAAAATGGCATACATGTACGAGAACACAAAATGCATGATGCTTATCTTTTTCTGTCTGTTTTCTTTTTTTAACTTTTCATTATGTTTGTAAATTTTATGTCATTATAGTTAAATATATGAGATGTTTCTTAGTTATAGGCGTCTTGTCCATTCCTCAGAAACTCTGTGGAGCAGCGTTTACATCTACACTCAAGCAAGACTTAACATTACCTGCATTTGTCATCAAAGATGTCATCATCTCATCTACTGTTGTTGGATTCACAGCTCTCAGTCGTTCAGTGTCTGTTGTTGCACATACTACAGTCATTGTCATCATCATCAGTGTCATTATCACCATTGCTTTCATCGCCATCAGTGTCATAGTGTGTGTTTTGGATATCTTCAGCACGAATATTCATCACTTGTCACGATTGCTCTTCATCCTCACTGACATGAACTGTATCATCGTATAACAGCAGCAGCAATGATGCACCTACCACTTCATGTAGAGAGAACACCGATTGGCCATTTTCATCTGTTGAGAATATTGAGCCAGTTCACAGTTATACATTGGTCCTTAAAGAGAAAGAGATGCAACACAATCATCGGGATGAGAAAAGTTTGGCTGTTATAGTCAACATCTTGTTGAAAGTGAGACCAGTTTTTAATAGAAAAAACAAAAGGTTGGAAGTAAAGAATAGTATCAGTGATACCTGCCTTGAATGGTCTTAATAGGAAAAGAAACGGGGATATTAAATAATGCAATTTTAATTGAAATACCATTAAATTCAAGGCCACTGTATTTGAGGTCTACTGGGTCGTATTTTATGAAGGTTTTAAAGTACACTTAGCAAAATTATCAGACAACAGAATTCAGAAATTTTCTTTGTTGATAGGTATTTGAATAATTTTCATTTAATTTACAGTGAAACATTTCTCAACACCAATATCGAAATCTTTTAGCTGAGTATTTTTAAACAGGCATAAGAAATCATTTGAATAGTACGTTCATTTTGGAATTAAGAGCAATATTATCTAGCAAGACATTAGAAATCGTTTGGATGAATATATTCAACAGAACTTTGGAAATCATTCTGGTATGTTTGTTTTGTAATTAACTGCTTTTAACTTACCCGACTCCCACTCTCTGAGATAAAGGGTTGTCTGGGGTTCTCTGTTTTCAGTTTATACAATATGGACGCAGAGTTGGCCTTCATACGCAAGGGCTTGTATTTTTACATTTTCTGGGCATTAGATAAATATTTAGCTGTAGCCCCATTTCACAGGCCATTGTTGAGCACCTGCACGAGAATATCTTGTTACAAATATGTCTACAATGATCATTCTATAGAAACCAAAAAAAAATATCACCTGTGTGTTCATTTGCAATTACATATTTAAAGCTGAAATAAGGTAACTTAAATTACGCTCTAACGCATGACTGGTGAATGTTTTTTAGGATATTGTGTCTACATAGAATGTGTCTACAGTAAACAATGTGTGCTGTTGATATTTGATGCCAGAAGTTTGAGAGACAAGCGGGGGAATGGATTGAGATTTCTGATTGCATAATTGCTGGGCTGGAGTTGTACAGATTTTCATGTCTACCCTACGCAGTGTGGTCCAAGAGCAGGGATGTGTACGAAGTTAGAATAAATATCCTTGAATAACCATGAGATGGTTTACAATACTCATGCATAAGAGGAAAACAAAATGAGTGCCAATATGTTTTAGCTCTCTACAATGGTGTTTTACTGTCTGTCTCAGCAGGGCAAATGCATAATAGAGGCATAATACAAGAGGTGTTATGTTAGTGTTGCCAATAAATACTTCGAAATATTTCAGGTTGGCTATTAAAAAAAACAAGCTAGAGTTAGTGAGTATTTCAAAAATGCTTAGTAAATTTGAAACTGTTTCAGGAAGGTCACTGAGACCTTCTGCCAGCTTTGAAGCAAGCAGCAAAAGACAAAATCCAGTACCTTACCATGTACATGTTATGTTCAAAATGTTATTGAAAATATTTTAAGCTAGATGGTGTTTTATGTAACTTGAGTACTACAAGATGTACATTTTATATCAGAAAACTTTTGTTGTTATATGTTAGAATGACTTCCAAACACCCCCACCATCCAGCAAGGTGTGAATACTGTGTGTGTATTTGAGGGGCATAGTTGCCATGTATTGATGAGTTTACCACAGGAGTGTCTGACCTTTGATCTCATTAGACCCACTCTGCCATTGTTTCTCCTTATCACTGTCTTTTTCATCATCTCATATATTGTGGCAGTTATGAAGTGAATCCAAACTGTTTACCCATCAAAATTCACCTATCCCTATGATCCAGTCATCTTCATCATAATTGTTGTCATAATCATCATCATCGTCATCACTAACCATAGGCACCTATGAGTACTGATATGAGTGATTTTGGGTGATGTATTAAATAACATTTATCCCTAAGCACTTGGCAGAGATGTCAGTGTCATAAATGCAGGTGGACAAGAAGAACAAAAAGAGATAGAATGGTTCCAATTTTGATTTCCTTTCATATCTGAATCGCAGAAGAATACAGTGACCTTTCTCTCATCACCACAACATATGAACAAGAAAAACACCTTTTGTTGACCACAGAAGGAGTGATTCATTTTCATCTTGGATTTTAGAATATCAGCGTCAACATTGTTAATGTGGTGCTAAATTCCTCCTGATCGGCAGTAATTTTTATGATGAGCAGAAAGTGACATGAAAATTAATCAGATGTGCTATCTGATTCAGTTTTGTCTATTCAAAATATTTTCATTATATTGAAATGGAAGTAAATCAAAATTGGAATGGGTCCCAAGACCTGCAAGTCCAAAAAAAAAAGTGTATTAACAAGACCCATACATATACCTCACATGCGTGATTGTTGAGACTTCCAGACCCCAATCCCCTTATTTTTTGTCAATTCCTCCTCTCCAAGTCTCACCATTCCCCTGTTACCCCCCATAATATGTACCTTTCCTTGTAATCACAAAGTCCAGTTTGCTTGGAGAATATGGTGGCAAAATGTTGCTGGTTTGTATTTCACAAAAGGCTTTTATTCTTAAAGTGTCAATGAAAGTTGAAGAGTGATTCTGCAGTATATATATATATATATATATATAATCTAGATGTAGATGAACACTTAAGGGATATTCTACTTCATGAACATGGATGCACTAGAAATAGCATGAAAATAGCATCTATATGGGACAAGGTTTTCTCAACAGCATACTATTTTAAAGTTGTTTTATGGTGAATTCTAAATTTGGATCGCTGTCATCTTACTTGGGCCCATGTTTGATTGCTTCACGGAATTTTCAGTCAAAAATAGGACAGATGGTAAAGATTATTTTTTTTTTGCTTATAATGTTTGGAAGTGTTTGTTTTTTTTTAAAGAAAAACATCTGCAACCTTTTGCCATCATCATTTCCTGAGAGTTATTCTTATGTTGTTGAAGACACCCGTGATAAAAAAAGAGTTTTGTTGTTTTTTGTTATGATTTAGTTCAGGTTTTAATGGTTACACAATTCGTATAATACCCAATTATTTATATTTTATACAATTTTTATGTATATTTTGATTGTGAGTGTCAATCTTTTATTATTCTTCGTGTATTCTCTAGGTACAATCTTTTATAACTAAGTGAAGAATCTCAAAATGTGCATATTTGTCATTTCAAACCTGCCTTTTAATCTCATTGTAAATCCATTTATCTTTAATATCTGCTTTTATGTTGTTAATGTTTCCCTTTTCGTTTTTCTTCACTTTTGGAGGTGTGCTTGGTGTTATTATCATGTGATGTGCAGTTTCTTTGGTATTATAAATAACGTATGGTTTCTTTGGAGTTACCAAATGGTTCATAGTTCTTGTAGTGTGATCAAATGCTGTATTGTGCCTGTGGTATAACAAGGTAGCATCTTCACTTTGATGCAGGAACTCTGTAACCAGAAGCAAATACAGGGTTGTGGCAGTGATGCGATAACAAAATGATTCTTTTCTGATATCCCATAAACTTTGATCAGAATTTGTTGAACTCCGCTCAACTGTGCTAAGCAGAAGCAGAAGCAGGATGTGAAGAGTGGTGCTGTTTTTAACCTTTTCCATCTGCTTTTTAAAAAACAATAATTGAGACTGAATGGCAGCTGTAATACTGGACAGAAAGGTTTGGGTCATTTCAATAAGTTTTTCTGCAGTCTGGAAATTGCTACAATATTGAAGTGATGTTAACGGACAGCATGCTTTATTGAGGTTGTGTAACATTTCTTGGTAGTATCAGGATGTTGTTCCCTAAGTTGGGCTCAGTGGAATATGAGTTCTTCAGATAAATACTGAGATGCATTGACATACAATGCCGAGTTGGACATATGCTACCAATTTACATGCCAAATAAACTAAGATGGAATAGCACTGGAACGATGTGGGGGACAGAGGCAGCGTGTGTGAACAGATATGGATAGGACATCCTTCTGGTAACTCCCAAGAAATCTTTAAAAATAAACATTTTTGTTCCCTGACTTGCATTACTTGTGTCTTAATAGTTTCTTCTTTCTGCATCAGAAGCTGTTGAGTGTAAATCGTATTCATTATGGATTTTATATCAATTTTTTTTTTTTAGCTACAAGTTTGGCACAAAATGTCCTTTTGTTCGAAAGGAATTGTATTTTTTTTTTATTTCTGCAGTGGATGCCATAGCTTGATATTTACATTTATCACCTCTTTTGAATACCCTTTTTTTTTGAAAGTCTTATTTTTAAAACAAAATAAATGAAAAATAGGGCATGTTGAAATGATAAGTGCCGTAAAGATAATCAAGTTTAAATCATTTCAGCCACTTGTGCACTTAGACAAAAATTTACAAATCAGAATACTCGGTCATGCTCTACACAACTTCACTGCATCGTCACTTTGCAGCGGTAGTGTTTTCTAGCAGCTTGATATGAAAGTGCATTATTTTTGGCCCTGCAGGTCAGGAATATATTTTTCTTCATTTTAGTTAGGATACTTTCTTGATGAAGCCAAGCTAATTGAAATTTTGTTTGTTACCAAAACTTTGATGAAGGGTCGAGTCAAGAGCATAATTGTGTCGAGTGCAATTGACATTTGTATATTAGGGCAGTACAGCGTTGAAAAGGATGTATGAAATGCATTCAATAGCAGCATAAGCTGAAATGTCTTATTGCCGGAAGTCAGAAGAGTGCTCTGCTGGGTCCAGTGTAAATGCAGTGTGATGCTCAAAACGTCTGCCTCTTTGCTCTAGTTCATAAGCAACAGGTCCCAAGTTGCACAATCACCTACACAGTTCTCTCCCCCCTCCCCTTCTGCACTTCCCCTTCCCCCTTTTGCCTGTCCCCTACTGCTGGGCCGCTTTCTCCCCACTGGACCCCCTTTATCCCCTCCATTGTGTTTCCCTCTTCCCTTGCCCCCCCCACCAGGCCCCCTTCTGCCCATCCCC